>CAJNDS010001013.1:830960-864946 GCA_905221605.1 Symbiodinium natans
GGGTCTAGGGTCTAGGGTCTAGGGTCTAGGGTCTAGGGTCTAGGGTCTAGGGTCTAGGGTCTAGGGTCTAGGGTCTAGGGTCTAGGGTCTAGGGTCTAGGGTCTAGGGTCTAGGGTCTAGGGTCTAGGGTCGAGGGTGTAGGGTCTAGGGTGTAGGGGGTAGGGTCTAGGGTCTAGGGTCTAGTAGGGTCTAGGGGTCAGGGGTCTAGGGTCTAGGGTCTAGGGGTCTAGGGTCTGGGGTCTAGGGTCTAGGGTCTAGGTCTAGGGTCTAGGGTCTAGGGTCGAGGGTCTAGGGTCTAGGTTCTAGGGTCTAGGGTCTAGGGTCTAGGGTCTAGGGTCCAGGGTCCAGCGTCTAGGGTCTAGGGTCTAGGGTCTAGGGTCTAGGGTCTAGGGTCTAGGGTCTAGGGTCTCGGGTCTCGGGTCTCGGGTCTCGGGTCTAGGGTCTAGGGTCTAGGGTCTAGGGTCTAGGGTCTAGGGTCTAGGGTCTAGGGTCTTGGGTCTAGGGTCTAGGGTCTTGGGTCTAGGGTCTAGGGTCTAGGGTCTAGGCTCTAGGGTCTAGGTTAGGGTTTAGGGTTTAGGGTTTAGGGCTTAGGGTTTAGGGTTTAGGGTTTAGGGTTTAGGGTTTAGGGTTTAGGGTTTAGGGTTTAGGGTTTAGGGTTTAGGGTTTAGGGTTTAGGGGTAGGGTTTAGGGTTTAGGGTTTAGGGTTTAGGGTTTAGGGTTTAGGGTTTAGGGTTTAGGGTTTAGGGTTTAGGGTTTAGGGTTTAGGGTTTAGGGTTTAGGGTTTAGGGTTTAGGGTTTAGGGTTTAGGGTTTAGGGTTTAGGGCTTCTCAGCTCTAACTCAAAACTCCTGAACCTGCCCCCCCCCCCGACCCTAACCCTAAATCCTCCATCCCTAAACGCGCTGGGCGCGAAATCCTGAACCTCACTGCTACAGTAGCTCATGGAGTCCGTAGCATCCAACACCCCGATTCATAACGGCACATGCCTTGATTCATGCTAGGGCGTAACCCTCATCTCATAAGAAGGATCCCTGTGGAGTTCAAGAAAATATTCATAGGCACCCAATAGAGTTCAAGGGTGCAGCAGATTCCTCACATTTAGGATCCCAGCGGAGGGGGGCGGGGGGGGGGGGGGGGGGGCCTCGTGGCTGACTCTTCCGGAGATTCAGCGGCTAAGGGTTTAGGGTTGCGAGGTTCAGGGGTTGAGGGTTGAGCGGTTTCGGGTAGGAGGGGTTTAGGGAGCTTGGGCTTAGGAGTTTCAAGCTTAGGAGCTCAAGGGTTTAGAGGAATAGGCTTTAGGGTTTAGGGTTTAGGGTTTAGGGTTTAGGGTTTAGGGTTTAGGGTTTAGGGTTTAGGGTTTAGGGTTTAGGGTTTAGGGTTTAGGGTTTAGGGTTTAGGGTTTAGGGTTTAGGGTTTAGGGTTTAGGGTTTAGGGTTTAGGTTAGTTTAGGGTTTAGGGTTTAGGGTTTAGGGTTTAGGGTTTAGGGTTTAGGGTTTAGGGTTTAGGGTTTAGGGTTTAGGGTTTAGGGTTTAGTAGGCTTTCGGGTTTAGGGAGTGAAGAAGATTTAGCAGCTTCCCTCCCAGCTCGTGGGCTTAGGGTGTTCGACTGGAGGCCAGTACAAAGGCTGCCCTTGAAGCCGAACCCGAAATCCTAAACCCTAAACCCTGAGCCCACAGAAACCTGCGGCCGAAAGCCCCCACCCCCAAAAGCCCTCCCAAAGATTCGAAAACCCTGAAACCCCAAAACCCTGAACCCCAATCCTGAGCTTTAAGGGGTTTAGGGTTTAGGGTTTAGGGTGTATAGGGTCTAGGCTTTAGGGTTTAGGGTTTAGGGTTTAGGGTTTAGGGTTTAGGGTTTAGGGTTTAGGGTTTAGGGCTCAGCCCCAGTTGGCAAAAGGCGCACACTCTTGGGAAGAGGCCTCTCCTGGGCGGGTCGTTCTGGCTCGGCCCTTTGGGGGTCGCCCTAAACCCTAAACCCTAAACCCTAAACCCTAAACCCTAAACCCTAAACCCTAAACCCTATACACCCTAAACCCTAAACCCAAGGGGTTCAGGTGCAAGGTTCAGGTTTGTTTGGAGGGTCGGGGGACTTCGTAGTGAGGCACGAAGTAGGGCAAGTCAGTAGGACAACCCCAAGTAGGGTCCCTTGTCGGGAACTTATAACTCTACTTTGTGTGCCTGGGGCGCAGGGGCGCAGGGGTGCAAGGTCGGTCTTGCTTGGGGGTTTGGGGGTTTTATTAGGTAGTGGAGGGTTCAGGGCTCAGGGTTTAGGGTTTAGGGGTTCGGGTTTAGGGTGTAGGGTGTAGGGTTTAGGGTTCAGGGCTCAGGGCTCAGGGTTTAGGGTTTTAGGGTTTCGGGTTTCGGGTTTAGGGTTTAGGGCTTCGGGAATTGGGGGTTTCCTTGTGGAGTGTCACAATCTGGCCAGGAGTCAGCAAATCCATCTGGCTCTGCTCCGTGGACACCACCCTGGCCAGGACTCTCGCGAAAACTAAGCCCTAAATCCTAAATCCTAAACCATAAACCATAAAGCCTAAACTAAACCCTAAACCCTAAACCCTAAACCCTAAACCCTAAACCCTAAACCCTAAACCCTAAACCCTAAACCCTAAACCCTAAACCCTAAACCCTAAACCCTAAACTAAACGCTAAACCATTAACCCTAAACCAGTGGGCATGGGTCACTGACTCGTTTCGGGCTTAGCAAGGTTTAGGGTTTAGGGCTTAGATAACCCCCGCGGATTCCAAACAAATGCCACGGAGTCATCTCAGAACTGCATCCTGCCTCATGCTGTCTGAAAGCTTCCGAAAAGCCTGGCACCAGGGCGCAGTGCTCAGGTTCACGAAGCTGGGTCATGGTCAGTCATTCCATTCTCTCCTCTCGGGGCTGAAAGGCACGCCTTGGGTTTAGGTTTAAGAGGAGCACAACGAGAAGCCCTAAACCCTAAACCCTAAACCCTAAACCCTAAACCCTAAACCGACTTCATATAGCGAGTTGGGGGAAAACAATGGGGCAGAGATCACAGGGGGCCCGGGTCATCGCCGGAGCAGCTACCCTTAGCCTCACATCAATTATCGCGGCCGTCACCAAAAATCCCCAAGCTGCTTCCGAAGGAAGATACGAAGGAGAGACCCTAAACCCTAAACCCTGAACCCGAAACCCTAAACCCTAAACCCTAAACCCTAAAACCCTAAACCCTAAACCCTAAAACCCTAAACCCTAAACCCTAAAACCCTAAACCCTAAACCCTTCATAGAGCGATTTCGGTAGCCGGCGCAGGGCTCGCGGCACCTGGTTTTCCAGTGAGCCCCATACAGTTTTAACTGGAACTGAGGTGTTGGGTTAAGGCTTATGGCTTACAGTGGTTTAGAGCATAACTTAGTGACTGAGTTCATAAGCCCCAAAACAGTGCTTTCATTCCTAGTGGGGGATTATAGTACCAAAAAGTGTAAAGTGTACTCACTCAGCTACTAAGCAAAAGCTCTGCCGACAACCGACTGCATGAGGCGCGCCGCGGCGGCATCCGGCTCATTGTTCTTGTCCGGGTGTGTCAGCAGGGACAACCTCGGGCTGTAAGGACGGGATAAGGGGGCAAGTTTACCGCATAGGGTTTTTGGGGTTTTGGTTTAGGGTTGTGTCTCCGGAGTGTAAAATTTCACGTCCAAGGTATGCAGGCGTGAGGTTCGGGAAATTCGCGGCAAACCTTCCGACTCAACCCCAAGACCCAGCAAGGAAACCTAAACTTTAACACAAAGTAGAGCCCCTAAACCCTAAACCCTAAACCCTAAACCCTAAAAAGGCGCACAGTCTCTCGAGATCTCCGCCGCGGCACCGGAGGAAGCGGCGGCGCAATCGTGCCGGCGGGGTGGGCTTGGGCCGGAGGCCCAAGGCCTGGGTTTAGGCTTTAGGGTTTAGGGTTTAGGCTTTAGGGTTTAGGGTTTAGGGTTTAGGGTTTAGGGTTTAGGGCTTTACAGTACTGTTGAAAGAGTATGTACCTCGATTCGTAACAAAAATATTCGATGTAGGCTAAGAGAAGATTCTTCAAACCAGGCGGCATGGCTGCTCAGCACATACGGGGGGGTGTGGGCGGGGGGGCAAAAAATTAGGGGTGCCCTTTTAGGGGTTCCCACAATAAGACGTATTATAGCACTTTTTGTATAAGAACCCCTATTGTGGGAAACAACCATGGTGGCAGTTGTCTGGCTGTATGGTCCTCCTTGTATGTTTGTTTTGGGGTGGGGGGCGGGGGGGGGGGTCTCTTTATGTGGAGCCCTTCATCCGTGACATTATAAGCTTTAGGGTTTAGGGACCCCCCACCCCCCCATCCAAACAAGAAGGGCACCCTTTTCATATTAGATTGCTGAGCGACGCACCTCAAACCACGACCCTAACACCCGAAGGGTCCAAAACCAAAACCCTTTCAGGCTTGTGGTCAAAAGCCACGCAGCGACCCGCAACCCTCAACCCTCAACAAACCCTCAACCCTCAATCTTACTCCGAATGAACTCATAAGCTTCAGGCATTTCCCAGAAAGCCCAATAAAGAAGAGACTTGAGTTCGGAATGTGAACCAGTATGTGATGGAGCTTCTATTCTATAATTTCATCTACACATCCTGAATAATTGAGATGGCAAACCCTAAACCCTAAACCCTAAACCTCAAACCCAAAACCCAAAACCCTAAACCCTTAACCCTTGCTGTAGGGCCACCTCGAAGGCATTGCCCGCTTCGAGCAGCCACAGGACAGCCTCATACTCCGTGGGTACATTTTCAAGAGTCTCATATATTTTGTGACTTCTGCCTGTTAGGGTTTTGGGTTCCGCCCTTCGGGAGACCGGAGGCCCTTGAAAAGCCCACAGGCGCCTAGATTCGGCCATGGGCCTTAAATTCGGCCATGGGAAAAAGCGACGCTTTTGGGGGGTTTGATTCTGCCGCCCCTGCAGCCCTGCCAACCCTGCAGCCCTGCAGTCCTTAATACGGACTAGAGTAGGAGATGCATCTCGCACTTTGCCTGCTTGCCCGTCCAGCTGGCGATCTCCTCCTCTGCGAAGTAGGCATCGCCGGCCTTAGGGCGGGGAGTCAGAACCCCTAAAACCCTAAAACCCTAAAACCCTAAAACACGAAAACCCTAAACCCTAAGTCCTAAGTCCTAAACCCTAAACCGGCTTAGATGACCCCGACTTCGGCTTCGACGTTTTATCCTCGAGATGCCTCACGCAACTTCGTACCACGAGTGAGCGAGGTGGGACACACGGCCCCCCGGAGGTTCATGGGTAGTTCTAAGTAGGGTCATAAGGACACTAAACAGGCTTCCAAGAATAAATTTTCCAGAATGAACCCTAAACCCTAAACCCTAAACCCCAAACCCCAAACCCTAAACCCTAAACCCTAAATCACCCTGAAGGTGCCCATTCCTCCTTTGACCCTTGCGCTTGGAGGTCAAAAGCACGTCCCAACCCCAAAAAAACCTAGGCACATGGCCAACATGCTTGTCTGGGTTGGCTTTTCAGCCCTTTGAAAGATTTTTATGTCTAGGGCCCCTTATAAACCCCAAAGAAGGAAAAATATATGAGTATCCCAAAAGCCGACCTAGTTCTCTGCAGATCTCCTATACGGTGGAGTAAACTGTGGTGCTGTAGAACTTTTCGTTATGAGATGTGTATGTGAACGTTGGGATGTTCCCCCTTATACTAACAGCCCTTAATAGGGATTCTACCAGGGGGGGGGGGGGGGGGGGCGGATATGATAATCCCTACTAAGGACTGTTAGTATAGGGGGGAACATCCCAATGTGTACGAGTCAACGGACTGACGGCCTCATGGCTTCAGATGTAAAAGTTCTGGACGCAGAGCTCTGAAGCGATGCGGGCAGGTGCAGGACCCCATTTAGGGTTTATAGGGTGTCGCAATTCGCAAAGAAGGATCTACACGAACGCCAACCCTACCCCTCCAACTCTTCAAGAAAAAGGACGCCACCTGCCTCTAAAACAAGGCATGCACCTTCATATCCTAAACCCCTTGCAGTAAAACCCTAAACCCTATGCAGTTCTAGTACCATCCCCAACTCAGAAGCCCAAAACCCCTGAGCCGTACGCCCTAAGCCCGAAAAGCAGCCTAAACCCAAACCCTGAACCCGAAACCCCACACCCTGAATAGCCCAAACCCCAAACGCCGAGCCCTAAACCCTAAACCCTAAACCCTAAACCCTAAACCCCAAACCCTAAACCCTAAACCCTGAACCCTAAACCCTGAACCCTAAACCCTAAACCCTAAACCCTAAACCCTGAACCCTGAACCCTCTAAGGCTCTAAGGCTCTAAGGCTCTGGCTGCGGCTTCAGCGTCCGCAGCCTCCGCTTCGGTGGGCTCCGCGCCCTCGCAGGAGGAAGGCCGCGGCTTCGGTTTAGGGTTTAGGGTTTAGGGTTTAGGGTTTAGGGTTTAGGGTTTAGGGTTTAGGGTTTAGGGTTAAGGGTTAGGGGTTTGGGGTTTGGGGTTTGGGGTTTAGGGTTTAGGGTTTAGGGTTTAGGGTTTAGGGTTTAGGGTTTAGGGTTTAGGGTTTAGGGGTTTGGGGTTTGGGGTTTGGGGTTAGGGGTTAGGGGTTAGGGGTTAGGTTTCAAGGTTTAGGGCTTAGGGTTTGGTTTTTGTGGTTTGTGGGTTTCTGAGGGCTTGACGGTCTTGAGGGTTTTAAAGGGCTTTAAGGGTTTGAAGGGTTAAAGGGGTTGAGGTTTTAAGGGCTTGACGGGTTTTAAGGATTTAAGGCTTTGAGGCTTTGAGGGTTTTGGGCTTTGTGTTAAGGTTGCTAGAGGAATCAGGGCTTTGAAGTAGGCTTCAAGGGCCTCCCAGGCGTCGCAAGGCGCGGGGCTGGGTCCAGTCGGCCAATCCTGCGGCACCTGGCCAGGGCTTAGGGGTTAAATAGGGTTTGGGCATCTTTTCGGGTTTAGGCTTCAAGGTTTAGGGTTAGGGTTTAGGGTTTAGGGTTTAAGGTTTAAGGTTTAGGGTTAGGGCTTTAGGTTCAGGATGTACGAGTAGTGTTTATCCTTCGAGTTAACTCCACTTCGAGGTGTCCCCCTTAGCTGACAGCAGGAGTCCGTGCGAGAAAAAACGAGCATCACAACCAGGGTGTCAGGGTTCAGGGTTTAAGGTTCGAGTTCACAAGGTTTGTTCAGGCTTGCGTATGGGGAGCCATGAGAACCCTACAAGTTCTTCATAGGGAACTAGGATAATTCATCGCTGCGTATACATCCCTCTACAGAACTCCCCTCCCCCACCCTAAATCCTAAACCCTGGCGGGTCCGCAAGGAACCGGCACTGAAGTGCACGCCGAGGTTTCCGACTTAGGGCAGGGTGCCTAGGTTTACTTAGTTGCTGAGTTCCTAAGCCCCAAAAAAGTGTACACTTCAGTTCTACAGGGGACTATAGCATCCCAAAAAGTGCAAAGTGTACTTACTCACTTACTAAGTTTAGGGTCTAGGGTTTTAGTGCTCGTCTCCGCTCACTCTCGTCTTTGTTCAAGGCCAGAGCTGCTCGGCAAAATGCTCCTGGGCTTCGGGCTTAGGGTTTAGGGGAAACGACCAACGATATTCATCAAGGAAAGCATGTTGCCATCGTGATGATACCTTAGCAGAAGCTGGTATTCTTGGCGCTGTCACCATCGCAGAGGGAAGGCAGAACCTGTCTGCAGGTGGTGTTGTAGCTCGCCAAAGCCCGGTGTGACACTCCTCGCCATTGGAAACTTCCACGACTCCGCCCACTGAGTTTGCTGGCAAGTAGGCAGCGATGTCGGAACACGAGGGGAAGGGCAAGGGGAGGAAGGTGTATGGGTGTGTCCCGGCTCCTCCGCCCTCTCCTCCCTTCTAAACTCCTCTCCCAACACTTTCAGCACGGCGGTCATAGGCAGGTGAACCACACTAGGGGGCACGTGTGCGCCGCTGCTGACTAATGAGTAATCATGTTTCAAGTATTTACATGTCAATGTTTCCGAGTGCTGCCGAGCATTGCCCAACATGCCCCCAGATGCCATTTTCCTCGGATGTGACATAGCGCCTGACATAGCTGCTGTCATCAGAAGAGAGACGGAAGTCGCGGCAAAGCCTGATTTAAAGCAACCCTGAAAGTCTGCAGCGCGGAACCCGAGACCGATGACGGAGCCGAGGAGCCTGGAGAAGCAGTCAGGAAGAGGAATGTAAGGACCCTAAACCCTAAACCCTAAACCCTAAACCCTAAACCCTAAACCCTAAACCCTAAACATGTAAGGTGGAGAGGGCAGAGAGGCCGGGACCCGAGATGGCGAAGAATCTGGAAGTTTAACGGGGAGGGAGGAGAGGTCAAGCCCTCAGCCTGCAACAGAGGCTCGGCTGCGGGAAACTTTAGACGTTCGTGACGACACAAACTCCGTAAGGCTGTCTGCAATGTCGGACGGTGTTGCTTCTGGAAACGTCCCAAACAGCCTAAACCCTAAACCCTAAAAAACAACCACCGCGGCACAGCACGCCACCGTGTCTTGGTTGGGACTTAGGGTTTGGGACTTAGGGCCCTAAGCCCTAAACCCTAAACCCTAAACCCTAAACCCCAAACCCTAAACCCCAAACCCTAGTTTAGGGCATGGGGTTTAAGGTTCAGGGTCTGGGCCTTCCACGACATGCCCAAGCCATCGCTCAAGGCTGGTCAACGATGTGTGCAGCAGATTTATGAGTCTGGGGGTTGGGGGGCTTAGGGTTTAGGGTTTAGGGTTAGGGGTTAGGGTTTAGGATGACTTGTAGGGTCTTTCAGAGCAAAAGAACTTAAGTATTAAGGTTTGGGCTTTCGGATCTGCCACAGTCGCTACGCGGGTTGAGGTGCAGGCGTGGACGTCGGTGGCTCGCCGGAACTTTGAACGAGAAGGCTGGCCACAAGAAAGTAAACACTGGACTTTGGGATGGTAACAAAAGGCCCAAAACCCAACTTCTTCATGAACCCTCCTCAACCGAAAACCCAGCCTAGTCATCGAGTACACGGTCCCTTAAACCAAAACCCTGTAACCGAAACCCTAAAATACTCCTGAAGAAAGTATGTACAAAAAGAACCCTAAAACATAAGGCATACTCCTTCATTGAGGTGTTTCTGAGGGTTAACGGGCTTCCGGCTAACGGCTTAGGGTTTAAGGTCTTCTAAAGGTGGGTTCTGGGGATTTTTAAAGCGTTTCTAGGGGATACTAAGTAGACTTACTAAGTCAAGAGGGTTTCCAAGTAGGGCTCTAGCGCTCAGGGTTACGGGGTTTAGGGTTCAGCGTTTTGGGTTTGGGGTTTAGGGTTTAGGGCCAGAACCTTCAATCTAGTTCTTGACACCGAACACGTGCTCTGTTTTCCCCCACAGCCAGCTAGCCAAACAGCGCGCAAAGTCTCGCGAGACTGTTCTGCACAGCACAGCTGCCTTCAACACCAATCTGGCAACATCTGATGATTGGGCAGTTACCAAAACAGGGGTTCCCCGAATATGGCCGAGAATACTATAAATCCTTGATCCCACCACAAGGGGTATCCCTGCAAACCCAAAACCCTAAAATGATCCGCCCCGAAACCTTAAACAATAAACCCCACACCGTAAACCCTAAACCCTAAACCCTAAACCCTAAACCCTAAACCCTAGAACCCTAAACCCTAAACCCTCTCGAGAACAGGACCGAAGGAGGCAGCCTAGAGTCCTCCAAGTTTTACGGCGTTAGGGCTTTCGGCTTTCGGCTGTAGGGTTTCAGGTCTAGGGCTCTAGGGTTCAGGGCTCAGGGTTTAGGGTTTAGGGTTTAGGGCTTTGGGGCTGTGGGGTTTTTAGGACTTAGGACATAGGACTTACTTAGGGGTTGGGACTTCAGGGCTTAGGGCTGTTGTTCTTCGGGCTTCAGGGTTTAGGGTTGAGGGGTGTGTGGATAGATACAAGTAGGGTTACAAGTCGCCTAAATAGGGAGTCCTAGGGTTGAGGGGTGCGGGGGACTGTCAAACGATTTGTCAGCCCATAGGTGAGGGTTTGCGGGTTTAGGGTTTCGGGTCCGGGGTGCGTGGTCTCATGTTTAGGGAAAGAAGCCGCGGCGCACGATCATTGACCTCCACGTGTCTCAGAAAGAGGGGGCCAGACGCCAAGATCAGTTCTATCTGTCATACTCGGTTTCCCTAAGGACGATATGGTCAGCCCAACCCAAGGGATTTTGTGACTCCTGGCGAGTGTGATATGCACACTTACATTTGCGCTTTGTTGCTGCCACGCCCCGCCTTCTACGCATCTGCATTACCCTAAACCCTAAACCCTAAACCCCACACCCTAAACCCTAAACCCCAAATCCTAAACCCATAAATCCTTGAACAAACCCTGCAGTGGTCTCGTTGTGAGCTGCAGCCCCGTCTCAGCATGGCATGACAAAACCACACACTCATCTCCAATTTGGATATCTTGAACTCACATGGTTTAGGGTTTTGGGTTTTGGTTCCCTTTTTAAGGACCTGTGATCGTCTGCGCCCACAAACGCAGTGTTTTGAACTTTGTTTACATGCTCGAGATCCTAAAGCTGCAAGACTGCTAATTCCAGGTTTGAAAGACTCCTGCAAATGTTCGACTGATGCAATTCATGTGAATCAGCTGCTACTAGTATGTGTCTACCTGCATTTCAAGAGAAGCTTCCTTACCGCTGAAGATACCTGAGACTTTAGCCGGAAGCTGCTGTCAGAAAGAGCAGCACAATGATAGATAACGACAATGTTACAGATATCAGTACGGATGCGCCTAGAAAAACGTCGGCCGCCTATCTTTCCAGAGAGACACCTCCAGCAAGATCTTCCAAAGTAGCTGAATTTAAGGACTATACCGACTGTGCCTTACCAAGAGACTCCAATACTCCTGAATTAAGGAATAGTCCTTAAAACCATATGAGAAACCCTCTTACATTTTTAGTAAGGAATATGCCTTATTTTATTAAGGGGTATTGGAGTTCCTGGGTAGAGCTACATTCAGAACGAGGATCCCCTGTAAGGTTTAAGAAAGATTCCTTACCTCGAGACCGTACTAAGAGAGCCCCTTAACGATTATTGCTCATTTAACCAAAAACAAGTTGAAGCCAGTTTAAGACTGCTGGATGTAAGGAACACTCCTTAACTCAGCTGCTTTGGAAGATTCTGGGCAACGTGAATTCTGAGGGCCGCGGTTGCCTGAAAAGGGCATCGCAGGGCGACTTGGGGTTTCTTGGGGGGCTTGTAGAGTTTAGGGTTTGGGGCTTAGGGTTTCGGGCTTAGGGTTTAGGGCCAGGGGCTTATTTACAGGGTGTTTTCTGGGTGCTTCGGATTCGGGATTTGGTGCGGGGGAGTGAGAGGTTTAGGGTTTCAGGCTTGAAGCTTAGGGGACACCCTAAATTTGAAAACCTAAACCCAGGCTCGGGCATATTTTAAACTCGGGGCTTGGAGTAATAGGGTTTAGGGTTTAGGGTTTAGGGTTTAGGGCGCCAAACGCAAAATCAACGGCAGTGATCAATAATAACATTAGCACAATAACACCAATAACAAGAATAACAGTAACAAAAAAGTTAATCGCAACAAAATCGCTAAATGTCACTAATACCCACAATAACAGCAATAACAATACTAAGAATGTAATAACAGCTATAACAATTGTAACAACAATAACAGTCATATGATGAATAACACGAATAACAACACCCATCTCGTAAACTCGGGCCACGGCACCCTTCTTCGCCAAGACCTCTCGCCAAGTCTTGCGACGATTCTCCGGCATTTTCCAGACACGGATGCCATCGGCAGCCGTGGCACGTCGACTGGCAGCGGCGTGCAAAAAAGACTCGGTATCGCACAGGACCGCCAAAAGCCCACTGAGTTTCTTGGGCCTCAAAGACTTGATGGCCTATTTCAGCTTGCCCTGCCTCACCAGGTCGCACCATTGGGCGGGCGTCAGCTTCCACGCACGCCGGCAGGCTACAGACCACGCCGCAGCAGCACGATCCGATCACTGGGCGTCTGCTCGAGGAACGGAGCTTGACTCGCCAACTCCGCACACTAGCAGCCTCTGTCGCCACACGCGCGAATCCCCATGATGAGGCAGCGCACCCCTGGGCTGGAGCGATAGCACGACACCATCCATGTAGCAAACCAGTCGCTCACGTGGCCCTGCCTTTGACAGGCGCAGCACAACGCGGAACAATCCCAGCCTCTCTGCAGCGCCAAGGCACTTCGCGACATGTCACCTTCTTGCGCACCTGCAGATCTCGTTGTAGAGTGGCAACCGTGCAGATGCATCGCGTTCGCAAGGCGCGCAGCCGCTTGACCAAGTACTTCTGCTGGCTTTGGGGCCGATGGCTGCAGTTGTCGTACTTGCAGACTCTGCGGCCCGTGCGCAGGCGTTGCAGAAGCTTCACTGTCGGTCGCTCCCCCGCAGATTCACCTCCTGCTTCTGCTTTTCCTGCCACGGCATGCCGTGCACATCTTGCAGAAGCAGGGCCTTGCACTCAGTCGCAAAGCTTAGCGACCGTGGATGTCTGAATGTCTGACTTCACTGACTAGTGACCGGAGGCGTGGTGCTCGTGGCTGCGGGCGTGGGGCAAGCAGGCTACAGGCAAGCGTTGATGTTACAGCTGCGTCCTGGCTTCGGATTCTGCCTGCATCTAAGCTCACGATTTCAGAACTCGCGGCTAAACCCTAGCTTTGGGTCTACCCTAAACGCACGCATACAGGTCCACCCTGGCAATGGCAGCTCGGAACCTTCTCCCCCATTTAATTTAAAAAAGCATTGCGATTCCAGAACACCATGAGGAAATAAACATGGTTTCAGGTCTGCTGAAGCGAAGCAGGTCGTGCTAGTCCGATTCCCCGACCCTGCCACTTTTTTCGTAATGGAGCATCCTTCCGCAGCGTTAGCTTCACATCATCATGCACATGTTGCGCGTCATCTGCTAGGCCAGACAGCAGCTGAGCCCCCCTTGTCGCGGTGCACTTTTCGAGCCGCCTCCCGAAAAGCTGCCTGCAATCACTGGACTCCCGTGCTACCCGGAGCTTGTCCGCTCAAACAAGCCATGGCTGCACACGGGCCACAGCTGGAGCCGCCGGCGACATGCAGAAGAGCCTTTGTCCCCACCCGACAAGTGGGTAGGTACATGCGTAGGACAAAGTTGAACGCATCATGTGACGGTATGCAGGACACCAAGCAGCAGACCAGGCAGCACAAGATTCAGGACAGCAGGCCGCGCAGTCTCAGGCGGGCAACAGTCCCAAATGTTGCCTGGCTCAGGCAGGCAACTGTACCGAAACGGTTTCCTTGCAAAGCAGGCCAGAAGGGCTCAGGCGGGCAACTGTACCGAAATGTTGCCATACTACGGGCAACCGTACCGAAGGCAACTGTAGCGGAACATTGCCATCACTAGGTAGGGCATCGAAACTTGCAAGGATAAGGCGGCCAACTGTGCCGAAATGCTAATTTTGCACGGGTCCCTACTCGTGTTGAGTCGGGTAGGAACATGAGCAGGATGACATGTATATATATATATATATCTCTCTCTCTTTTTTTGTCGCGCGCGGTAAGAATAGTAGCAAGAAGAATTACAACAATCAAAGAAAAGAAACAAACAGAACAGTTGGCACCTAGTGTTGCGAAGGCCTGGCTTGTGGCATGAACAGGGTTTAGGGCTTAGGGCTTTAAGGGCTTCAAGGGTTAAGGGTCTAGGGTCTGAGTTCTAAGGTTTTAAGGTTTTGGGGTTTAGGCTATAAGGCATCGTTCAATCCTGCCTGTCCTGCGTCACTGGTCCCGCTTCTCCGCGTGACCTCTTTGGCCACGCAGAAGGCCCATCCGACTCAAAGAGAGTGGTCCAGGGCTGTCGGCTGCAACCATAATCAAACCCTGAACCCCTAAGGCCTAAACGCTTAAACCCTGAGGCCCTAAGCCCTAAACCCTCAGCCCCAAGCCCTAAACCTAAAAGCCTCCCGAAGCCCTTCCGGGTTGAAGCTAAAGGGGCTTCGAACCTCGCACCTCAGCACCGAAACAGGCTTTTCACTTCATTCTACTATCACTGTAAACCATGTTGAGAAGACGGAGAATTCATGTGGGGAGGGAGGTGGAGGGGGTTGAGGAAGTGAGGGGCGTGAGGGTGTTAAACACGCGCGTTGACGCCAACCCTGCCGGTGCACCGATCCAGAGGCTGCTTCCTCTTTGAAGCATGCTACATCCTCGCTGCTGCTCCGGCTGTCAGGCATGCCATGTTCCTCTAAACCCTAAACCCTAAACCCTAAACCCTAAACCCTAAACCCTAAACCTAAACCCTAAGCCCTAAACCCTGACCCAGGGTGCGATGACGAGGCTTCAGCGGGTCTTAGCTTGCGCCGGGTTGCTCATGCTCTTAAGGGGCTAAGACTCCCTAGTTGTCCAGTACCTAGGGGGACCAAAGGTTAACCTTTGGGATTATAAGGGGATTCTATTACCCCAAAAAAGTTCAAGGTTGCCTACTCTACAAGTAAGTCCCTTAATAAGCTCCTTGTATGGCCCTGATATTACCCATAGGGGTCCGCGGGGGCTGAGAGTACCCTTAAAGGTTTCCCTTAACATGGTGCTTCAATGGCCCTTATATTCCCCTTAGGCGTCCAAGGTAAAGTCCCTTGACATACATTCGTGGGAACGGCTTTGCATGGCACGGCGCATCCGCTACAGCACTTCAAGAGCAAACCGTCGGCCTTTTAACCGCCGAAAACCCTAAACCAAAAACTCTTAGCTGCACATGGACAATACGAACAAGAAGAACAATAAGAACAAATACAACAATAATAACAACCATTAAGCAACTTGGAAGATCATGCCTATCCTCAAGACCAGGCTGCAAAGCCGGGCATTTGCTCAGAGGTTGACCTCAGCTTGACGGCTTGTTTCGGTTGCCCCAGCAGGTTGTCCACACACCGCAAACCCTAAAACGGCTGGGGTTTAGGATGAGGGTCTAGGGTTTAGGATTTAGGGTTCAGGGTTCAGGGTTCAGGGTTCAGGGTTTAGGGTTTAGGGTTTAGGGTTTAGGGTTTAGGGTTTAGGGTTTAGGGTTTCGGGTTTCGGGTTTCGGGTTTCGGGCTTACGCCAGGAGTTTGGTAACCTGAAGGCCGAAACCTTCTTCCCAAACCCTAGTTCAACCTTAAGTCAGAGGAACATACACAAAGTTATCATAACAAGGATGCACAGTGTTCTACCCCGGAGACTCCACTACCCCTTACTTACGTTCCGGAACATTTCTAAACCAAATAAGACACCCTCTTATATTCTCAGGATTTGTGTTTAATTAAGGATACTGGAGTCCCTGGGTAAGGTAACTCTCTATCAAGAAGCGGGGGGGGGGGGGGGGCGGCGCAGTTATTCGAAACTCAGAAGAGCAGAGAATTAATCTAAATTCCACCCCCCTCGTCTTGTCTTTGTTTCTTATGCTAAAGAAACAAATATCAGAGGAGCAGAGAATTATTCTAAATTCCACCCCCCCCCCCCCTCTTGTTTTTTGCTGTTGTATCAAAGGGGGGGGGGGGGGGGGGCGCAGTCCCCCACTTGCTTGTACGTTATATAAGGGACCATGTAACGACCCTAAGAAAACCAGGAATCATAGCAAGGTACCTTAGCTGTTTCTGTGTTGCGACCGGGCGCCCGGGTGGCCTTGCAGCGCTTGTACATAAGCCCGAGGCCCTAAACCCTAAACCCTGCACTCCTTCCCTGCACCCTTGTAGCATAAAAATTACCCGCAACCGTAGAAAAATCTAAGCCCTGAACCCCAAACCCCAAACCCCAAACCCTAAACCCTAAACCCTAAACCCTAAACCCTAAACCCTTCCTAAGCCCTAAAGCACGAGCGCCCACCATGAGACTCCCGCCAGGAGCAACTGGTGGCCATACCTCGGGGACAGCAGAGGCGGCCCGAGCCTGGCAGCGGTCTGGAGGGGGTTTAGGGCTGAAGGGGGGTTTAGGGTTTAGGGTTTAGGGTTTAGGGTTTAGGGTTTAGGGTTTGGGGTTTAGGGTTTAGGGTTTAGGGTTTAGGGTTTAGGGTTTAGGGTTTAGGGCTTAGGGTTTAGGGTTTAGGGTTTTAAGGCTTAGGGTTTAGGGTTTAGGGTTTAGGGTTTGGGGTTTGGGGTTTAGGGTTTAGGGTTTAGGGTTTAGGGTGTAGGGTTTACGGTTTAGGGTTTAGGGTTTGAAGGCTTAGGGTTTTGGGGGCTAGGGTTTAGGGTTAGGGCTTGGGGTTTACGGTTTAGGGCTCGAAGGCCAAACAAGACCTTTCCCATTCTCATGAAAGGGGCTCCTAGCAAGTAGCCTGTAAGCAGAGTTCTTCAGTAGCATTACCCCCCTGACCCCGGAACCCTTAAGCCCTAGACCCTCAACCCCAGACGGTCCTTAAGCCTAAACCCGAAACCCAAACCCCCAAACCCTAAACTCCAAACCCTAAACCCTAAACCATAAACCCCAAACCCTAAACCCGAAACCCTAAACCCTAAACCCCAAACCCTAAACATCACGCAGATCTTTGCCCAGCGGCTGCCAGTCGTCAAGCTCCGGTCGGTAGAACTCCGTGGAGGCCAACACCTCCACAAAATGGGGGCAGTTCTAGCGTGTGCAAGGGTTTAGGGTTTAGGGTTTAGGGTTTGGGGTTTAGAGTTTAGGGTATAGGACTCTTTGGGGTGGTGGCCCCGGAGTCAGAATGCAGGAGCCTGAAACAGATTGCCGCTCTCCCAACACTTGGTCTAGTTGAATCGGCCTTGGACATTGCCCTTGAACCCTCAGCCCTCAGACGCTGCCAAACACTCATCCGTAAACCCCAAACCCTACGAAACACTTGAACCCCCCATAGTAGGGATCCTTGCCCTGAACCCTAAACCCTAAACCCCAAACCCCAAACCCCAAACTCTAAACCCCTTTCGGGGAGCTTCGGCTCAAGCCTTCCAAGCTTCGGAAAGAAACGCTGTCCCGAATTTGCTTTGGTGCACTTCGCTGCTAGGTTTTAGGGTCAAGGAAGTTTGGGGTTTAGGGTTTAGGGCTTAGGGCTTAGGGCTTAGGGTGGTCAAGGAAGTTTTGGTTTGGATGTATAGGCATTGACGTAAGTGCTTGTTTAAATGGGAAGTAGGGAAGTAGGATATAGTACTTTCATGGGGCTCTACAGGGGCATGAGGCACCAGCCTTCCTAAGTGTGAAAACGTTGAAGTAAATGTGAATATCTAGCATGATGTTCCGTTGATCTATAGATCATTCCATTCACTTAGTCTTGGTGTAGTATCCCTATGAAGGACTGAGTCAAGTTTGGGCCGGCGTGATTCGGTCTTCGGGCTGCTGAGTCTTGTAGTAGGGTCACTCGGCTGTAGGCCCAGCTAGTTCCCAGTCCCTGGCTAGCCAGACAAACTATGTGATGCGTTGCGATGTGTAGGGTGCTTTGAGCCGCACCTGAGAAGGGGGACGGGGGGGGGGGGGGGAAAGGCTGGGATTAGCTCTCTTTGGTGATGTGTAGACGTAAATATTTTGGGGCATCATGTCTTGGCGTGTCTTCGACAAGGCTGCAAGCACGATATGGAGCGCCAGAAAACCCAGAGCGGCATTTTTGCTTGCAGCGCCAGCCCCGCATCCTTGAAGGAGCAGTGTGGGGTGAAACGGCTCTCCTCTGTTTTGAACAGAAATGGACTTGAAACACATAATTCGTCGCCTTTTGCCACAGTGTGGCTTCAGCAGATGCTTCAGCCACCGCCTCGGCTGGTCATCGCATGAGCAGCAAGCCGCCGTGCGAGAAGCTGCATCTTCTCACATCGCTCCACCGCGACTGCGTCGAAGTCCTCCATGCCCGCTACCATGCCCCCCCAATGCTTGTTCGTTAGAAACGAGGTGTCTAAGCCAACTCCACCGACTGCACGACGGGGACGGGGATGCGCGGAGCCCGCGCCTGGACCATGATCTTGTCGCCATCTCCAGGCCCCATGGCCATGGCCGGGCGCAGGGTGGCTTCTGCATCGATTCCCGGGCGCCACCCCACCACTGCCACGCTCATGACCTCCTTGGCCAACTCCGGGTCAATTCTCTTGAACTCACGGAGCTCGTTTGGCGTTAGCGAGAGCATCCGCGCCACGTCCTCGCTGGACAAGATCCGCACGTCCACGGAGATGTCGACTCGCGGCAGCAACGGCAACCGCCTGCTTGGCTGTGCATCGGATCGGCACTGCCTCTCATGCTTCCTGCGAAGGATGCCCAGGCCATCCAGCCCCAGCAGGCTGACGTTGCAGCCGCAGTGGGCGCAGACCGCGCGGGCGCACGGTCTCATGGTCTGCATCGGGCCGGTTTTAAGAAGCCAATATTAGCTGCAGGGTTGAAGCGGTGTGAATCTTGAAGTCTCAAACAACGCCAATGGCAACATCTAGTGAGCTACGAAGCTTGGACCTGCTCCCCATCTCTTTCGGGTAACCACAAACCCGAAGCCCTACACCCGAAACCTAAACCCCAAACCCGAAACCCTAAATCCTTAACCCTAAACCCTAGACCCTAAACCCTAAACCCTTAACCCCAAGCCCTAAACCCTAAACCTTTTGGGGGCACCTTAGGCTCTGAAACCTCCGACCCACTTCCTTGAACCCCAGGCCCTAAACCCCGAAAGAAGAGTTTCGCGGTTTGGGGTTCAGGGCTTAGGGGAGGGCTTCGGGTCGAGGGCTTAGGGGGTTTAGGGTTTCGGGCTAGGGTTTAGGGTTTAGGGTACGGAGGGCAGCCGAAGGAGGACAGGGAACAAAACAGTCAACCCCAACAGAAGCCCTTAATACCCCTGGAACAACCAACAATCGAACAACAAGACCCCAAACCAAGGGCACACTTTTTACGAAACCTTTGACCGCTTTGGTCATGGCTTGAGCCAAAGATTACCGGGTTCATTGACCCTTCAACTTCCAATACCAACTCCTTTCTACAATACCAATTGCAGCTCCGCACTCCCCCTGTCCTAGGATTTCCTAGGACACATTGGAGGTGCAGATCTTTGGCCAAAAACCGCCATTTAGGCAGCAGCCAGCTGCTTGAAATGCACATTATGGTTTAACGTCATCCAGGACGAACCTTCAGCTCATTGGCTGAATCCTTTACCATTGAGGATTTCTTCACCTCGCACTTGGAAAATTCACGTTCCAGCGGCCCGTTCCTCACCAAGGAACTCAGCATTCACCACCCAGCCATCCTTGAGGCAATGCTTACAAAGCGTTTTAGCCCTGAGTTGTGAATATCGCAGAACATCACAGTCACTGCTTGCGTGCATACAGTTCCCACCCACTGTTGTATACAAAGTGGCACTCGCAGGAATAACCACCGCTTTCTTTATCCACAGCCATTTATACAGCCGTCGAAAGAGGCACCATGCCAGTTCCCAGAGTATAATTGCTGCCACCAAATATGCAACAAGGTCTGAATTGTTGACAACCATTTCAATACCTTGAGCCAGAACCATCACCGTAGACGTGTTGGCGACCTTGCACACCCCTTCTTCTGAGCAAAAGAATCCAGCCGTGGACACTTCTTCGCCACCAGTTGCCATCCCTTGCAGAGATGCAGCCACCATCATGACCGCCATTGCAAGCGAGGCTTTTTTCAAGTCAGTCCCTTGTACCAACAGTCGGAGACCCCAAAGTGCCTTTTGCTTTGCGTACACCTGTCCACTCATCAACTTAGTCAACAGGTCAGCGATCATATACTCACCGCGAAGATGCGCTATCACCATATAACCACGGTCCACCAGAGACCTGACACCGGCTGCTCGAATTCTCAGGTGTCTTGTCCTCCAGCTTCCAGCAGGATATTGAATGATCGAGCACGTTGAAACCGAATCTGTATACAGCACTTTTTGCAGCGATTCTTCACCTGTTCCAACCAAAGCGGCAATTATAGGGGTGCACGACTGAATCATCGTTGCTCCCTCTATGGACGCATGTAATTCAGCTTCAGCTGTACTTAAAGCCACCGTTGATTGTCTTTGTGTTGCCCACATCACTGGACAGTCACCCCACACCACCACCGCTCCTGAGTGGCTCTTTTCGTTTTCACCTGCTGCAAAGCTGGCATCCGCGTAGGACTCCACCACCTTAACGCCTCGTCCATAACGCAACACCTCATTTCTTTCTTTTTCGCATGTTGCGATTGCTCCGAACGTCAAGCCTAACGTTGGAGTTGCAGCAAGGTATCGGAAAACCTCCTCAGCCTTTTTAACCACAAATCGCGGCCTTCGGGATGTCCACAAAGACAACTGGCTCGTGCAGAACGCCAAATCAGGTCGAGTTTTGATTGCCACCCAGAGGAACTCCCCTACGGCACCTTGAGCCGCTCGCAAGGAAGGAATATCCACCTCCTCTTCTTCACCTGGAGTTTCTTTCACCATTGGCAGGTTACTCCCTTTTCCAGTTTCATCGATCTGATACCCTCGTCGGTTCAGCAAATCTCTCACAAAGTCCTCCTGGTTGAGAAAGAAGCTGCCATTTCGATACCAGATTTGGACACCTAAAAACTTCAGGAATCCATCACCGCAGCCTGGACCACAGAACTCGGGTTCAGAAGTTTTCCACTCCTTCCTAATCTGTTCCAAGGCCTCCCGGAGCACTGTCATAGTCCCAGCCATCAAAAAATCATCCACGTAAAGACCCATTGTCCCTACCAACTTGCTTGCACCTTCCAGCTTCTCTTGAGCCATAATAAGGAACAGACTTGGGTCTGCATTGGACCTCTGAAAGCTCATTGCTTGTCCATCCTTTGACACCCAAGACATCCCTTGAAGACGTTGGTCTCGCCACTCCACCCATGCTGCAGGACTTTCGGCCAAACCGTACAAGGCCTTCCTCACAATCCACCGCTCCTCTTTTGTGCAAAGACCCAATTTCACCGCCGCCCTTGGGGGCTGCACCACCACCAAACGCCCTTCTCTTTGCGCCCTATTCATCGGCGCCGTCAGAAAAGCTTTGGAAATGTCTAAGCCAGCGATGATCCACACCATATATGCTGCGTGCCTCACTTGACACCTGAATGTAGTTGAATCTAAACCTGGAGCGTACAGCGAGTGACGACTGAGTGACCTCGGCCCTTCATATTCTGTAGCTGCCGTTGACGAAATGAAGTTTCCACATGCACAGATACGGGCACGTCGCCTCCCTGTCCCTTGCTTCCGGGTAAACACCACCAGACTGGGAACGTACTCAATCACCGGTGCATTAGGCTCTTCCGCCAATTTGTCCAGCTTTTCTTGAGTTGTTGGTTCCACCACCTCCAACTCTTCCACCAAAGACGTCACCTCGTCCGACAATGATTCCCTCCACTTTTCCAGCTCTTGCATGGCTTCCTGTGTAGGGATTGTTTTTGTTTGCAGGAGCTCAACCTCCTCTGCTGCCTCAAGCGCAGTATTTTCTTGTACCATTTGCTGAACTTGAGCTGCTTTGACCAAAAACTTCGATAGCTGTTCCTCAGCCCTTTTTGCTTTAACCAGCCATTCCCTAGTCTCTGATCCTTTTTCCTCATTCGACTCATTGGCCGATCCATGGAACTCGTCCAAAATGCAACATTCCTGTTCAGCAATTAGGCGTCGAATACTCAAATGCTCTTCTAGAGCCCATTGATGCGCTTCGAACACAGCGTAGTCGACTTCTTCTGCAAGGTCGTCCAGCGAGGTCTCTTTCAACGTCATTTTTAACCACTTCCTTTTTTCACCTTCTTCAGCCTGTGGTTCCGGAAGAGGAAACTTGCATTGGAGAAGATAGCACCTATCCTTGTAGCTCAAACGCTCCATAAAAACAGGTGTGTACCCTGTCAAGGATACCCTGTTCCCTTTCCAAGGCATAGGACCATGCAGCTTTCTCGGAAAGAACGACATGAAGTTCCAGTGGATATCCACCAATTTTCCAGGTAGGACTTTCTTCCCATAAGATTGCTCCACCACTTCAGCTCCTTCCTCTAAAACCTTTTCATCCTCAACCCACAGCTGACCATCTTTATAGTCACCAAAGCCACACACATAATTGCAGCAATGTTTTTCATTGTGACTATCCCTATGCAATGACACCGGAGCATTGCACGAGATCTGAAGAGCAGAAAATTTGGCTTCAGGATTGTGGTGCCTCACGAATGATGCCAAATAACGACATAGCCATGGTCTTCGATGAGTCTCTTTTGTGATACCACACACTCCGCCATGAGTATAGTGGCCCAACACCAGAGCTCGCGTACTTGTACACCAATTGTTGATACCACCTCTTCGATTCACCCTCTTTGGGTATACAATCCCTTCCAAAAGCTCCTCACAGTCCACGTAATCATACATAGACCTTTCATACATTGACTTGGCTTTTTGCTCTTCCTTTTCCAACTGTGTTCCATCCTCAGCAGTCTCACTTTTGCAGACCAAATAAGCATTTTCATGAGGAGAACAGCAAGTCGGCCAATACTCATCACCAGGAACATTGTCCTCAACATCTGCATTTTCTTCCAGCTCCCCCAGACCCTGCATGTCATCCTCGAAAATTTCTAAGGGCGGACTCTCCCCCCGCTTGCGAAGCAAGCGCAAGGAGCCCACATGACCACGCAGTGAAGAGGCCGGGCTTTTTTTTCATTTAACCGATGACGAACTGGAGGATCGCGAGGCGGAGGTAAAGGAGGACCTTCCTCATCAGCGAACCGAAGCGCCGGTTTTTTCCCCTTGAGACGATGCTCTGGAGGAGAAGGCTCCTGTTCTTCTACCACCCCTTCCAGCTCCAATTCAGGCGGTTCCTTTATATTGGAAAAAATCGTAGTGCAGGGAAATAACACCAGTTCATCCGGATCTTTTGCAGTCCCTTGAGCTTCCACCCAATAACCACCAGGTAGGTCATCGCATGGACCCAAAAGAAGTGCAGGCTGCGTACGATCGACCCATTGCCGACCTTTCTTTGTTCCATCCGGACCCAGCAACTCCCACGGACGACGTTTAACTTGAATCTGAGCACCAAAGGGAAGCAATGCCTTAGGATTTAACCCCAACTCCCTTTCAGCTTTCTGCCACCGTAACATTGACCAATGGCGAGCAGCCAGTGCCCAGTACGCCGGCCCGAGTCGCGCCTCCTTTAAGAGCGACCTGACACCACGTTTGAATAAACCCACACATGCTTCAGCGCGCCCATTTGTTTGCGGGACTCCAGGATCACCAGTGGTCCTATATATCAGACGAGTTTCGCAAAAGGACCGGAAGCGTGCATTGACAAACTCCCCCGCTCGATCTGAGTGGATTCTCAACACCGGATACCCATGTCTCTGCAAGCGCACCATCATTCTTTGAACTGCCGATAAAACAGTTGTTTGCTGTTTGTCCACAATCGGCTCCACCATAACGAAGTTGATCATACGGACCGGTTGGGTCAAGTGGTCCTTCAGTTCCTTCCAGGATTTTTCAGAAGCTTGAATTTTCAACACCTCTGCCTCCAGAACTGGCGCAGGTTCCACCGGTGCAGAGTCTTCCTCCTCGAAGTTAGCGACTGCATCGCCTAACCATTCTCCAACACCAGCACCATCATCTACCACCTGATCTTCCACCTCATCCGCATCTTCCTCCTTTTCTGGAGGGCGACCCACATTGGGATCCAACATTGGAAATTGATACACACCAATAACAGCGTGTCGTGGCTTCTGCTGGTGAGCATCCTTTGAAAACTTGTATGGACCCGCTAAGTCCAATGATAAAGTGTAAGCATCCCCATGCTTTCGCCTCAAATGGCGACGCTCTTTTCCAGCAGCAGACACACAGATTTGACAATCACGTCTGAAGGGAATATGCCCCCTTAGGCAATGGTCACGGAAAGCTCGCTCCTCAGCTGTCAACCTCCGTAACGTTCCTTCTCGTTCTTCCTTTTTTTAACACCATAGCTTCCCGTTCAGCATCGCTCTCATGCAACCATTGTGCCAACCTGTGACGTATTCTTTTAACCAATCCAAACGCCCATCGCGCCCATATAGAGGATGTCCAATACGCTCTTCCAGGGTAGAAGCGAATGTTGCTGACCACGGAACAACCACGCGAACCTGTTCCAACGATTCCCATAGTTCCATATCAGACACCAGGAAAGTCGTAGGTTTCACCAGAGCATGTCCCAATGCTCCTTGATCAAAGTGTGCAGCGTACATTCCATAACGCTCACAAAAGCTTTTCACCTCTGGCCAACTCCAGAAGGTAGGACTTGAGAGCCCTTCCTGAGAACCATCCACCAGATCCTCAGCACTCAAGACCGTTTTGCCGTTCTGAGAGAAATCTTTCCCTATGAGTTCAGGGTCCCCAGGGCTTTCCATGCCAAAGAAGACAGAACTTCCATTGATGACTTCAGCAGTTCCACACCTTGAATGCACCGCCACGTCATATAGGAAAAGCATCTTCAGAAGTAAAACACCATCCTTTTGAGCTAATTCTTGATGTGGCCAAGGAAGACTCTTTAACTCCCAACCGTTCAGGCCCACAGCGTCGGCGTAATACAGGTGGACCACCGTCTTCACCTCTCAACCTTGACACTGTCCTGCATGGAGGTCCTCCAACCACAGCAACCACCTTTCCTTCAGCCGCCAGATGCAGAAGATACTTCCAGACGCTCGAATTATGTAGGTCACCGCCTTTTGTCAAATCCAGCTCCAGTACCTCCACATCCCGACTGGGAAAATGCCATTTTTGTTTTCCTGAAAATAGGTGTACCACCACCCTTTTTGCTCGTGCCAGCCGTCTCCTTTTATGACGGTTGAAAGGCAACGCTGCAATATCTCCACGTGGCAACAGCTCCATCAGCATATTTTCTGGTATATCCCCATAATACCACCGAAGAAATCTCCAGCATGCCTGGACGAACTCCTCCTCATTCGCTGACGCTGTCCGCGCTGCGCTTTGCAACGACGTTTTTACAGCCACCTCGTTGTCCGTATTCGGACACCCTTGAACCATACGTGCCACCTTCAAAGCTTGCTTTGGTGAGCACCAATCCATTTCATCAATGATCTGAAGCGCCACCTCCTTTTCCAAACAAGGGCACCCATTCAGATCACGAACGCGAAGTTCCCCCAGAACAGGATGTGAGGCTGTGCACTTGCCACCACGCCACTGAACTCTGAGACCAACCAAGGCGCTCGCTTTGCCAATTGGCACTAGTGGATCTACCATTTCAGGAGTTACCAGGGTCCCACCTGGGGTAATACACATCTCCCGAGATCCAACAGCTAAAGACACCAACACCTTTTGCTGCGGAAGCTGTTCTCCAGGACGAAGTGATCTGAGAGGATGTGATGCTCCCGAGTCCAACATGCCCATTCCCGAACACTCATTGGTGTCAGAAACCCTGGCCACATGTAGAACGCATACTCCTCGGCCTTCTCCCTGCTTCGGCAACAACGTGGCATCCGACGAACCGACTCCACAGTCCGCCCTTCCATTCCTCCATTGAGAATGGGACCAAGACGCACGCTGCCTTTCAGCATGCAAAACCATTTTTTCAGCTGTTTTGTAATCCATAACCAAACAGCCATGTTCAAACCACAAGAGCTGGTCCAGCGAAGATTTTGCACCCACGTGACACATCCCATTGATCACAGTGAGGTTCGCCCCAAACTCCAAAATCAACCAGAGAGGGATAATCAGGGGCCCATTGTCTTCCCTAATCAACGTCCCTTTCTCTGTAATCCTCATTGTCACACCACCAAGCGCGCTTTGCACCATAACAGTAGTGTCGGGTAAACATTCCCATGGAAAAAGCGTCCGCACAAGATGCGTAGCAGCTGTATCCACCAACGCCACTCTCCCTTCCTGCTGAAACAATCCAGATCCACATAACATTCGAACACTGGGATCCCCGCTCGATGCTGACTGCGCTGATGACAGCTTCATAGATTTCAGCACTTCCAACGCTTCAGCAAGGACTTGATTGGGTGTTGATGGTGATGGGGGACTTGCAGAACCTTTATCCAATCCCGCATTAGCCGTCTCATCTCCCCCTTCAGCTACCTCTGCTTTTTTGGCATTTCCCCATTTCGCACCTTTGCCGCCCTTTCCCCCTTTGGGAGAATTCCCTTTAGATCTGCTTCTCTCAGGGTTTGAGTCCACATTGGAACTTGCACCATCCTTATATGGACATTGCGGCTGCAGATGGCCAACGGCCCCACACTCAAAACATCTTCCTCGCTCAAGGGAGTCTTTGTCATGGCGAAATTTGCAGCGGGATCCGAACTTGCAACCTGCATCGGTCTTCCCATATATCCAACAGAAAGGACGTTCACCATCTCCGCTGTACCTTTTTCCTTTCCCTTTGCCTTTGTCACCCTCCTCTGTCTCGTCACCAGTTCCCTTTTGGGCCTTGTTTAACCTGGCCCTTTTCTTGGCGTCCGAGTCCTGCTTCACCTCTTGTTCACCAGCACTATGCAATAGCAGTTCAAACTCTGCCTGTAACATTTCAGCTAGTTGTGTCGCAGTTTCAGAGGTCGGCGAGTAGTCCACCCCCAATTTCTCCCGAAAGGATGCCACTCTGAAATGCACCGTAGGGTGTTTTGCCAGCAACGCGGATGATAAAGCATCCAATCCCTTGATAAGCAAGGTAGCGTCCGGCTCGGATGCTCGCAGCTCCCTTAATCGGGAACGCCATTGCGCCCATTGTCGCACTCCCTTAATAGCCTCTGAGATCGAGGTTGCTGAAGATGGTTGCACCAAGAAGTTCAACATTGTGCTGCGCTCATTTGCTCCACCTGGTTGGTAGACCGTCAGCAATGTGTAAAATATCATCACTGACCCCAACATTCGAGTGGAAACGATCTCGGTCTTCAATCTCTCCGGGATCGCCTGTAGCAGCAAAGACACCGCTCTCTGCTCCAACAAAACATGCACAGTTTGAACCACTTTGAGCCCTTCCAGCTCAGCCTTGATGCCCAACCTTTCCAGTGGAGAAACACTCAACCATTTGGCATACGCTTGATATGCCTTTGAGTAGACGCATTGCCATCACACTCTTCCTGTATCTGTCAGCGAAGACAACATTGGTTCGATCATTGCGATCCAATCACCCAGTGCCGTCGGATTGCTTGGTGTGTAGTCTGCCAAAGTTGGAAGGCTCATCACATGCTTCCCGAGAGCCTCCGGACGTTCGGTTCCAGAACTATCACCAGTGATTGGCATACCGCGTGGCACCACTGCTCCAGGAGGTAAACTGACCCTTCCACCAGGCCCTTGAGGTAGTCCATGTCCTATACCGGGCGTAACAGCTGTGAGCGGAACCTTTTCTAATTCCAACTTCCCAGCGGCCATTTTCCACCGATACGGAACATCATCCACCATTGTATATCCACCCGATCCTGCTGAGTTCTCTTGCGTCGCAGTTTCCCGAGCTGAAACAAAACCGGGCTGGTTCCCCGCAGGTGCGACAGAACCATCAACACCTGATGGCACGGAAATAATCGGAACATGTGTTAAACCAGGTGGTCCACTTGCATATCCACCACTTGCAGGACCTCCCGTGGGGTAATTCAATGGAGGCAATCTGGAGGGTTTCTTCCCTTCAGCTACATGCATCATTGGCACTTCTTTTTCATCCTCCACTTGAACATCCCCCTTCCTGGACCCAGGCAAGGATTGAAGATCACAACCCTTTGGCAGGTCGTAGCCCTCAATAGGCAGCCATGTCCCATCAGGCAACACAGTCCAAAAACCACCATACCATCCGTGTAGAAAACTTGTCCTGGCAGGTACTGCTTCTCTGGAGTCATTCCTAGAGGATATGCAGTGTTTGCGTCCACCACTCCAGAGCTCCGTGCCCTTGAAGCTGACCCAGATGCAGCAGAGGTATAGCTTTTCTCCTCCACCCGATGCAACCTGTTCCCCAGCTCCTTTGTCTGCACAAGCAACTCTTTCAGCGCACGCTTCACCACCGCCATATCTTCAGATTGCTCTTCACCACTAACATCAGGAATGAGTTCCTCGTCGGCTTGCACTCCACCAATAGTACCTCGTTCCATTTGTCCCATTAAACCTGACGATGGTCTCTCAACAGGTGCAGGTTCCTGACCCAAAAGATCTTGCAGCGAAGGCGGTCTTCTCGTACCTTCACCGCTCCTGTCCCCTCCGCTCGCGGGAAGACTTGCCGGCCTTGACTGCCTAAGTCTCATTTCTTCTTGAGCCCGCTCGCTCCAGAAAGGATTTGCTGCTTGAACCGGAACCACTTCGTTTTCCACCTGAGGCGTTGGTTGTATCATTGCAACCTCCCTACCATCTGTCAGTGCTTGTACCATTTGTTGTCGATCTTCACCCCCATCACCACGATTTCCTTCGGCTTCATTGGCCGTTGGCGACAGTCCAGGCTCAGAGCGACGCCGCATCATGTCCATGGCGTTAAACAAACGAAAAATCTTTACCAATTCCGCAGGAAGCCTAACTTGGGCTCATAACCTACGGGGGGCAACCGAAGGAGGACAGGGAACAAGACAGTCAACCCCAACAGAAGCCCTTATTACCCCTGGAACAACCAACAACCGAACAGCAAGACCCCAAACCAAGGGCACACTTTTTACGAAACCTTCGACCGCTTTGGTCATGGCTTGAGCCAAAGATTACCGGGTTCATTGACCCTTCAACTTCCAATACCAACTCCTTTCTACAATACCAATTGCAGCTCCGCACCCTAAACCCTAAACCCTAAACCCCGCTTTGAGTGCCTGAAACGGATTGAGCTCCAGGAGTTGGCAGAGAGCCAAGTCCAGCACGCAGCCCTCGAGAAGCTTTTCGGCCGCAGGGTCTGGGGTTTAGGGTTTAGGGCTAGGGTTTAGGGTTCAGTTTCTGGCAACAGCCACAGGAGTCCGGATGCAAAAAGGTTTATAGAGTCTAGGCTGGGTACCGCTCGCTTAACCAGGCGCACCTGCCCAAAGCCTGGGCGCTGGGTGAAGGTTTGCATTTGGCGGCACTTATTCCTTGCATGTGGACGGCCGGCGCGAGTCCCATAGCCTTCAAGTGTGCGCTCTGCTTCAGGGGGTTTTAGGGTTTAGGGCTTATTTAGGGTTTAGGGGTTTGGGATGTTTCCAATTGTTTCCATGATCTCCCTCCGCCCTGAAGAAGAAACTGGAGTTCGAAGTCCTTCTTTAAGAGCCTCGAGATCCTCAACGCCGGCTAAGCCCAAAGCGTGAAAGTCGTAGGCCTCATTACATCTGCACACCACCCGAGAGCCATGCAAAGGTATCTGGAGAAGGCAGGCCCGAGACAGTCAGGGTTTTAAAGGCTTCGGGTTGTTTTGACCAACGTTTTGTTACCCTTAGGCTCAAAACAGCTCAAATACCGCATGTAGGAAGGCCCTTGGGCCCAAAAAACTCAAAGCATGAGTCTTTAGAGTTTCAGAGTTGCGGTTCATACTGTATAGGTTCTGAGTTTGAGGTTTGGTTCAGGGGCTCTTTGTTGTTTTTTGCAGGTGCAGCAAAATCTGTTTCCAGTTACGTTCAATCCTGGGATTGACGCTTTAAGCCATAGTTCGCACCTCCTGCACCCTCAGCTCTCTGGCACTTTCTTTCAGTTGGGTTCTCAACCCCCAGGGTTGCGAACCAGCTCGCTGTGAATTGACTCAAAATACTGTTCTCCTAATGCTGCGGGTGTCTTCAGAGAGCGCGATCGCGTCATGGATTCAGTATCTTCAGTTTTCCGAGAATCCCAGAACCGGCCCGTGCAGCTTGCTGCTTCCCGAAGAACCATTCTCGAGCCCCATCTCGGCTCGAACAATGATTCTCCTCAGTGCCCTTGAGCCTGAAATCTCTTGATTCTCTGCGAAGAAGACCCTGATTGCTTCATCTCCCCAAACGTGAAGCCATGCCCTGTCCCTTATAAGGAAGAATAATGTGATTGCTGGGGCTTTTCGTGAAGCCATGCCCTATCTCCCAACAAAACAGGTGCGAGCAGAGTGCCTGGTGCAGCCGGAGGACTTCGCCGGCCGAGCGGCCAAGCGCAACTCGGCCCGCATCAGAAAGGCTCCGGGCGTCCCGAGCTTTTTTAACCCCTAAACCCGAACCCTAAACCCTAAAACCCCCCAGACAGGTGGCCAAAAAACCCTAGAACAACTTAGAGCCACACTTGAAACCCTAAGCCCTGTAAACCCTACAGACCCAAGCAGCTGAGGCGAAGAAGAGATCCGATTGCTCAAAGAGGCGCAGGAGATCCTGCAGGCAGCCAAGCGCTGTGAGACTTCGGGGCCTGTGCATCTGAGTGTACCTGCAACCCCCCGACTACCCTCTCATAAAGGGTTTCTTTGTGACCCAACTAGGGCAGTTTGGGGGGTGCTGGCATAGCCGGTCGAAGCCTAAATCCTCAAGCGCTGTTCACCTTTCAGCTCTGAGCTTCTTTGACTTCATGTTGAGGACCCGTGCAACAACTGCCACGCCGTGCTCTCTCTCTAGCCGCCAGGGGGCTAGCATGTGCGACAGATTCTGCAAAACAACTAATCCGCAATGAGCAGTGGCGGAGTTTGTTTGGGCATCTGCCAGGAGCGTGACGACTGAGTGGCTGGCTGCGACTTGCGAGTACTTAACGCTGAGGATTCTGGATTTGGCATCTTGGTGCTGCATCTCTTGGACGTGGGAATGCTTAAGGTCTTAGTCATTAGTCGAAAAACACATGGGGGGTCCGAAGCTTCTCCGGTAGGATATCGTCAACCGGGGCCCCAGATGCATGCCATGCATGGGCTAAGCCCTACATGCAGGCTCTGCAAGAGTTGCTACTCCAGGCTCGACAGGAAAGAGCTCCGAGTTCGAGTTGAGTTCCTAACTCGACGGCTTTTCCCGCATTTGTTAACGCAGGGAGAGCCCCCCCAGTGGTGAAACACATGCTTGTCATGGTACTGATTCCTATGGCTAGTTCTTGTTGTGGCTATAGCGGCTATAGTTCCTGACTACCCCTCTCATCACTACAACTTTTTATACTTTCAAGGCGTCGCCGGCGGGGTTATGAGAAAAGAGTCGGGTCATCTTCCCGCGAATTAGGGCTTAGGGTTCACAGTAGGGCCTCCGCAGCCAACACATCACCACTTGACTGGATCCCCTCATGTAGGGAAGACCCCATATCCTCCAGCAGCGCAGGATACGCATCCCAACCTTTAGTTTAAATTTAGCTTTGAGGTTTCGGGGCAGAGCCCCACACACACATGCCCAAGCCGTCCTCTTGAAGCGTCTCATCTTTGCCAGAAATCCAGAAGGAGAGCCGCGCATGCACGCGTAGTGGGCCCAGCGAGTTATATTGCATAACTACATGTGTATCTATAGATATATATATATACACATATATATATATATGTACATAAGACAGGTCAAGAATTGCAGCCGCCAAGAGCCGAAGGACATTCATGTCATGAGCCCAAAAAATGCCGTTGGAACCACTCCGTAACAACACTAAATCCCGAAATACCTCAGCCGCATAAACCACTAAAAGGCTGAGGCGTCATCCTTGCATCTTAGAGGGAAATCCCCAGTGTGTCCAACATATTTGGGTTCCATTCGAATTACTTTTGGTGCCAATTTGAGGTTGGTGTCGTATGGGGCTACCGCGGGATATCTTCTGGATCCTGCAATTGAGCATACACAGGGCTCCTTTTCAAATATTGGTGAGTGTGTGCAGAGTTGGGTGTTCTTTTGGGCCGGGAGGGGGTGTGATAAACCATACTTCAGTCATATGGTGTCTACTTGGAGTCTAGTTTAGGGGTCCCCGCCGATTTTCGTAAACCCCCATATGGCAAGCCTGCCAGCCGGGCCTGGGATGCTGGACGGCACAGTTCGCCTCTGGCTTCTCCGATTGCGACGATGCGAGAGGCCTGCCGTGATTCGCCTTTCTGTCTACTGTGTGGGGGTCCTCATCCCATTGATTGTCTGGGGGTTGGTGGTGAGCTCCCAAGAAGACGAGTTTGATATTCTGACGTTGGGCAAAGCGAGCAGGTGGATGGACGGAAAGGTCCCTCCCCTGCCGTATGGAAGTGATCTCCATGGAGACTCGGTGCTTCGCGCTTCTGTTCGCCGCGCTCTGGGTAGTGGCCCAGGTGGTGAGATCGAAACCTGGACCAAAATTGTTGGGGGCGGAGCGATCAACGTTCTTTACCGCGTGACACTCCGAAGTGGGCAGAGCGTGATCGTAAAGCTTGGGTCGCCATGGTGGCGTGGGTGCGGCAAAACTGTTGGTGAGGCGGAGGTTATGCGCTATGTGGCAAAGTACACGACGATTCCTGTGCCTCGGGTTCTGGCTGCCCTTCCGGCGGTTCACGGCAGATTCGACACTGCGGTCCACCCCGAAACAAAGGCGCATGGCGGAGAAGGGCTGGGGAACCTCGAGCTGCCAGAGGTGATGGTGATGGCAGTTGCACCCGGCCAGAAGCTGAAGGATGTTCTTGCGCGACCACTGAGCGAGGTCGGCCGAGATGTACGGGAAAAGCTGATCACGCAGTGGGTTGGGGTCTTCAGGCAGTTGCGTGAGCTTCATTTCAACATGTACGGGAGCTTTGGCGCCGACATGCAGGTCGTGCCTTTGGCTACAAACGGTGGCTGCAGTATCCTTGGCCCAATGGCATCCTATGGCAAGTACGCAGCAGGAAAAGTGGCAATGTTCCTGCCTCTAATCGAGGGTGGCGCCTGCCGTGGCGATCGGTTCCAGAAGTACGTGCCACAGCTGAAATGTCTTGCTGATGAGATGGCTCGATACCCCGGGAACGCTGCACACGACGCCCTACGACCTGTGCTGCTGCACACAGACCTGTCGATCCGTAACATCCTCGTGGATCCGGATCCTGACAATCCACGCATCACGTCTGTGCTGGACTGGGAGTTTGCTGTTTCAGGGCCTGCTGAAGAGGAGTTCAGCTTTCCAGCAACACATGCAGGGCTGTCGACCGACGACCGCAAGGTGTTTGACAGGGTCGCGCAAGCGCAGGGCGTGACGTTGCCTCGAGATGTGTTGTCGCGGGCAGATCACGTCAGTGCCTATTGGGCTATGATCGTCTTTTGCCACTCGCACGTGTGGCGTGACGATCGGCCGTCTGGTGACGTAACACACGAGGCGGAGGTGCGAGATGCGGAGAAGTTGCTGGACAGCATTCTAGAAAGGGCCAATTGCTCAACACAAGACCACCAGTTGCTGCCATAACAAAGGAGCATACTCATGCCATATGGCACGACAGCTTAGCCGGAAGACTCTTGCTGAGATCATTGCAAGACCCAACAAGGCTCATTGTGATTGTCACGGTTCTTTATGGAATACTTCATAAAGGAGTCAGAGTTGTCCAAGAAAGACATGTTCCCGCTATGACCGAGTTAAGATGAACAGCTATACACTATCATGTTGAAATTGCAAGTTCACTCAACATAGGGTGGATGATATGACGGGAGGGATCTGAGTACCATCTCGTATTTGTTTTTAGGCTCGCTCTTCCGGGACCTCGTCGTTGGCTGCTGTTGTCTCTTTCTGGGATTCCCGGCTGCGCTGGGGAGTTGGCTGTCTCAGAAGCATACGGGCTTGGTATTCTGGACAGATCTTAAGTGGAGTGAGGAGGGCGAAGGGGGAATGAGGCAAAGATGGGCTTCTTGAACGAGTAGGCCGAAACGTACAGATCTGTCTTAGACTTCACTTGATCCAAATACCCGAGTAGAGATTTCATGGCCAGGCGAAAGCACTCGCGTGAATATAATATGGACTTTGATGCCATCTTTACTTGTCAAGACGTAAATTCCTAAGTCTGAACGCGAATCCATGATCCCTTGGAATGCCACCAAGATGTCCGAGCAACTCACACTTTTAAGACCCTCTAGCTCTAGCCTAAAGCCCTCACAATTCTCGCCTGATGGCTGGTGCAGGAGGGACGGGAACCAAGGGAAGGGAGAAACGTCATCAAGGTTCGGACCTGCGTACACGAAACGAATGATCCGGCAGTTTTGCCGAGTGGCTTTGGGACATGCCTGCTGGCGAACGGATACTGGGCCGGGGCCACTGACTTGGCGACGCTGCTGAGTAGCGGCGCTAGTCGAAACACCAGG
>CAJNDS010001014.1:0-41781 GCA_905221605.1 Symbiodinium natans
CTTTCTCGGGTGTGGCCAAGCACCAAAGAGCAGAAATGTCGCGTTTTTCAAGTTTCAAATTCGTTTCTGTAGTTTCAAATTAGTTTCAAAATAGTTTCAAAATCCAGTCGCAAAATCGCTGTTAAGGGGAAACTGGATTTTCCTACGCGCGATTCAAAAAATGAAGGAATCTCAGAGATTCCTGGTTTTCAAAAAGCGCGGACAGAAATTGCAGTTCCCCCTTAACAGCGATTTTGCAACTGGATTTTGAAACTAATTTGAAACTGACTGGAAACTAATTTGAAACTATGGAAACAATTTGAAACTTGAAAAATACCACATTCCGGACTTTCTGCCCCATCCTGGCCCCTCACATACGGCCCTCAGTTGACTTTGGTCAGCCGTGTCTAGAGACCAGAGTTTCCGAAAACTTGCAAGTCTCCAGACAGTCTCGGACAAGATAATCCACAGTCTCGGACAAGATAATTGACTGACTTGTTGGCAAGAGTTGTTGCTGGAATGGCTTTTGGGAAGATTGTCGGAGAATGGCCTTTGGGAAGAATGTCGGAGATGTACTTTTTGCAGCTTCAAGCCTAAGCTCTCCTCTTTCTCGGGTGTGGCCAAGCACCAAAGAGCAGAAATGTCGCGTTTTTCAAGTTTCAAATTCGTTTCTGTAGTTTCAAATTAGTTTCAAAATAGTTTCAAAATCCAGTTGCAAAATCGCTGTTAAGGGGAAACTGCATTTTCCTACGCGCGACTCAAAAAATGAAGGAATCTCAGAGATTCCTGGTTTTCAAAAAGCGCGGACAGAAATTGCAGTTCCCCCTTAACAGCGATTTTGCAACTGGATTTTGAAACTAATTTGAAACTGACTGGAAACTAATTTGAAACTATGGAAACAATTTGAAACTTGAAAAATACCACATTCCGGACTTTCTGCCCCATCCTGGCCCCTCACATACGGCCCTCAGTTGACTTTGGTCAGCCGTGTCTAGAGACCAGAGTTTCCGAAAAAACTTGCAAGTCTCCAGACTGTTGATGGACGAAATCCTGCATCATTCTTATCATGCAGCTCATCCCTTCCAAACCCTGAATCTTAACATTGCCGTCCTTGCAATGCTTCGAAAGTGCATGTGTGTGAATGACCGAAATCCTGCATCACCCATATGCGCACGCAACATTGAAATTCGACGGGTGCGGGGAGCTCGATTACCAACCGTCGCACACGTGTAACGCAGGGGGTCATGCAAGATTTTGTCCATCCACAGTCTCGGACAAGATAATCCACAGTCTCGGACAAGATAATTGACTGACTTGTTGGCAAGAGTTGTTGCTGGAATGGCTTTTGGGAAGATTGTCGGAGAATGGCCTTTGGGAAGAATGTCGGAGATGTACTTTTTGCAGCTTCAAGCCTAAGCTCTCCTCTTTCTCTGGTGTGGCCAAGCACCAAAGAGCAGAAATGTCGCGTTTTTCAAGTTTCAAATTCGTTTCTGTAGTTTCAAATTAGTTTCAAAATAGTTTCAAAATCCAGTTGCAAAATCGCTGTTAAGGGGAAACTGCATTTTCCTACGTGCGATTCAAAAAATGAAGGAATCTCAGAGATTCCTGGTTTTCAAAAAGCGCGGACAGAAATTGCAGTTCCCCCTTAATAGCGATTTTGCAACTGGATTTTGAAACTAATTTGAAACTGACTGGAAACTAATTTGAAACTATGGAAACAATTTGAAACTTGAAAAATACCACATTCCGGACTTTCTGCCCCATCCTGGCCCCTCACATACGGCCCTCAGTTGACTTTGGTCAGCCGTGTCTAGAGACCAGAGTTTCCGAAAACTTGCAAGTCTCCAGACAGTCTCGGACAAGATAATCCACAGTCTCGGACAAGATAATTGACTGACTTGTTGGCAAGAGTTGTTGCTGGAATGGCTTTTGGGAAGATTGTCGGAGAATGGCCTTTGGGAAGAATGTCGGAGATGTACTTTTTGCAGCTTCAAGCCTAAGCTCTCCTCTTTCTCGGGTGTGGCCAAGCACCAAAGAGCAGAAATGTCGCGTTTTTCATGTTTCAAATTCGTTTCTGTAGTTTCAAATTAGTTTCAAAATAGTTTCAAAATCCAGTTGCAAAATCGCTGTTAAGGGGAAACTGCATTTTCCTACGTGCGACTCAAAAAATGAAGGAATCTCAGAGATTCCTGGTTTTCAAAAAGCGCGGACAGAAATTGAAGTTCCCCCTTAACAGCGATTTTGCAACTGGATTTTGAAACTAATTTGAAACTGACTGGAAACTAATTTGAAACTATGGAAACAATTTGAAACTTGAAAAATACCATATTTCGGACTTTCTGCCCCCCATCCTGGCCCCTCACACACGGCCCTCAGCTGACTGTGGTCAGCCGTGACTATAGAGACCAGAGTTTCCGAAAACTTGCCAGTCTCCAGACTGTTGATGGACGAAATCCTGCATCACTTTTATTATGCAGGTCGTCCCTTCCAAACCCTGAATCTTAACATTGCTGTCCTTGCAATGCTTCGAAGTTGCATGTGTGTGAATGACCGAAATCCTGCATCACCCATATGCGCACGCAACATTGAAATTCGAGGGGCGCGGGGAGCTCGATTACCAACCGTCGCACACGTGTAACATAGGGGGTCATGCAAGATTTTGTCCATCAACAGTCTCGGACAAGTTCCCCATTCTCGGACAAGATAATTGACTGACTTGTTGGCAAGAGTTGTTGCTGGAATGGCTTTTGGGAAGATTGTCGGAGAATGGCCTTTGGGAAGAATGTCGGAGATGTACTTTTTGCAGCTTCAAGCCTAAGCTCTCCTCTTTCTCAGGTGTGGCCAAGCACCAAAGAGCAGAAATGTCGCGTTTTTCAAGTTTCAAATTCGTTTCTGTAGTTTCCAATTAGTTTCAAAATAGTTTCAAAATCCAGTTGCAAAATCGCTGTTAAGGGGAAACTGCATTTTCCTACGTGCGATTCAAAAAATGAAGGAATCTCAGAGATTCCTGGTTTTCAAAAAGCGCGGACAGAAATTGCAGTTCCCCCTTAACAGCGATTTTGCAACTGGATTTTGAAACTAATTTGAAACTGACTGGAAACTAATTTGAAACTATGGAAACAATTTGAAACTTGAAAAATACCACATTCCGGACTTTCTGCCCCATCCTGGCCCCTCACATACGGCCCTCAGTTGACTTTGGTCAGCCGTGTCTAGAGACCAGAGTTTCCGAAAAAACTTGCAAGTCTCCAGACTGTTGATGGACGAAATCCTGCATCATTCTTATCATGCAGCTCATCCCTTCCAAACCCTGAATCTTAACATTGCCGTCCTTGCAATGCTTCGAAAGTGCATGTGTGTGAATGACCGAAATCCTGCATCACCCATATGCGCACGCAACATTGAAATTCGACGGGTGCGGGGAGCTCGATTACCAACCGTCGCACACGTGTAACGCAGGGGGTCATGCAAGATTTTGTCCATCCACAGTCTCGGACAAGATAATCCACAGTCTCGGACAAGATAATTGACTGACTTGTTGGCAAGAGTTGTTGCTGGAATGGCTTTTGGGAAGATTGTCGGAGAATGGCCTTTGGGAAGAATGTCGTAGATGTACTTTTTGCAGCTTCAAGCTCCTCTTTCTCGGGTGTGGCCAAGCACCAAAGAGCAGAAATGTCGCGTTTTTCAAGTTTCAAATTCGTTTCTGTAGTTTCAAATTAGTTTCAAAATAGTTTCAAAATCCAGTTGCAAAATCGCTGTTAAGGGGAAACTGGATTTTCCTACGTGCGATTCAACAAATGAAGGAATCTCAGAGATTCCTGGTTTTCAAAAAGCGCGGACAGAAATTGCAGTTCCCCCTTAACAGCGATTTTGCAACTGGATTTTGAGACTAATTTGAAACTGACTGGAAACTAATTTGAAACTATGGAAACAATTTGAAACTTGAAAAATACCACATTCCGGACTTTCTGCCCCATCCTGGCCCCTCACATACGGCCCTCAGTTGACTTTGGTCAGCCGTGACTAGAGACCAGAGTTTCCGAAAACTTGCAAGTCTCCAGACTGTCTCGGACAAGATAATTGACTGACTTGTTGGCAAGAGTTGTTGCTGGAATGGCTTTTGGGAAGATTGTCGGAGAATGGCCTTTGGGAAGAATGTCGGAGATGTACTTTTTGCAGCTTCAAGCTCCTCTTTCTCGGGCGTGGCCAAGCACCAAAGAGCAGAAATGTCGCGTTTTTCAAGTTTCAAATTCGTTTCTGTAGTTTCAAATTAGTTTCAAAATAGTTTCAAAATCCAGTTGCAAAATCGCTGTTAAGGGAAACTGGATTTTCCTACGCGCGATTCAAAAAATGAAGGAATCTCAGAGATTCCTGGTTTTCAAAAAGCGCGGACAGAAATTGCAGTTCCCCCTTAACAGCGATTTTGCAACTGGATTTTGAAACTAATTTGAAACTGACTGGAAACTAATTTGAAACTATGGAAACAATTTGAAACTTGAAAAATACCACATTCCGGACTTTCTGCCCCATCCTGGCCCCTCACATACGGCCCTCAGTTGACTTTGGTCAGCTGTGACTAGAGACCAGAGTGTCCGAAAACTTGCAAGTCTCCAGACAGTCTCGGACTAGATAATTGACTGACTTGTTGGCAAGAGTTGTTGCTGGAATGGCTTTTGGGAAGATTGTCGGAGAATGGCCTTTGGGAAGAATGTCGGAGATGTACTTTTTGCAGCTTCAAGCTCCTCTTTCTCGGGTGTGGCCAAGCACCAAAGAGCAGAAATGTCGCGTTTTTCAAGTTTCAAATTCGTTTCTGTAGTTTCAAATTAGTTTCAAAATAGTTTCAAAATCCAGTTGCAAAATCGCTGTTAAGGGGAAACTGGATTTTCCTACGTGCGATTCAAAAAATGAAGGAATCTCAGAGATTCCTGGTTTTCAAAAAGCGCGGACAGAAATTGCAGTTCCCCCTTAACAGCGATTTTGCAACTGGATTTTGAAACTAATTTGAAACTGACTGGAAACTAATTTGAAACTATGGAAACAATTTGAAACTTGAAAAATACCACATTCCGGACTTTCTGCCCCATCCTGGCCCCTCACATACGGCCCTCAGTTGACTTTGGTCAGCCGTGACTAGAGACCAGAGTTTCCGAAAACTTGCAAGTCTCCAGACTGTCTCGGACAAGATAATTGACTGACTTGTTGGCAAGAGTTGTTGCTGGAATGGCTTTTGGGAAGATTGTCGGAGAATGGCCTTTGGGAAGAATGTCGGAGATGTACTTTTTGCAGCTTCAAGCTCCTCTTTCTCGGGTGTGGCCAAGCACCAAAGAGCAGAAATGTCGCGTTTTTCAAGTTTCAAATTCGTTTCTGTAGTTTCAAATTAGTTTCAAAATAGTTTCAAAATCCAGTTGCAAAATCGCTGTTAAGGGGAAACTGGATTTTCCTACGTGCGATTCAAAAAATGAAGGAATCTCAGAGATTCCTGGTTTTCAAAAAGCGCGGACAGAAATTGCAGTTCCCCCTTAACAGCGATTTTGCAACTGGATTTTGAAACTAATTTGAAACTGACTGGAAACTAATTTGAAACTATGGAAACAATTTGAAACTTGAAAAATACCACATTCCGGACTTTCTGCCCCATCCTGGCCCCTCACATACGGCCCTCAGTTGACTTTGGTCAGCTGTGACTAGAGACCAGAGTGTCCGAAAACTTGCAAGTCTCCAGACAGTCTCGGACTAGATAATTGACTGACTTGTTGGCAAGAGTTGTTGCTGGAATGGCTTTTGGGAAGATTGTCGGAGAATGGCCTTTGGGAAGAATGTCGGAGATGTACTTTTTGCAGCTTCAAGCTCCTCTTTCTCGGGTGTGGCCAAGCACCAAAGAGCAGAAATGTCGCGTTTTTCAAGTTTCAAATTCGTTTCTGTAGTTTCAAATTAGTTTCAAAATAGTTTCAAAATCCAGTTGCAAAATCGCTGTTAAGGGGAAACTGCATTTTCCTACGTGCGATTCAAAAAATGAAGGAATCTCAGAGATTCCTGGTTTTCAAAAAGCGCGGACAGAAATTGCAGTTCCCCCTTAACAGCGATTTTGCAACTGGATTTTGAAACTAATTTGAAACTGACTGGAAACTAATTTGAAACTATGGAAACAATTTGAAACTTGAAAAATACCACATTCCGGACTTTCTGCCCCATCCTGGCCCCTCACATACGGCCCTCAGTTGACTTTGGTCAGCCGTGACTAGAGACCAGAGTTTCCGAAAACTTGCAAGTCTCCAGACAGTCTCGTCTCGGACAAGATAATTGACTGACTTGTTGGCAAGAGTTGTTGCTGGAATGGCTTTTGGGAAGATTGTCGGAGAATGGCCTTTGGGAAGAATGTCGGAGATGTACTTTTTGCAGCTTCAAGCTCTCTCCTCTTCTCGGGTGTGGCCAAGCACCAAAGAGCAGAAATGTCGCGTTTTTCAAGTTTCAAATTCGTTTCTGTAGTTTCAAATTAGTTTCAAAATAGTTTCAAAATCCAGTTGCAAAATCGCTGTTAAGGGGAAACTGGATTTTCCTACGTGCGATTCAAAAAATGAAGGAATCTCAGAGATTCCTGGTTTTCAAAAAGCGCGGACAGAAATTGCAGTTCCCCCTTAACAGCGATTTTGCAACTGGATTTTGAAACTAATTTGAAACTGACTGGAAACTAATTTGAAACTATGGAAACAATTTGAAACTTGAAAAATACCACATTCCGGACTTTCTGCCCCATCCTGGCCCCTCACATACGGCCCTCAGTTGACTTTGGTCAGCCGTGACTAGAGACCAGAGTTTCCGAAAACTTGCAAGTCTCCAGACTGTCTCGGACAAGATAATTGACTGACTTGTTGGCAAGAGTTGTTGCTGGAATGGCTTTTGGGAAGATTGTCGGAGAATGGCCTTTGGGAAGAATGTCGGATATGTACTTTTTGCAGCTTCAAGCTCCTCTTTCTCGGGTGTGGCCAAGCACCAAAGAGCAGAAATGTCGCGTTTTTCAAGTTTCAAATTCGTTTCTGTAGTTTCAAATTAGTTTCAAAATAGGTTCAAAATCCAGTTGCAAAATCGCTGTTAAGGGGAAACTGCATTTTCCTACGTGCGATTCAAAAAATGAAGGAATCTCAGAGATTCCTGGTTTTCAAAAAGCGCGGACAGAAATTGCAGTTCCCCCTTAACAGCGATTTTGCAACTGGATTTTGAAACTAATTTGAAACTGACTGGAAACTAATTTGAAACTATGGAAACAATTTGAAACTTGAAAAATACCACATTCCGGACTTTCTGCCCCATCCTGGCCCCTCACATACGGCCCTCAGTTGACTTTGGTCAGCTGTGACTAGAGACCAGAGTGTCCGAAAACTTGCAAGTCTCCAGACAGTCTCGGACTAGATAATTGACTGACTTGTTGGCAAGAGTTGTTGCTGGAATGGCTTTTGGGAAGATTGTCGGAGAATGGCCTTTGGGAAGAATGTCGGAGATGTACTTTTTGCAGCTTCAAGCTCCTCTTTCTCGGGTGTGGCCAAGCACAAAAGAGCAGAAATGTCGCGTTTTTCAAGTTTCAAATTCGTTTCTGTAGTTTCAAATTAGTTTCAAAATAGTTTCAAAATCCAGTTGCAAAATCGCTGTTAAGGGAAAACTGCATTTTCCTACGTGCGATTCAAAAAATGAAGGAATCTCAGAGATTCCTGGTTTTCAAAAAGCGCGGACAGAAATTGCAGTTCCCCCTTAACAGCGATTTTGCAACTGGATTTTGAAACTAATTTGAAACTGACTGGCAACTAATTTGAAACTATGGAAACAATTTGAAACTTGAAAAATACCACATTCCGGACTTTCTGCCCCATCCTGGCCCCTCACATACGGCCCTCAGTTGACTTTGGTCAGCCGTGACTAGAGACCAGAGTTTCCGAAAACTTGCAAGTCTCCAGACTGTCTCGGACAAGATAATTGACTGACTTGTTGGCAAGAGTTGTTGCTGGAATGGCTTTTGGGAAGATTGTCGGAGAATGGCCTTTGGGAAGAATGTCGGAGATGTACTTTTTGCAGCTTCAAGCTCCTCTTTCTCGGGTGTGGCCAAGCACCAAACCCTGAATCTTAACATTGCCGTCCTTGCAATGCTTCGAAAGTGCATGTGTGTGAATGACCGAAATCCTGCATCACCCATATGCGCACGCAACATTGAAATTCGACGGGTGCGGGGAGCTCGATTACCAACCGTCGCGCACGTGTAACGCAGGGGGTCATGCAAGATTTTGTCCATCCACAGTCCTGTCAGGATCCCCCCTACCAAAAGACTGCGCACTGGCACGTAGATGTCGGGGGTGGCTCTTTCATTCAACCTTCAAACCTCAGCCTTGGCAAAAAAATCGCTCATTTAGCTTCAGCGAACTGTGGACGTATAGAGCCTCTGCCCTCAAATCAAAAAGTTCGATCAGAAACTTAACGACTTCTATTCATCTCTCAGGCGCTTTGGACGGCTCAGGGCCCCCTGGCAGTGCTCAGCCACCGCGACGACCCAGAGAGCGCGCGGCTCGTGGACACCCTTTCCTCAAGCAGATTTCTGGGGTGAAAAAGAGATCCCGGGGGCTTTTGGAGCATATTTGGAGGTTCATGGTACTTAGGAACCAAGTCAGAACTGTACGTTATAGCCATTTTCTCACAGCACTTAAGGGGCTTATATGCGCCCGCGTTCCGCGTACTCGACCCCCCCCCCAATGGCATCCATTCGGGGGGGGGGACAGAGAAACCTCAGCCTAAACCCCAAACCTTGAACCCTAAGCCCTAGAACCTAAACCCACCAATGAACGACAGGAGGGAGAAGGGTAAACCCGAAACCTTAGCCGCTTTAACCCTGAACCCTGAACCGTAAACTCAGCACGAACCACAGGGGGGAGAGGGGAAACCGTAAACCTACCATTACCCCAAACTTGAACCCTAATTAAACTCTAAACCCACAGTGAACCAATGGACCAGAGTGAAAATCCTGAACTCTACAGCCTAACCCGAAGGAGGCCAGCAAGAGCAGAAGCAAGGGGTGAGGGAGATAAAGAGCCCTCGCAAACGCCCAGGCAAGCCCTCTTGCCGCGGTGTTAACAAGGAGATGTCCACAAAAGAGCCCACCTATTTCTCTCCAAGCACAGCCCGGAATTTGGGAACCTCCCTCACAGCATCTGCACCCAATCGCAGTCTCAGGATCATCGTGGGTTAGTTCTGGGGAGCGCTGGCAACGGTGTTAACGACAGCACGACGGATGGCGAGGACTGCCCAGGGACCACAACAAATTTGATGGGCCTTCGTTGCGGAATTTGGAGCTGGTTGCAAAGATGCAGTGTAAGCTACTCGCCCCCTCTGGTTCTTAGTAGGGAGGGAATTCGGGGGCTTATATATTCCTGTTAAGGGATTATCTAGGGTACCTCATTCCCTCATTCCCTACTAAGAACCAGTCGCAGGCACCCTTCTGGGAGCTCGCCGGCCCCGGAATTCAAGCGCGGCACGCACGCCTGGCACATGGTCAGGGCGGCTGGGGCCTGGAGGAGCCAACCGTTTTCTGGGATGGCTTCGAATTGAACCACTTCGAGGGTTCAGGGGTTTTAGGGTTTAGTTTACAGAAAGGAAAGCTGCGGGCCCCACTTTTCCACACATTGGATTTTAAGGGTTTTCTCGTGTTTTCATGCTGTTGTCATGTTTTTTCAGAAAGAGACACACGACGGGCCTGCGTTTTGCAGGTTTATATTCCGTGCGCATTTTTGTGTGACAAAGTCGTTGTGTTAGTTTATTTCATGAGGCAGTTGTATAAGTACGAGACGAAGCTTTCCACAGGCTCCTCTCTTGGGGGTGAGGTAAACCTTTCAAGGGAATTTCTCACATGAGAGGGGAGTGGGGGGAAAGGAAAGGGAGGGGGGGTGCAAACAAAAAAGAACGGAAGGCCCCCCCCCTCCCCTTTTTTCGCCGCCCCAAAAGATGCCCCCCCCCCCCCCCCCCCACCCCCCCCCCCCACCAAACCAGTCTCCCACTCTATCCCTATACCCCTATTCTCCCTCAGAATGTTGTACAAGCTTTGCGTGTGGTAATGTCGAAAATGTTAACTGAGCTTCGCGTGTGGCAGTGCGGCACGTACTAGTTGGCAGTCGCGTATTATACTGCAAGAAAGTATACTACAAGGATACTGATAGCATGCGATATATAGAAACTACTACTACATTAATGTGCTATAGTATAAATGTTTCATTCTATACCATGGTATCTTATAATCTCGTATCTAGACGTTAAATAAACCAAACTCACAAATATTCTTATAGGGAGGCAGGAGCTAGATCTTCCAAAGCCATGAGCTCCAAATTTAGGAGTTGTAGAATGCGGGAAAACTGGGCACCACAAGTGTGGCAAATATGGAATAAGGATTGCTGGGGGACTCAAAACTTATGTGGCATTTTCCAAGGTGAGGTTGTGCCGTCACTTCTTTGTGTTGGTACCCAGAACATCCAATCCAAAAATATACATACAAATGTACATATTTATATCCTGTATAGGCTTTGGCATGCCAGTTCTTTGGTTGAGGCGGGGGGGGGGGCTGTACCCCACTTTCCACACTCGTAAATTAGATGGGCCGTCACATAATGCATTCCTCACTCCACAACTAAGTTCATATTTGTGAGGGAAAGAGACGAATGGGGTGGATCTTAGGAAGGCAGACATATTCTCATAAATAATGCAAAAAAACACGTAGAAAAGCTTGTTGTGTCCGCATATTACGGGCCTGCAATGCGCCTTACTCGTTTTTTTTCTAATGTGGTTTCGTGGTTTGTTAGGATATCGCAGTGTGATATCATATCATGAGGCACTTGTAGATAAAATGCCCAGACCCTGGCACTACCAGAACTGCCAAAGTAGAAGGAGGGCCCTCCCATTGTTTTGTGCCCCCCCCCCCCATCCCCCCCCTTCCCCCGGCAGGAAGAAGGCTTCAAGGTTTGCAACGTAGTTTCGCCTTTTAGGGTAAGTTCAGGGTCTGAAAATAGAAGAACTTCATAGACGACTAGGGCCACTGGAAAAAAATCTAGGGCAGGACGCGAGACTACTGTGAGCAAATATCTCTGACCGGACTCCTGAAATCTTAGACCTAAGCTCATGACTTAACACTCTAATGAATCTGCAAAGGTCATGGGGGCAACTTTCCAGTACTCTCCCCGATCTCCGATGGGTAAGTTAAGCCCTTAAAACCGTGGAAATCCAAAACAAATGTATCTGGCATCCAAATACCATGATACGTGAATTATTTCAAAAAAGTATGAATTCGTCATAAATTCCTATAAAACCACCGTAAAAATTGGGGCCCCCAGGGCGTTCCACTCTCTTAGTTTAGGGTTCAGTTTAGGGTTTCGGGTTTAGGGGCGGCAGAAGTGGATATGAATTGGTTGGTCTGTGCATGGGCACCCCTTCACCAGGTTTTTTCCACCGCTGAGACACTTCTGGATGGCCAACGAGCCACGGACGAACAAGGCCCCTGAAGTGCAGTCAGGAACCCTGAGACCCGAGAACCTGGTGTCCTTGCCTTTGGAAGCTTATGTGGCAGCCTTTTCTCGCTGCTTGTGTGTTTTAGGACACGTAGGTAAAGAGAGCCCCGCCCCCCCCATAAGGACAAATCTCCCCAGCTGCCTTTACGCGCGGCGTTGGCGGCGTTGAACCCATGCTGTACTCGTGCCAAGTCGTGCTTAGAACTGGGGGAGGGGGTGCGGAAGCTCTTTTTGTCAAGCAAGCTTCAAAGAGAGCCCCAAGAACTCCAAGATGTCCCTTGTTGCTCCTGACAAGGTCCCCTGCAGCTACGACATGGAAGCCTGCTGCGGCTGGGCGCGCTGACCGAACTGCGCGTGGATCTTCCTGATGCCCAGCGGCAAACGTCCAGAAGCAGTTCGCAGCAGTCGGAAGCGGAACAAGCATCCAAACACGCGTGCAAATAGTATTGAAGGAGAAAGACCTCGCTTCATTATGGAAAACGAGATGAAAAAGAGTGTTCCAAGAAAAGAATTTTGGATTCGATTCAGCGAGACGGGTAGCTGCGGCGAACACTCCGAAATGGAATTTCGCAGGCAGGGCTTGAGAGACCGCATGTAAATTACAATCATGTCTGTCAGAGCTCTCTGAGGGACAGAACAGAGGTGTCGTTGCATTGCATGTTGTGGTTGGCAGGGTAGGTGACATGCTGTGTGCAAATGGACCCATTTTCGGCATCGCAGCCTTCACATTGCAAATCAGATCCGTCTAAGCATAAGTATCACAGTGTTTACGTACGCCACTTTTCATTCCTTTTGGCCTCCGATGGGGTCTAGGGCATGCCGTGCAAGCGCACCAACTTTCTGGATAAGCAATGTCCAGATGCTGTCACGGCGTTACGCAGCAACCTCAAGGTATTTTCGGCATCCAGTCAAAGCTTTCAAGAAGATAATGTAGGGAGGGGCTGATGCCAGTTGTAGCACGAAGGAGAAGCCAAGAAGTTGATGCCGCAGCGTGATCCCCCAGCACTCTGCCAATAACCCCTCGCCAAAGTGTGCCAAAGAAGACAAAGGCCCACTTTGGTTTAGGGTTTAGGGTTTAGGGCAGAGAAGAAGGGTGTCTTAGAGCTCCGGACCGAGACCCTGAGAAGAAGAAGCGAAAGCTGAAGAGCCAAAGCAGCCAAGGAGACGCCAGACTCCGCGCGCCCAGGCAGAGCCACAAAAACCGCCCTGAGCCCTTCTTGATGCATTACTTATTCCATTTTATCAAATATTCTATTGTAAAATATAAACATGAGTTGGATTTGAATAAACATTCATGGGCCGTCTGGCTGCCGTTTGTTTTTGGGCCTTCAGCCTGGCGTTGCATGATTCCAGGGAGCTTCCCAAAAGCAGCCTTTCCAGGCCGACAAGGCCCCAACAGCAATCAGGGTTTAGGGTTTAGGGTTTAGGATTTAGAGCCCTCATAGCCGCCGAGGATTTAGAGCCCTCATAGCCGCCGAGAAGCCAAAGAATGAGAGCTTTGTGAGGCCCGGCCAAGAAAGCATCTTCCAGCAGCGGGCAATGCCCCGCGCAATGCCCCGCGGTTTCTGGGCCGCCGGTGCGGTTGCGCATCTACATGTACGCTTGCGGGGGGTTTATGCCCAGGTTTTGCTTTGAGCACTGGCCTGCGTGTATCAGAGTGTCGGCAATGGTCCACCTTGAGGGCGATACTAGTAGCTGCACGGAGTGTGCGAAGGTTGTCTCTCAGAGGTTCTTTTCTGGAGGTGGGGTTGCGCAACATGTCGATTTTCCATGAATCGTTTTTGGCTGGCATCCCTTGAGGAGCCTTATAAGACTCTTATAAGTATAGGCCTTCGAGCATGAAGGAGAGACGCCCTGACATGCGGGATTGCCCTCCCAAGACAAAGGGCAAAGCTCGGAGCCAAGGTCTTGGAGAAGAATTTCGTCCCACGTGAAGAGGAGGAGCTTCCCAACTTCTGCCAGAATCCAGCCTGGGCATTTTGGGGTCTTGGCAGTAGGGCCTTTGTGGGGTTTTGCGCTGCTCGAACAGAAGCCGGCGTTGCGAAAAGGACACCCCTTGTCTGAATCGGAAAAGCTCTGTCAGAGGAACTTGCACAGGATGGCAACGACGGGAATTAAGTCAGCCTGCGACAGCAGCCGCTTCCACATACCGTTGCTGAATCACTGGATGACACCTGAAAGCTCCAATCTTGTCATGGGATTTGAGCGGTTTGGTTGATGCCAAATTCATGCCAAAGCATGATGCCACTGTCTGTTGCTTGCTTGATTCACCCCCCCCCCCCCCACCCCCCCGCCAACCTCCAAAGAAGAGAAAGAAACGATGAAAGTCCTGAACATGAGAATAGAAAGCCCCCGCAACATCCTTCAACCTCAAGCCGCCCACCCTAAACCCGAAACCCTAAACCCTAAACCCTACCCTAAACTTACCCTAAACCCTAAACCCTAAACCCTAAACCCTAAACCCTAAACCCTAAACCCTAACCTCAAACCCGAAACCCTAAACCCGAAACCCTAAACCCGAAACTCTAAACCCTAAACCCTAAACCCTAACCCTAAACCCTAAACCAGTTCGCAGGAGCGCCCGGCGCCCGGACTCTCCGGCTCCGAACGTGCCCGCGAGTTGAATCGGGCGCTGCGCCGCCGCCGGGCCGAGAGGGTTGAGAGCAAAGTTTATGCATTGGGGTGTTCCCCCCTTATTGCTAACAGTCCTTAGTAGGGAATATAGTACCCCCCCCCCCAAAAAAAAAAACATCATCCCTGCTAAGGATTTTTAGTAAGAGGGGGAACAGCCCAACTTATACAGCTTGCAGAGTGTAGAGTTCCGGGGCTTGCGGTCGTGTGCGAGGAAGTCTTCCTGTAAGACCCGGTGCGTTGCCTGAAATTCCCTCAGCAGTCCCGTTTGTTGGTCTGGATGTTCCTCCTAAACCCTAAACCCTGAACCCTAAACCCTGAACCCCACACCTTAGGCATCATCTGCGGGCCAGCAGCTGCCCATTCGGTAGGCGAAAAGTGCCTTGCCCTTACTTAACACTTCCAGGCCGGTGGCCTTGTTTTTTGTAGCCGAGGCCTCGTAAATCGGTTCCGCAGATGTCCGAAATGCAGGCGTGCCTACTTGGTTTCTATGTCGGATTCCTTGTCAAGAGAGTTCCTGTCAAGTAGAAGGACTCCAAGGTGTTGCAGGGAGACAGCGGGCGACTGGGACCCCCACAAAGACTCAAATGTTACACTAAGTTCGTTCAGGATTCCTAGCTCATAGTTCGGCCCCTTACTTTACACATCCCTTTTCAAGATGCGCAGTGGCTTTTGAGCTGGGAAGTTGGAGATCGTGGTTAAATGCCGCCAGCCTGCTTGGGGAGCCTTGTTCCAGAGCAGGAACGATGCGCTGCGCAGGGAGACCCTCTACGAGGACGCTCACGTCTGTAGCCGACAGCCGAAAGCTCCAAGTGTTTCAGGCCCAAAGCACCTGGACTCAACTTTCATTCATGGCCGGTTACTTCATCCAGGCCACCGAAAGTAGCTAAAGTATGCAAAAAAATCCAAGCAAGAAGCTAGCAAAGGAACATTTCAGGAAGTGGCCAGCGAACAAGATGTCCTTCGGCCCAAGCTGGGCCTGCTTCATGGTATCGGGCTCCTTTTGAGTCTCTTTCCTGCGCGGGTGATGAACGGTAGGCATCTGCGCTTCGGCCGAAGTGGAGGGGCAGTGGCTGTAGCCACCACCCAGCGCATGTAGCGCAAAAGGCCCCTGCTGGTGTATTTTACGGGCTTTACGAACATCCGGGACCCTTGTATCCTTCACAGTATAGGATCCCCTTAATAAGGTATCCTTAATAGTATCGCATCCCCTTAATAAGGTACCCTATCATAGTATAGGATCCAACTATCTAAGGACCCCAATGTAAGGCACCCTATCGTAAACTCCGGGCATCCTTGGGTCTCTTGACCTGATCGCCATTCTTTCTGAGACATGGAGCAGGCCTCAGGTACTCTAGGGTAGGGTATTGTAGGGTATTTATAGGGTATTCAGGGCTTTAGGGGCGTTTGCCCTCACTATGGCGCAAGCTTGGGGGCCTCGAGGTCCACCCAGGAGGAGGCTGACGTTTTTTTGAAGTTTTCGCGGAAGGACCGTGCCGAGAAGCGGCGCCGCCTCCATCCTGTGGAATGGTCTCAGGCAGGAGGGGCAAGAATTGAAGCTGTCCGGCGGAGGGCTGCAGGATCCTTCAGGATCTCTTTAACAAACTATCAAGACGATGCTAACTTGAAGCACTCACTGCTTGTAGAGAGTGGAGCCCTGTCTCCTAGTTTGTGGCCGAGTCCGGACAAACACTCGAGATTTCATGCCATAACCCCACATTCATCTGCATCTTGAAGCCTTCTGAAGGTGCCAGAGGTCGCCAGAAAGGACCCGTGGGATACAACGATGATGTGGGCATGTGACGGATTTTGCTCTTTTTTGGTGGTGCTTCGCGCGGCTCGGGTCTCCACGGCCGCTCGTCTCGGTGTGCATGCGGCTTGCGGGATCCCCTAAACCCTAAACCCTAAACCCTAAACCCTAAACCCTAACCCCTAAACCCTAAACCCTAGTACTAGAAGCCAGGCTCCGGCCTGGACCATCTTCTTCCTGCACCCCTATTTGCGCTCACTCATCCCAAACGAATACCAGAATAATGTGGGGGGGGGGGGGTGGTCGGAAAACTTACCAATAGAATTTCTTTTTGGTCCCTTTAGAGTTATACCTGAAAGAGTGACCCCCCAAAACCCTATTCTAGTTATTCAGGCCCCTATATTGGGCGCAGCCTCTCAAGACTTGTCAGCGTGGGAGCTCGTGCATGCGCCGGGGACAGGGACCTAAAGGCTCCTCCTAAAAGGCTTCACATAGTCTCCCCAGGACGCTGATCGCCGTGCTGTGCCGCAGCTCTTGGATGAAGCCGATGAAGCTTCGCAGGAGCAGAAAGTCAGGATTCATGGGAAGTTGCTGGCTCTGCGCGTGGCCTGCAAGGCCCTGGCAGTCGGAAAAAAAGCGGTGACATCCACCCTGAATACAGCTTAAATACAACCTTCCGCTTGAACACCACCAAAAAAAGCTCTCAGGGTCAGGGGGGCTCCTTTTGTTTTTTCTGCCTTCTCCGCCAGAGGATCTCCAGGCGCCTCAGCAGCGGCGCTTCCGAGAAGCCCCCACGGCGTGATGCGGCGCGTGAGCTCCAAAAATTGGGGGCCTCAGGGTGTTGCTGGGGGGGGGGGGGGGCCATGTGGGACATGTTACATCATGTTACTCTGTTACATGTAAGAGAGCCCGCTGAAGGTGATGTTTAGATTCTTGGAAACTTGGGAAGTTCGCAGAGCAAGAGCGGCAGCAGAGCTTTGGGGCAGAGACCTGTTGGAGCCCGAAGTCGAAGCTCTGCAAGATCCGCCATGGTCCGCAAGCGTCCGCAAGCATGTGCTGATTTCCCAGCATTTTTCAGCACCAAATGCACTCACACATACCCCGACCTGTAGACTCTGTAGACTCTAGACTGCTCATCTTCCACCCCACAGACCTAAAGTATCCCGCCGCTCCAAGACCCCAGATACCGCAGCAAGTCGCCAGAAGCAGCTTGAGAGCTTAGGGAACACGACGTGTCAAGCCATGGAACCTGCGATCCGGCCGCGGCAACGCAATGGCCGAGGGAGAGGCTCCTGAAGGGCTCCTTAAGGGTTTGCGATCCGAAGGATCTGCACATGTCTGCGTCAAAGACACCAAGCACCGAAGGATCCGACCGTGACATGGGCTCGCTCCTTGAAGCCACCCGGCACTTCAATTCCGCTGGATGAGGTTCGGTGCTCGTGATTGAATATCCTTCAGGCAATGACTCAAATTCCTTTGACGGAGGAAGTCGGCTCCATCAGCTTAGGGTAGAAGGGCTCTCTCTCTCTCTCTCTCTCTTTCTCTCTCTCGCTCTCTCTCTCTCTCTCTCTCTCTCTTTGTCCATCTCCTCTCTCTCTCTCTCTCCTCTCTCTCTCTCTCTCTCTCTCTCTCTCTCTCTCTCACTGAAACCAAGGCTTTGGAGGACATCCAAACGTTGGCAGGAGCATCTTGAGGCCATCAAAACATGGGCGCAAAGCAGCCTGAGAATCCAAAGCCGAGGTTGCATGCGGCGGTCGATGCTTTCTCCCCTGGCGCTGCGCACCGCTCTTCAGACTCACGCAGCCAGCGCAGCAGCGGCAGAGAAGCGTATGTGCGTAATCGGGGGGCACACTGCTGCGCAGACCCCCTCGAAAGAAAGGAAGAAAGTAAGAAAGAAACAGAGAGAGAGGGGGGGGCCTAGAGCGTGCAGAAGCAGAAGAGGAAGGAGAAGAGGAAGAAGAAGAAGAAGAGAGAGGGACACGGAGAGGGAAATTCGAGAGGGAAGGTCAATCTCTCAAGCTCTACGGGAGGTAGGCTTTGCGGCCAGATGGGTTTTGGAGTTCCCTTTGAGGCGATAGAATTTTAAAAACCTCTGCCAGCACGTGGTGTCGGCGTCCCATCTTGCTTGAAGCCATTTGCGTTACATCCGCCTTAGGTAACGGCCCCAAAAGCTCCCCGCCTTCTGTTCTTATGAGGCTTGGGCTCGACACCCTCGTGGCCGTCCTACCTGCCGCGCTCCTGGGCAAGCTGGGCAAGGGAGCTTTCCCCGTGTCGATTCGGGCCTACTTGGTGTGAGATGCCAAGCGTTGACCCAGTTTCTCTGTGAGTTCCTATACACTTGCTTGTGTGTGTGTTTGTTTTACTACGAGGGCGAGGGGAAGAGGGGGACGGGGACGGTCAGAGATAGGCACGCGCCTGAGTTTATGCAGTGGTATATTGAGATAAAGAAGGAGAGCCTCTGGCTTTCAAAGAGTTGCCCCTCTTTTGTCTTGTCAAAACGGCTCCCTCTCACTCCCTCTCTCTCTCTCTCTCTCTCTCTCTCTCTCTCTCTCTCAGAGGCCCTGCTGCAGCAGCCGCAGCTCAAGGCTCAGCACCGTGCCTCCCTGGCGATGCGGCTGAGGCCCAAGGGGGCCCTTGGGTTCAAAAAGCATGGCCGGGGCAGAATTGCAGAGAGATGCTAAGAGGGCTTCCTTGGCTTCGGGTCATGTCTCCCAAGGATCCTTGAAGAGGATCCTTGAAGAGGGGGAGGAAGAGTGCAATCGGCTGCAGTCGAGATCTTTGGTTGCTTGCTTGGATGGCACGGGTTTGACCAACCGGGCCTTGTTCGAGAGAACTACGTCATGGCATTGTGAATTTTCCCTCGACATAGAAAGGCCGCAGCGCTCTTCTAGATGTGTTGGGAGCTCCCCAAAAGTTTCTCAAGAGAAAAAGTACACTTCTAACGGAACAAAAAACCTGGGCAGGCGCCTCCTGCACGAATGCATCTCCATCGGCCATGCCCTCGGCTTCACGGGAGAGAGCAGAGTCCAAAAAGCGCAAGGGCGCGCGCGCGCGCGCGCGCGATTTTCGTGTGGTGCCTTGTGGTATCTTGTAGAAGGCTCCTGGGCCTCTGAACAGCATCGAGGCTCTCCCAAGATTTGGTGGATTCTTCCACTTCCCGACGCAACCCGAAGGCGAGGCTAACCAAAACCACCAAGAAGCTTTGCAATGTTGCAAAAGGTGCCCCCCCCCCCCTCCCCCCCCGCCCCCCAGCAGAGGAGACTTGAGAACCTGAGGTGACGGCCCCTCGCTTCGGGCCTGGGACACTGCGCTCGCAGAGTCCACTGCGGCCACGGCTGCTGGGGACCCCAGGAGCACATGTTGGGACATGTTGGGACATGTTGGGATTCTGCAGCCATGCAGCATCGGCTTCGAAAGAGGCTTTTGAAGCAGAAACCTTGCATGGATAGAGGCTTCTGAAGCCGAAACCTTGCAAATATCCTCAAGACAGAAGACAGCAGAAGAGCCCTGGTTTGCCTTGTCCCCCCCAAAAGTACATCAAGTGCCAGCCCCTGGAGGTGCCCCGTGCTAGCATTCCGGAAGGCCCAAGCCTGAGTGACTTTGGGCGTGCACTCAGGATCGGCCGTGTCCTCCCCATCCCCCCCCCCCCCTCCTCCCCCCCCTCCCCCCCCCCCCCCCCTCCCCCCCTCCCCACCCCCCCCCCGCCCCCCCCCCCCCTCCCCCCCCCCTCCCCCCCCCCTCCCCCCCCCCCCCTCCCCCCCCCCCCCCCTCCCCCCCCCCTCCCCCCCCCCTCCCCCCCCCCTCCCCCCCCCTCCCCCCCCCCTCCCCCCCCCCTCCCCCCCCCCTCCCCCTCCCCCCCCCCACCCCCCTGCTGTCTTGAAAGATTGTCCTTAAGGCCACAGTGCTTGGGGCCCAGTCTTTGGCTTCCTCGCCTTCCTCGAGGCATTGGAAGGGGAAAGGAGGTGATTGGGGTGAAAGGATAATCTGGGGGGGGGGGGACTCTGAGAGGGGTCTCAGGGTTTTCTTGTTCTTGGAGTTGTTTTTCGGACGTTGGTGCCCGGCGTGGTTGGGGTTCTGGCGCCTAGGGCCTCGGGTGAAGAACGAAGCGCTCTCGTTTGAGATGATAGTTGCGTCAAGATTGTTAGGGGCTTGAGAGCATGTGATTGAAGCGAGGTAGAGTCCATACAGGTGTCTCGACATACCTTGTCATAGACCGAGAAATCTCCATTCCTAGATGCCCCGGCTTGCCCCAACTTCCTCAGAGGTACTGGAGTCAGGGCTTCCTGCCCAGGGCCTGGAATCTCCTTCAGAGGCATGCGCAAATCATTCGAGATGTGCAACGAATCAGCTCGGCATGAGCACTGGGATTCGTTGAAGCCGCCAGCCGCTAAGCCGCTAATAGCGCGCAACCTCTATATGCGCCCGTGCCCCGCGTTCTCGACCCATGGTATCCCGGCCCAAACCCTGCCTAAAAACACCTCGGACCACAGGGGGGGGGGGGGGGGGAGAAAACCCTCAACCTAAACCCCAAAACCCTGAGCCCTAAGCGAAAAAAACCTAAGCCCACCAATGGACCACAGAGGGGAGAAGGGTAAAAGAGAAAACTTTACCGTTTTAACCCAAAACCGTAAACCCAGCACGAACCACAGGAGGGAGAGGGTGAACCGTAAACCTACCATTACCCCAAACCTTGAACACTAAACTCTAAACCCTCAACCCTCAACCCTCAACCCTAAACCCTAAACCCTAAACCCTAAACCCTAAACCCTAAACCCTAACCCTAAACCCTAGACCCTAGACCCTAAACCCTAAACCCTAAGCCCTAAACCCTAAACCTTGACCTTCCATTACCCCAAACCTTGGGGGGGGGTGGGGGGGTGCGCCTATGTTGGCTCATATAAGGCCGTGAGCCGCAGTTTCGCTCGGCTGGCCTTCAATGCCGCCACGTGGGTGGCCTGAATCAATCAGAGGATCTAAGAGGGAAGCAGTGGGCATTCTTGCACTTTGGGAAACCCCTAAACCCCTAAACCCCTAAACCCCTAAACCCTCAAACCCCTAAACCCCTAAACCCCTAAACCCCTAAACCCCTAAACCCCTAAACCCCTAAACCCCTAAACCCTAAACCCCTAAACCCCTAAACCCCTAAACCCCTAAACCCCTAAACCCCTAAACCCGGACCGGCTTCAGGTTGCATTGCGGGCCCCAGGTAGAAATCCGCTGCTTCGTGAGATGTCTTTTTGCTTTGCCTGGATCCGTGGCTGTCCATTCATGGAGGTTTGGGCCTGGGGGAAAAACGCTGGCGTGCGGCATGGCTTACAGTTTGAGGCCTTCCTATATATATGGGACACAAGCAGAGGCAAGTAGGACCGTAGGAGAAACAAGAATCATGTGTGGACACAACGTCGGAGCATCGCTTCTTCTCAGCGGGCATGCCCCTCTTCCGGTCCAAAGGCAAAAAAAGAGAGACACAGCACGAGGCGAGTAAGTGGGGGATCCACCCCGAAGCTCAGACGACCAGGAGCCCACCAGGAGGCCGCCCTCCCTATATGCTCAGGAAGGCCATGATGTCACCTTCCACGAAGTTCACTTCCGAGACCTTGCCCGTACCGGCTGGCCTGGCCCTGAGCATCTTAAGTGACCTTTGGCACCACGGGCAGAGTCCGTCCCACATGTTTTCGCCAGCTGGGTGCACGCCACCGAGTCACGAGTCACAAGTTTGAATTCAAGGTTCAGCGTTTTCCCAGTTTCCAGCAGAAGGAGGAAAAGAGCAGACACACGACAGCCTTTGATTTGGAGCAAATCTCGATTCTTCCACCTATTTGCTTTCAAACAGGTGCAGGGCCTTGTCGCTGCTGCCCAGCATTGACCGGGCCAGGCGTCAATGCGGTCCGATGCGCATTCACGTTTCGGCCTGGTTGGGAGTCGGCGGTTTTGTTCTCTCTCTTCCTCCCTCTCTCTGCGTGATAAAGATGTGTGGGTGTGTCTACATGAATCGACCTCTCTTTCCGTTGGTCTTCTCAACCATTTTTCGGGACTGGGGATCCCCTTCCACGACCTCCTATCGGGAAACAGCACGGGCGCTAGCTGCTCGAGTCTGCTAGTGCTAAAGACTTGCTACATCTTACAACGCTCTCAGACGAAAAGCTGTTGTGAAACGAAATCGCTTTTGGCGATAGGCCCAAGTACGCTCCGCGACTATGGGCCAGGAGCGTACGGTTGGCGAGCTTCAGTGATGGAGCCATCCGGCGCAAGGCGGCCACGGCACTCCTGGAGGCCTTCGGATTTGGGATCAGAGGATTCCTGGCGACTTTGCGTCTTGTGATTCTCGGTGGTTTGGGCAAACCCTACTGAGCACCTTTTTGTTCACATTCAAGCGGCTCCGTAAATGTTCCCGTTTGTCTCCCATGTCCAGACAAGTCTGCAGACCTTGCGCTGGTCGGCTTCAACTTTCCAACCCCCTCCCTAAACCCTAAACCCTAAACCCTATGTCGGAGGGTTCAGATTTTGGGGGCGGGGGGGGGGGGGGGGCGCGGGTTGGGGTTTTGGGTTTTTTTCTTTTTTTTTTGTGTGTGTGTTTTTTTCTCTCTCTTTTTTTTGTTTTTTTGCGGGGGGGGGGGGGGGGGGACGGGGGATGGTGAATGCCCCTCATCCATGTCAAGCTTCTCTCTCAACTTTTTGCGCCCCGCATCAACTTGCCTGGACTCCAACCTCTTTCTTTCAATTCTGCCTTGGGATTCCCCCTTCTACTAGCAGTCCTTAATTGGGATTATAATCGGGGGGGCACTATCATCCCCATTATTGACTGGTAGTATAAGGGGGAACATCCCTTAAAACTCAGCTCTTAAGATCGCGCTTCCCGAACTTGGCTTGCCCCCGAGGCCTGCCGCGAAGCTTGCCCACAGGCCTGCGGAGAAGTGATTGGGGACCCCTATTGTGGGACCCTCTTGTGGGGATTCTTCTAAGTCCTTAAGTGGGCCCCTTGGGGGTGGGGGGGGGGGGGGGGGGGGGGCTGCTGTAAATGGTTTGAGAAAGAGAGCGCAGAAGCCGCGAGGACAACAGGGATCATAGAGAGACCCTGAGGTGGCCGTGCTTCCTTGCAGCTTCTGCGAGGTGGGGCTTCAGTGAAGACGCCAGTTCGCGCGTGTCTGTGCGAGAGAAGTCAGATTCCCGACTCCCAAGCTTGACAAACCCCCTAAAGTGCTGCCAGAACTGTGGGCAAGTTCACCCTGCGAAACCTGAGACAGGCTCTTAAGCTCTTGCAAAAGGCAAGAGGTATCGATCTGGCATCTCCGTCCCATGAAAGATGCACCATGGCCTTCAGAAGCCCTTGCGAGGACTTCCCGCGCATCCTCCCATCAGTCTTAGCGCCAGAAGACGTGGAGTATCTGAAGCACCTCTTCAACGAGATCGTCCAGAAGCGGTGGGATGCAGATGAGGCGAAGGCGCTGGCCCAGGGCCGACCAAGGCCCAGGAGGATGCTTGAGTACTACACGCTCTTGCGATACCTCAATGGCCCTGAGCGAGACGGGCGTCTAGAGGAGATCCTTGCAAAAATCGGCAAGGTCATAGAGAAGCAGTGGGGAAGTGGCTACGTGATCTTCAACGACTTCTGGTCCTGGCGCTCCACAACCAATGTGGCCGCTGAGCGGGTTCATATGGACTCCGACTTCTGGGTCACAAAGCAGCATGATGGCTTCAACTTGTGGATGCTCTTGGACCACAAGGACATGCCCTACTCCTTCGACATCTTTGTAAAGGAGGAGAACCCGGACCTCTACCCGCTCGTGAAGCTGCCCCGCCACAGCACCTGGCTGATTCCGGAGCAGGACCCTGAGAAGAAGAAGGGCTGTGCCGGGATACTTTTTTGGGAGCCCCTGGGTCTGTGGCCCGTGCTCTACGAGTGGAAGAGCACCCGGGTTCTGGCGATGGCCTTCGGCGTCCTATGTATGAAGTGGTGGATGACGCCGCCTGTCTGGAAACGTGCGTTGAGTGCATTGCTTCCGTTAAGTCTTTGTAAAAAGGCCCACAGTGTCGTTACCAAACATACACTCGCGCTCGTGTAACTATCTTTGTGGGGCGCCATGCATGCAATGATATAAGTTAGTGCGCGGCCTAAAGCCCTTTGTTATTAGTAGGGCTGCAAGTCAAATATAGGAGAGTCTCACACGAAGGAAGATGAAGGAAGGTGTCTGCAGAGATACCCATGTGCTTTACCTCGTTAAAGCAAAGGTCACAAGCTTGGATGCTGCGGGTCAAGAAGGCTCTTCCCTCGTGGCTTTTTCGCGGCCTGCTGTTCTTCACAGGGTGGGCGGTTCCGACAAGAGGATGGCACTAACGTAGTCGGTCATTGCTGGCTCTCTTTGAGAGATGTGAGGGCCTGAAAACACTGAATACGCAGCATCCTCGGCGACTCAACTTTAAATGGTAGAGCCCAGACAAAGCAAGACCAAGTCCTTTGGAGTAGCGCTTCGAGGGGGGGGGGCTTCTAACAACTACATGGAGGGTGTGGGTTTCTATGTAGACTTCTAGGGCCAGCTTTTCAACAAACTAGTAGCATTGAAATCTGCACCTCCCAGTCATTCAGTGTTCAGCCCCCACCCTTAAGCACCCCCAAAACCCTGAACCCCAAATCCCAAGCCCTAAAACCCCAAAACCCTAGACTGCTGTCCCTGAAAAGAAGAACTCAACCCTAAAGCCTGCTCACACAGGCAAGAGAAACCGCTCTCACCCTGACCAGGTGGACCATGAGGCTCACGGCGCTACCGGGCGGCCTGGAGCTGAAGACGAAGCGTTTCGACCTCAACGTGGGCGATGCGCCCCCTTGTCGGCCTTTAAAGGGGGGATTTAGGGTGTTCCTAATGCTAACAGTCATTAATAGGGATTCCGGGGTTATAGTAGGGGGAGGGGGACGAAATTCCCTACGAAGGACTGTTCGTATCAGGGGGAACACATCCCAAGTTGGGACGTCAGAGGATGTCATTGCAGGAGGTTTGGGGTCTCGGGCGCTTCAGGGCTTGATGGCTTTCGGGGTTTGTGAGGATGTCTGTGGATGTCTAGGCCTGTAGGGCCCAAGAGCTCGAACAACAAGGGGGATGTAGGGACTTGGGCACTTGGGATCCATTTCCTCCCAAACATTCCCGAAACGCTGTGGTTTTTCTGGGGCCGAGGCTGGTGGTGCGACAGCATGAGCTCCACGGCACTGATAAGGACCCGCTGAAGCCAGGGCAGTTCCGCCTTGCGCTCGGGCTTAAGATCATGCGCCAGGCTCCGGTGGTGCAGTGGCCTGGCAAGAGATTGAAGGATGATGATTTGGTTTTTTCTCAGAGTTTTCAAGTTTCCAGGTGGGCTGGGGCGTTCAGGCGATTCCTGCTTCGAGTTCCTGTTCAGAGCTTCAGGGTGTGCGTGATGCGCGCAGTGAGTTCTTAAGGGTCAGGGGCAACTATGCTACGCTGTGCTTCGTGTTGACCTCTGCCCAAGGTATGCTTACACGGGCCCTGCGCCCAAGTCGCGGCGACAGTACCCTGGCCTGCGGCTGCCCATCTTCCAAGCGCTCCAAGACGTCTACAAGATGAAGGGCTTAGACATGTCTCCCTTCCAGTACTCAGGCCTGGCGGGATGGTTCGCCCAAGTGTCGAAGGACCGCTTTACGAAGGCCACGTGAGGGCCAACAGATGGCACTTGTAGACTGGCTCACGCCTGAGAGGCAATCACACAGTACATAGCTCGAAGAAAGGCATCGGTTTGCTAACGACTCGCCGGCTTGCCCAGATGCACCTTAAGTGGCCGGCTAAGCGTGCGGAAAAAAGGCCCTCGATTGTCCGCCATGCCCTGTCTGACAGCTGCAGGCAATCCCTTAATTCCCCTTCTCAGCTTCTCCAAGTTTTCAGAGCTCAGGAGCACCATGGTGAAAAGGTTACCCTACCAACGCCGCGATGTCTGCGTGCAGAGAGGCAAATGATTTCGGCCCATAAGGGTTCAGAGAGCATCAGAGAGATTCAGAGAGCATTCGGGCTTTGACTGGCTTTGACTTGTGTGCCGCCATGTCGGGCTGCAAAATGGAGACTCTGAAGAATGCTCGAACTCCAAGCCACGCTCTGGAAATCAAAGGCCCCCAGAGCCCTGAACTTAAGTAACCCCAGCACTTTGCAGGCAGTCCCATGGCAGCAAAGGTGGGCTTTTTTGTGCATCTTTGGTTAGGGCCGACTGGAGGTCAGCAGGGAGGTTTCCATGGGTTCACACTGAACTGTGCAAGTACCCGGAGCTTTCGACACAGAAGGCAGCTTAAACAAGCTTATACAGTTTGGCCATCTGCTCCGATGCCGAAAGCCCCTTAAAGGTCCCTTAAAGTCACTTAAAGGCGGTGGCCTCCTCCTCGGCACTGGGCCTCTCCGCCGCCACAGCAACGGCACCCGCAGCTTCGCCGTGGAGCTGGAGGCTTTGAAGACGCTGCGTGCTGTCGATATCGGTTGTGCTATGTTCTGCTGCTGTGCTCAAGGTAAGTAAAAAAGTGGTTCGTCGCACGCACCCCGCGTGCCCAGGCTCATTGCAGGCTCCATTTCTGCGGACTTCAGGATTGGGAAGATTGTTCCCCCAACCACAAAGATTCCTGGCCAAGCCTAGCTGCCTAATTGTGCCAGACTCTTGGAGTTTAGGCCACGCCGTCTGTCGGAGTTTAGGACTTCTGAGAGCTTGAAGTGGACATTTGTGGAAGTTGGGGACTGCCATGGATTGCCTGAAAGGTCCTCTCAGCCGGTGAGCGTCTGGACATTGGCGTCACGGCACAGGATTGCAGCAGCAAGCTGTAGGAATCATTTGTCGGTGTGTTCTTTGCGTCACCGAGGGCCGCTGATCATTCATTTCCGGGTCCTTGTCTTTCCCGTGATTGCCGTAGGCTTGCCACATTGGTGCCGCGACCGATTCATTGCGTATTGAGCCATTAAATTGCACCATTTTTGGCACCTTTTACTAAAGTAAGGGTTGTCGCAGCATGCTGTCGAGCCGCATCCTGAAGTCCTGGTTGTGCTGCTTGCTTTGCTTGCTTTGCTTGCTTTGCTTGCTTTGCTTGCTTTGCTTGCTTTGCTTGCTTTGCTTGCTTTGCCTGCTCTCAAAGAGCAAGCAGCAGACCTGGCGAGAGGTTGTAATCATCACAGTTGCGAGCAGCCTCGAATCCTCCACAGCACTAGATGTCAGGTTGCATGTCAGACCCTACACACCAAACACTTCGGCCACAGCGACAAGAACAATGCCTGGCATTTCGCTCCCTGCAACGCAACTTCGGGTCCAGATATCTAGAGCTTCAAATGGTCACTTGTGCCTGTGATGCCCTAGAGTCTCTAGAGCATTCAATCGCAGATCCTGTTGAAGCTCCTTCTATCTGAAGCCTCAGTCCCTGAAGCAGACGGCCTTAGCAGCCTTAGCACATCGCACCACAGAAACTCGGTGCCGTTCTCCAGGCTCCTCACGACCACTGGGGCGGAGGCGAATTCGCCCTCGCCCGCCGCGCTCGGCCCCAGGTGGCCTACGCCGAGGACCTTGGCTGAAGAGCCCGTGCACAGGGAGGAGTCGGGTACTCGGGGTACTCAGGTTACTCAGCAAAATGCAAAGAAGTTGTCACAAAAAGGGGTTTAGGGGGGTTTAGTTGGGCTATGTTTTCAATATTGGGATCGAGATTCAAAATTACCCCGAGGATCTGCTGAGCAGCTGGATCGTGGAGTCCTCCGGGCTGCTTGTCGGCAGCCATGCAGGCCGGGGAGTATGGGGAAGGTGTTTGTTTTAATAACTGCTGCCTTTTGAGTTCTAAAAAAGGCTGCTGAGGAGTCCTTTAAAGGTTCGACGTTTGGGGAACATCAGTGCAGATACTCTGCTATGGACCGATGGACCTAGCGGAGTTGTGCATCCGGTCGCCCTTACAAAGGTTGAGTTAGGGTTTAGGGCTTAGGGCTGAGGGCTGAGGGCTGAGGGCTGAGGGCTGAGGGCTGAGGGCTGAGGGCTGAGGGCTGAGGGCTGAGGGCTGAGGGCTGAGGGTTCTTCGGACACAAGAAAGACCTGGATGCCAGCTGCTCAAGAGTGGTTATAGGCTGTGGGGAACTCTGACCCAAGCTATCCAAGCCTGAATTACGGCTAAAACCCTCTTGTGGGGCTGCTGCTTATGACGCGTGCGTTGATGGTGTCTTCATGCGGCAGAAGTTTTTGGTTTTCCCCCCAGAGCTGCAGATGTAAGCCCATGAGCCCAGAGCAGGAGTAAGGAGAAGGCAATGAAACATACGCAGCCCCACATTCTGGCAACCAAAATGAGTTGGGATGCATGAATTAGAAAGTTGTAGAGCGATGAACTGGGCCAATTGTTGGAGAGCCTGCGTAAGCTGCACGCACTTGCGACCGCTCGGAGGCCTACGTATCCGAGACGAGCGATGGAACGCTCGCAACCTTATGGCAGGCGACATTCTGAGGCACGGAAGACCGGAATCACAAAGTACGCGGGGAAAGCATGGGCCAACTGGGTGCTACTCTAAGAAGATCACCTGTCCTACACTAGCGAAGGTGTCTAATCTAATACTTGAAGAAGCACTTCTTCTTCACTGTTGAAAGCTTGTGCACAGAAGGCCGAAGAATGGAACCCAGTTGAGGCTTTCGGGGTTGGGGCGGAGCCACGGAGAACCTCAAAGAAATCTTTTTGAAAGGGGGAGAGCGAGCTGACCTCAACCCAAAGCTTTGTGCTAGGCTGACAGTCACTGAAGTTGGGGAGATTGTGCTGGACGTGTGTCTCGCCTGCCCGTGTCATGCATGTGCATGCCTTTTTGTTTCAGATCTGGGAGTTCGACGCTAGAAAGAACCTGTTCAGCATGACTGTTTGCACTGAGCAGTCCTAACAAAATTCTCGCCGACCCTAGTGCACACTGCAACGACAAGATGCAACGAGGAACGGGGACTTGCGCGCCCAGTGGCGGGCACAGATTCCTGCAGAGCAACGCGGCCGCAGTCAGCGCAGGGAAGTTGAGAAGGAAGCGCCACGTCCCAATACTCAGGCCTGCACGAAGTTGTGCACTTTCAGCTCCCTTTTAGTAGGCACACCGAAAGCTACCTGTGAAGCGCAGACCCATCCACGCTCGGCGCCCAGGACGCCCATTTTCCCGGTGGTGGACCTCTTTGAGGGAGCGCCTGTGATCCGGCTCTTTCCATAAAGCCAGGATATCTCGGCAGCTAGGCAGCTAGGCTCCATACTCTCAAGGGAGAGCATCGTTCACCGAAAGCCATTCAAAGGGGCGCAGAGTTCGACATGTCCCGCATGTTCTACATGTTCTACATCCCCCTTTCTCCGACCATGCTTAAATTAGAAGATGCTGCAAGATTTGGCTCGCAGCTCGCAGCTCCTAAGATCCCTCGACCTTCAGCTTCCGCTTTGACTTCCGCCATGTCGCTAAGCCGCGCAGCCTTCGCTTTCGGCCTGCCTTCCCTGGCTCTGCTGCATGGCTCTGTTTCATGGGAAGTTGAAACGGAGACACTAGCTTGCGACAAGACCAGTTCACAATATGATTCACAGAGCTGTCTGGGGGATAGGTGCGAAACTGCATACTAGTACTTTTATCCCCCAAGTAGATAGAATGCCCTTACAGGGACTCAAAGGGACCCCACAAAGAGGGTACCCCTATCTTCGGACACCCCCGGCATGCGACCCTTTCATCATAGAAGGCCCTTCATGGAAGGCCCCAGGCAGGCGGCCAAAGGGGATGTCCCGGCAGGGAACATGTGGAGGTCTCCTTTTAAAGAGCTCAACGAAAACAGCAGCTCTCTTAGGTCGCAAAAGCTCGCTTCTGAAAGGTTAAGAAGCAGCTGTCGGCCTCCCAGCCAGCTGGGAACCGGCCCCGCCAAAGTCTCCAAACGAAGCTTCGAGCCGCTTTGAGCTCACTTTGAAATCCAGCCTTCCAGAGCCCCCGACTGTGGCAGAAACCGTTTTCGGCTGTCCCAACCTCCGCCTAGTCCAGAGCTTTCCTCTGGGTCCCCGGCATAGGAAAACGAACGGCCCTGTGGAACATCACGATGTCTGCCAACCAGCTGCAGCGCAGTGGAACATGGGATATTCGGAGAGTTGTGGTTACTAGACAACCCCTAAACCCTAAACTCTAAACCCCAAACCTCAAACCCTAAACCCTAAACCCTAAACCAGACAAAAGAAAAGCTGAAGAAACCTTGGGCGTCAGCATCTCGGCGGACAGAGGGGCTGTGCTGAGAAATCCGCCTCAATTCTCAAGCGCCCTTTTTCCGTTAGTGTGTCTGGAAAGAGAGCCTCTACGGGCAGCCTACCCCTAAACCCTAAACCCTAAACCCTAAACCCCTGATCCCCTGAACCCCTAAACGCCTGAACCCCTAAACCCCAAAACCCCTCAACCCCTAAACCCGGGTCCCAACCTCAGGCTGCTGGCTGGCTGTTGCGAGAGGGACGGCGCGGCCTGGATTCATAGGGTTTAGGGTTTAGGGTTTAGGGTTTAGGGTTTAGGGTTTAGGGTAAGTTGCCACTTGTAGCAATGCTAAGGGGGGAGGAGAGCCATGGGCTCTTAACATGAGCCTATTACATGTAAAAAAAAGAGATACATTCACATGAACTATGCGAATTCTACTGTTTTGATATTTCCAAAAAGGAATTGGGTTACAGCCCCCCCCCCCCGACAGCGTTTGACAGTGGCAGGAAAACGCACAATCGCAAGGAAGGAAGGCTGGGCCGCGCCCTTTGCGAAGCCAACGGATACCTCGAAACCTCGTGGTGAAGGTAAGAGCCCGTATGAAGCGTGTCTTGGGCTAAGGGTACTTCGCGTTGAGCTCAGAATGAGCAAGCCCTGAGCAGCAGTCGCAAACATGAGCTTCCTGCCGCGTTGTTTTTCTTTGCGAGTGCTTCTAGCAAGCAGCTTACATCTGGCTCCACGGCGCCTGTTGCATGTGGCTTCTGTGTTGGCAATCTAAGATGGTCAACTGTGTCACCACGGAGTATGCAAATCATCAGAACATCTGCGGCGCGTCTGACTACAGCAAAGTCATGAGTGGCGAAAGCACGGTGACCGACTGCTGCCAGGCGGGGCGCATTTGCAGGAGTTTTCAGGAGGTTTGAGTAGTTTTCAGCAGTTCTGAGGAGTTGTGGAGGAGTTTTGAGTCGGGCCGGGTCTCCATGTATTCAACCCATCCAACCCTTTGTGTGAGTTTCGGGTTTCGGGCTGCTGGTTTGGAAGTTTTTGGAGCCTCCTGGCTGTTGGGTGACCTTGTACGAAATTTACTGTCGAAGGCACACATGGGCTGTTTCAGCGGGACATTTTTTGGGGAGACATGGGGGGCGGCACTGGGTTCTTGAAAGCACCCTGGACGAGGCCCTCAAGAAGATGCAGGATTGCAGCTTGGTCTTGTGAAGGTGAACAGTTCCCTTTTGTTTCTCATGTTGCATGTTGCAGTTGCTTCACAGCCAAAGTTTTCTGGGCCTCCTTTTGCTTTGGCGATTCCCTAAGCTCGGCACTTCGGCACCCAAGGCTACACGGTGTGCTCCTGTGACACCGAGTGCGCTGATCAAGACAAAGCCGTCTCCTGCTCCGCGACCGGCAAAGTCAAGGACCCCATTGCGCTCCTTGGCTAATAGCTGGGTTAGGGCTTCTCTGGAACTGGTTGTGCCTTTGTAGGTCTGCTGTGTTTTTGGCGACTTGCTCAGCCACGAGTTTCATGCTACGCTTCAGCTATCAAGCTTTGTGCGTTTGGGAGCCACTAGGTTTTGGGCGTTCATTGGCGGCCTTCTCAACAAAGATGGTGAGACTTGCGAGTCCGTGGGCGTGACATTCACTACGTGCTGAAAGCACGTTGCCGCTCTTGGGTAGCGTTCTGGCGGTAAGAATGCAGAATCAATGCAGTGCAACATCTTTGTTATAGTTGGGTAACCTTTTACATTTCTAAGGGTACTTAAACACAATAAGAAACTACATTTATAAGGGTACTTAAACACAATAAGAATCTGCATTTAAATTGTTAGCATTCTCCCAACAATGAACAAGAAATGGAGGGGCCCTTGCAATTACCGGGAAAATATCGATACTCTGTGTCAGCAGGAGGCGGGATGCTTGAAGATCCCTTTTGGCTCTCCCAACTCTCAGTAAGTTCTGTCTTTGTTTCATTTAGGGTTTAGGGTTTAGGGTTTAGGGTTTAGGGTTTAGGGTTTAGGGTTTATATAGGGTTTCAGACTATCTGCTGCATTCTTTGGAATCTGAATTGTTGTTGGTCGTTCTTGCTGTCCCTGCTTGGCTTCTGCTTCGTGATTGTGCACTCCTTCTGCCTCGCCGCTCTGGCTTCCGGCACAACGTAGAGCTGTGAATGATTATGAATGCATTCTACTTACATCCAGAGGTAGATACAAGCGGATTCAGAAAAAAGCGGTTTGAGATTCAGGGATGGAAGAAGATGCTGTTTCTGGCCTCCGCTACCTGAAATCAGACATGCCTAAGGCACCCCGTTTTACCCAACTCCAGTGCTGGACAGTCTGCAAGGTGGTCCTGGGAATGGGTGATGGGTTCAAGAATCGTGTTCTGCGGCTTGCAAGGCCTCTTGGAATTGAATCTTCAGCTTGCGGCCGTATCCCAGGAGCCAGCTTTGCATGACTGCGCACGCAGAAATCAAGCCCAAACTCGGCTTGGGACGCTTTGTCTGACGCTCTGCCACCCAGCTGCTTATCCAAGGGCACTGAAATCCGAGAACTTGGCAAAAAAGGGGGGGGGGGGTGGCTATCATAGAGAGAGAGAGAGAGAGAAGATGATGTATGACATAGTCGCCGGCACCCAGTCTTCCCCGCGATGGTGGCACCCTAACACTATGAAATGCTCTGATATGATCTTGCTGTGCAGTCGTGAACCCGCACTACAGTATAGGTAAAGTCACATGCAGTACAACAGTACAGTATCAGGTAGACGGTATAGAGTAGAGTCTTTAGTTCATGTATGGCATCTAGCAGTATATCGAGCAAGAAAGCCCCGAAGACAAGCCCGGCGTAGCTAGTCTGGACGCGCATCTCAAAGCTTATTGGCCCCAGCGTACGAAGATGAGGAGGACTTCGGCTTATCCGGCTTTCCAGTTGCACGTTTGCCCAAGTTTTGCCCAAGTGTTGCCCAAGTTTTGCTCAAGTGCGCATACGATTTGCGACTTTCTTTAGAGTTGTGAAGGGGTCAGCGTTTGCAGTTGGACAGCCCTGTGACAGCTCCATTGACAATCCAAAACCCGACATCGCCAGAGCCCCTCAGCGTTTTACCTGACGGGTTTACTTGCGTGGGTGGGTTTTCATGGTAAAAATTTGTCTTTGTGCACCTGCATGTCTCCATGCTCAAGTAAACTAATCTCTGTCAGGCCCCTCGTACTATGCAGCTGTTCCTGCTCGCAGCACGTGCGCAACCTCCTTGCAGTCACAAGCCTGGGCTTCGCAAACACAAACAAACACAGGATCAAAACACCCCTATGACACAGCAGTTCTCTGTCCAAGCTATATGAAGTAGGGGTTATATCCCCAAAAGGACACCCAATATACACTCACCAATACTAACAAGGAACCTGACACACACTCGCCAATAACAGTAATCTAAACCCTGTTTCATATGAAACTATATGAGCTGCCTAAGGCCTCCTTAATGCTTGTTTGCACGACGCCTGCTTCGCCACGGGGTCGCCATGAATCGGAGTGGATCCCTCCTTTCTTACTTGTCAACAGGCAGAATTCGGGCCTTGGGGGCTTAGGTTGTCCAGTGGGATTGCATGCTTAGGCCGGGCGGCTTTCAAGAGAGCTCACCCTCGAGATCGGCGGTTGGAGAGAGCTTTTCGAGTCCTTTGTGAGCAGACAGCGCGTACTTGTAGGAATCCCTAGGCAGTATGTCGTTTTCTCATCAAGCCAGCCTATGAAGGATCTTCGCAACTTCAACAGTATTCAAATTTTGTCTTCACTGCCTTCCCTCAGCCTGTTGCGTGGTTATAAGTTATAAACATCCGCTTTGGAATGAAGTATCCCGACGTCCCCAGTTTGGTCCTTGTGTGTCCCATCCAAAGATTTGAGCCCTTGACACAGACTCCCCGATTTCCTTGGGCATCCCTGTCGACAAACGTGGGCCGCTCGAGGAGTTGGCGTGGTTTTTGAGTGGGCATTGGGCTTCTGAGAACAGATCTTGAGGACAACGCACGGACAGGAACAATGCTCATCCTCATCATTATCAGCACAACATCGTCATCACAAGCACGGGGTGTTGTGGCTGCCTCCCTTTTTCTCTCACTCTCTGGCTCACACTGCAGGTGTAGGCATGCGCAATGGGATCAAACGACGTTTGGGCGCCCCCCAAGAGTCCCACATTAATTCTGACGTGCTTGCTTTGTACCCCGTGCAATCTTACTTCTCAAGCTTCATCCCTTGGGATGTTCCCCCTTACACAACCAGTCCTCTAAACCCTAAACCCTAAACCCTAAACCCTAAACCCTAAACCCTAAACCCTAAACCCTCAATAGGGATGAACATAGGGGGTACGATAATCCCTGCTAAGGAGCTGTTCGCATAAGGGGGAAACATCCCGATTCATCCCTGTGGCCCCCGGGTTCCGCCAGAATCCTTCCCAAACCCTAAACCCTAAACCCTAAACCCTAAACCCTAAACCCTAAACCCTAAACCCTCAACCCTCCACCAGGAGATTGTTGAGATGCACATGCTGCGAATGATGAGCGAGATCAGAACCTCTGCTCTCGCAGCCAGTGGCAGTTTTTTGTTCCTATGTCAGTACACTGTAATCCTACTTCTAACATACTAAATAAACAAATAAATAAATAAGTATATATATATAATTTTAAATTATTGAGATTTATATTGTGATTTATCTGTTTGCTTATATGCATATATATATATATGTATATTCTTTGTTTTAGTAATAGCTGTTTCAACCAATATACTGGTAAATAAGCGAATAACCTTGTTGCCATTTCTTGAGCTCTGGAGTTGCAGTTGGCAGTGAGTACTGATGGTTGCTATGTCGTGCGGTGCCTCAAGATCTGCTGAGGTCGTAGCCTTAGCACATGGTCTTATTTCTATGCGGCACGTTTAGTCGTTGAGTCTTTCGCTGTCAGGTTCGCCGGTTGGTGTGGTTGCCAAATCAGTTTGCACGTGTTTGTATGTCGTTTAGTCTGTGTAAATCCGTACTTCTTATAGGCACATTCATTCATTCACTCATGTGCATGTGTGGATGCCTACCCACCAATCAACTTACAAGTCACTGCGCTTGCACACGTTGGCAATCAATCAGATACATGCTGTCAGGTTTGATGTCACCAAGGAAGTCGAAGAAGAACATCCGCTAGTTGCCCAGCCAGTCTTTGAAATGCGTCACAACATCACCATCTGATGCAGGCACGTTCGCACATGTCCCTGTGAATATCCTGAACAGCGAAACCACACGACACTTTTTACCCTCTTGTGAGTGGTCGTCATGCCGCTGAGGAGCTTGGATACGAAAGCAAGCCCATATCCTGGAGCACAGCGAAGACTGCGCACTGCCATGCAGCGATGGATTCGGACGCCAAGTTAGCCCCTCGCATGGAGTGCCAGACTGAGGGGCAACAAGTGCGCCTATGCTACACGCAACATGTCGTAGCAATGGTGCCCTTTCTTGCGAGTTCGAGGGCGTATCAAGCCGGGTTCTTTGCACGGCTCATGCTGCAGCGCTTGCCATTGGTTTGTGACAGATTTTGGGGTCGCAGGAATGCAGAGCAATGCAGAGTGCGAACGGACAGCCCTCCAACACTTATCATTGTCATCTCATGTGGGTTCTGCAGGGGCCGTTGCCTGGTTTTAGGTTGAGAGCTTCGACTAAGGGCTTTGTGGTCACTTTATAGGTATGTGGGATTCCTACGACAACTTACGTCAACAACAGCGACCAACACTGCTCCTACCGTTCCGACTGCTGCACTTTTGACAAAGTGCAGTGCTGCAGAAACTCAACATTTCTGCCTCCGAGGGGTGTCCATCTTCATTTTTTCATGGTTCGTAGAGAAGCAAAGCCGGTGTCAATGAACAAGTGTCGGTGTTTCGTTGAATCGAGGCGTCCCAAAAAGTACTTTCCAATGTCGTCCCTAGTCGCTGTTTTTGGCGCTAATGTAGTTTCAAGCAAGAATTCATAGTTTCTCGTGCAGAACTGTTTGGCTTGGTTTTTTTTCGTGGGGGGGGGGGGGACAGAACTGTTTCGGGCCTTGCTTTGGAGTTTCAAGTTTAGGGAGTTTTGGGCATAGGGCAGAATTGTTTCAGGCTATGCTTTGGGAATTAAAGTTTAGGGTTTGGGGTGAAGGGCAGAACTGTTCGTTTTTGCGAGCAGGGGGTCGGTGGGAGGGCGTGGGGTTTTGGGTCGGGCAGCTAAGGGCCAGAACTGTCTACGACGTAATCATCGTGCGGGCATGGATGCTCTGGCCAATGGGTGCGCTGGCAATCCGGACGTAATCATGCTTCGGAATGAGAAATGCCACGTGGGGGTGCTTCGAGCGTGAGCAACTGGAGGAAAACCCACGCAGGCCGATGTTTTCGCAGGAGTCCGGAGGACATGGCCGGGAGGCGAAGCGACGGGGGCGCAAGCTTTTTTTTAGACTGTCCAAAAAGGGGTCGGGGCCACTTTTACGCGAGATTGTCACAGCAGAGAACATGCAGGGAAAAAAATGGATGGAAGTGGCCGTGGAGAAGCAGCAGAAAGAGCAAAAGCGCCAAGAACAGCAGCCACACCGAGGTTTCGCCAGAAGCAGGAGAAGAAGGAGAAGAAGAAGAACAACAGAGACAAACTGCGTCCTCCTGCCAGGGCAAGAACGTACGAACAAACCAGCAAAAAGTGCTCCTCCCGTTGCCGCTGCGGGTGTTGAAACAGTGGTACTCAAGAGCAGCCTCACCGACAGTCTTGCAACAAGAATAAACACGAACAACAGAGAGGATCACATTCATAGCAATTCATACACAAGTAGAATCTAAGTAGAAGTACGGAAGAAGCAAATAGCGAAGTGTGGCTCAAGAACCGTCTGAGTTCCCCCCTTGCTTTCGGACGCACACCGAGGCGAAGACTCCTCGGCGACGACAGCTTCCCGACGGGCAGTCTCCTGCTCAGTTTCCGAGCTGTGGAGTTTGCTTCCTTTCAAATTTCAGAACCTCGCGATACATGGCGCCGCATCCGACAAGTCACAACGCTGAGCCCCCAAGCTTGCAACATATGAGCGACGCAAGATGCGGGGAAAGTGGGTGGGTTTCGCATAGTGCAGCAGTGCCGAAGGGCTCTGAACATGAGAGAAATGACTACATCGGTTTGCATGGTTCTGCTAGATGAGTTGTCTGTGCTGCAGCCTTCGTCCTGGATCAGCGGTCTTCCACAACCAATGGAGTTCCAAGGCTCTCACGCAAGATGCAAAGTTCCTGAGACAGCGCAGCGGTGCCTTGGGTTGTCAAATTCATGCGTTGGCACCTCGAAGCTTGTTTCCAGCTGCATGGCCGCAGGCACTGCGTTTCCAGACATCTAGCAAAGATCACCGGAGATTCTGAGCCGGTCCTCAGAAACGGTGAGTGCATCTACCGCTGAATCTGAACTATAGAGATACGGTCAAGAACACACGTTTCCTGTACCTGGCCGAGGTAGGGCCGACTCTGCCACGCAAGCCGCCTGACGCGTTGTTTCTGCTTGTATCGGCGGGATGTCCATTTGCGCTTGAAATCATGAGCGAAGATCTGTTTAGTGAGTAGTTAGTTGGCTTTTTGGAGACGGAGTTGACGCGTGTGTTTTGGTTGCGTTCTAAGCGTTGCCGAGTCAATAGCGATGATGACAAGACCGTTGCTGTTGATGATACTGCTACTGCTGCTGCCATGTCCTTTGGCCTGGTCGTGACTCGTGTTTACGTCTTGGGCTTCGCAGAGAAGGAGATAGTTGGTTGTGTCTGTTTGCGTTCATTTTTTCTGCCAAATTACACCGGGGAAGATTCTGGTCTTGACTGTTGGGCTCTGTGGTCGGACTGCATTCACGCAGCGTTTGCTGTTGGCCACAGACGGCGGTCATGACTTCGACGGTTCTGAGTAGGGCTTCAGGCAGCAATGTCTGCTTCTTCTTCCCAGTTTGGCCATTTGGATTCCGACTCAGATTCGATTGAAATCCTCATGTGCGAATGAGCTGTCCACGGGTTCTTGGGTTTCGCCGACGTCGGGCTTGCAAATGTCGGTCAGTGCTGCAGGGAACAAGAGGAACTCCAAAGTGAATTTCGGGCCCAGTCGTGGCTTCATCGGTCCAAGCGCGAGCAGCTCCAGGGAAGGCCACAAAGCGGGTGACATCGAGCACCATCGAAAATGTAGGTTCATGAGCGCACTTGCATGCACTTGCTGGATCTTGCCGGTGTGCCTGCCCATTGTGTGTGGTGCGAGAGTGTGACCAGGCTGAGCCAGCAGAGCCGGCGGCCACAGCGGAACCTCGGCTCTCTTAGAGGGCGCCAGATTTTGTGACTTTTGAGGGACCCTGGCAAAGAGCAGGTCAAGAAAAGTGGCCCGATTGAAGTCAGGCCACGCGCTCCGACATCCAGCTGCAGCCCACTCTTCTCACGAGCGTCCCGTCGGGAGAGTTTGACGCAGCAAGCCCGACCCTCGACATCATGGGGCGGATCCCTTCTTCAGAGCTCAGTTCTTCAAAAGGGGAAGACTCAAGACTGTCAGCAGCTCTGCTCTACGCAGCCCAGAAGGATGCCGCAGCCAACACCTTGGGGTCGTATCTCATCTGCTTTGCATGCGAACTTGGGCAAGGGTATCAAATACTTTCTTCGTCAGATTTCTGAAGCATAAGGCATGCTCTACTTTTGACCTACAGCAGGGAACCTCCCAGAAGTTGAACACGCCAGGAACGCCCCGGAATGCGCCTCCCGACCCCACCCGGGTCTTGGACAGCCCCCTTGAAGCCACATGGCAGCTTCGGAGACGACGCAAGATCCCACATAGTCATATTAGTGGACCCCAAAGAAGAGAATCCTAATACCACTGCTGTGCTGGGGAGAGTCGAATTCCGAAGAGCCAACAGGAAGCGGCGATTCAACTGCGAGGGGCTCGGGAGCCCCAAACTGATGCCACACTTGGAGGCGCTCGGGGACAGGGTTCAGGGTTCAGGGGTTAGGGTTTAGGGTTTAGGGTTTAGGCACGCCAAAGCCAAAGCAACAACCAAAACCATGCTACAGCAGCAGTAGTGGCAGTGGTGGTAGTGGTATAGTCTGAAGCTAGTTTGACCTCAACGGGGTGGGGGGTGGGGGGGGGGGGGGGGGGGGGGGTTGAAGTTCTACTTGCTTTTGGAAGCTTCAGTGTTACGTATTAACAGAGAAATATTTCTTGAGATTTGATCTGATTTTCAGGACTGTAGACATAAGCTGTTGTGTTAAGGTACCTCTTGTCGCTGGTAAACGGTGCCATTTGACATGCGTAGATAAAGTAGTTAAGTAGCTGCTGGTATGCTATTGCTTTGCTTGGAGGTTAGTCCCTCTATGAACTCCCGGTGCCTGGGCTGGGATTAAGCAGCTGGCAGGGGAATTTGTAAAGCTTGGAGGTTGGTTTAGGGATTCTACACGAGAAAAAAATCTTCAACCCCCTCCATGGGTGTAAAAACCAGCTTGAAGCTCGAAAACAGTGCAGCGCCAGGAGCTGGAAAGTGGGATTTATCCACCTGGCCAACGCGAGAATTCTCTGATCTCCACCATGAACCAGGGCGGCGCTTAGTTGTAGCTCTGTCAAAGGCCCTCAGTGGCGCAGCACGTCCTTGTGGAACCTGAGTGGAACCTGTGGCTCCTGTCTAAATGTCCCAGCGCTTCCCGGCAAGCAAGGAGCCTCTTCACGAGCTCCTCGAAGCGAGTCTCGCCATGACCTGCTGGTGGTTGTCACCGTTGAAATTTCACGGGGTTTGACGGTTTGGGAGGTGTTCGAGATTTTGTCCGGGACGTTCTACGAGGTCAAGACACTCGGAAGTGTCCCCATCTAACAAGAGTGCAAGGAACATGCCCCGCCTGGAGGTTCTCAGCCAGGGCGCCGGAACCTACACCCCGGGGTTGTTGTAGCGAAGAATGAAGCTCAAGCCTTAAGGAGCCTGTGGCCGAGCCTTTCTCCACAGAGTCGTGGACTCCGCGAAGTTCGAGTTCCTTTGTGGCCTGATGACGCCAATCTGCAGGGAAATACACGGGATGAAGCACTAGTGCAGGCGGTTGAAGTTAGGTGTAGGATCAAGATTGGGATGTTCCTCCTTATGCTAACAGTCCTTCATTGGGATTTATCATAGGGGGGGCTACTATAATCCCAATGAAGGACTGTTAGTATCAGGGGGAACATTCCAAGATCAAGACTTGTAGAGTTTTGGGCTTTCAAGTTTAGGGCCTCCATTTGGGCATGGGGTTACTATTGGCAGCCAAGCCATTTGCCAAAACTGAGGTTGGCAATTCTATGCTCAGGGTCATTGTTAGGCAGCAAGACACGAAGCATCATGATCATGGGGAACCAGCAGCAACAAGTGCTTCATGAAATGAGCAAGATCGTTGAACCCAAAAGCGTACCCCGGCGAATTCCCAGAAGCTTAAACCTCGTCTGCTCCATGATCAGGTGTCCAAGTTACAAGGATGACCATCTAGAGTTCCGTAGAAAGTGAACCCGGCTGCTTCCGTCCGATTTCTGGCAAGCTCTTGGAAGACGTGTCGAGCATGAGCACCCGATGCCTCTCGAAGTCCTTTCTTCCTGCCTTAAACCCTAAACCCGTGCACCATAAACTCCTGAACCCCTGAACCCTAAACCCTAAACCCCTGAACTCCTGAACCCCAAACCCTAAACCGTTTTTAACCTTGTTAGCCAAGGATCTTGGCGAATTCGGTGGTGCTCGGGGCCACCATCCATTGGCAAGCGCTCCACCGCACCACTCGCGTGCCGGACCGTTGCTAACATTGCTAACTTGTGTACCACTGACAACCATAAAACCTTAAGCAGACAAGCTCCATCGTAGCCCTTTGTCATGTCAAAGCCCTTAGGGCAGGCGCGTCCTCCCTGGCGAGGCTAGCGCGTTCCTGCTAACTTCCCAGGGTAGGGGTGGGCACAGGTGGTTGGGCGGTTGGTTGTGTTTCCTTGTTTTCGGTGGCCATAAACAAACGGACTGCTTGAGTGCATGGTTCGGGACACGCCAAACGCAGAGAAAGCCAACCAGCTAAAGCAGCGCATCCCGTTCTAGTGGAACTTGGAGGTTGGTATTGAATCCGACACGAAACATCCACCGTACAATGTGTGGCGCTTGTGGCGGTGTTTGGACACAGCAGGATGCTCTGCACACAGTGAGCTTTGCCTTCAATGTCTCTTGGCCAAGCTTGATCTTTTCGCAAGAGTTCCCGGGGTCCAGAGGGTTTTGTGGTGATGTTCATCAGCTCATCAAGCTGGATTCCAATTCACACTTCAACATTAGTTAGCACGTCTCCCAGTCAATTGTGTCCACTCTGCCGTATTCAAGCTCAAATTTCTCCGAACGCAGCAGAGCAAAGGTTTTCTTCGTCTTAGAGCTCTGGGCACGGCTGGCGGCATACGGATGCCGAGCATTCTTCTGCACCTCGAGACGCTCAGAAGCAGAAACGTCTTCAGACCAGAGATGAGGGTTCGAAGTGCTATCGGACCCGAGGGTCTTTGTTCTACGAGTCGTTCTCTGCACGCGGTAGGCCTTCAAGTTGATCCAGTGGTTACGTCTGCAGCCGTGAGATTCCGCGGATCGCTTCTCCTCTGTTGATTGGGTGTCGACATTGAGGGGGGAGGGGGGGGGTTTGGAGGGAAATCCCAGCAAAATTTGTTAAGAATTCCTGAATGGGACACAGTAGGTATAAGGTAAAGCAGTAAACTTGCATGTA
>CAJNDS010001015.1:0-41763 GCA_905221605.1 Symbiodinium natans
AAGTCATCCCATAAAGACGAAAAAAGAATAAGAAGAATCGAAGATTCCGAAATGCAAAGAATCAAAAGTGAGACGAACCATCGTTTTAAAAAATATTTTGATGAGACGAAATATGTTTCAATCTCCTCCAATAATATCCATCGTGTTCAAGGAATAAATTCGATCCATGATCCTGCAAGGGACATCCTACAAGGAATTCGAACGAAAAGAAAATTCATGAATCATTCTTATAAATCCAGGAAGGTTGCAATGGCGTCAGGACATTGGATTTCGATGATCCTCTGGAATCCCCTCTATGAATCGAAATTCAAATGATCCAGGCATTCCTGAAAAGAAGCCGTCCCATACCGATAACACTCGTCGATCCGATCATTTAAATTAACTAACAAATCCCGAGCCCCTTGTTCAAGATCACCCAAATTCTCAAAAGACGATGGGTTCGAAGCCAAGATTGACCGCCTCGCACCTCGCAACGATGGCTGCGCACGGTGCATCTGTTTCGACATTCTGCGTAGCTGCTAAAATCGTGCGTGATTGCGGGACCGTACAATTCTTCGAATTGCTCGACCATCAAGCAATGCTGCCATGTGGAACACACAGCGTCCGGGCGTTCCATCGCCCCATGGGACTTTCACAGAAGCTAAAAATTTTTCTGGCCTCGCCATCAAACCCACATGTGCCATGTTGAAGTGCTGACGGGCGGGCAGTTAAGGGCACGGTCTTTATCTGCAAGTGAACTGGAAGGTACTTCAAGAACAAGCTCTTCCATTGGACCAGCCAGACAGCATTGAAGGCCATTTCAAAACTCTGGCTAGTGGACAAGGCTCAGTCGGAACATGTCATGGGGCTCACATGTGCTTCCAAGAGAGCGGACGCAGCCAAGACGCTCGAACACGTCTGGCAACGATCCAAGAATGGAAAGAGCGAAACCTGCATGCATAGTTTGGGATTTTGCCGAGGCCTCGCGAGTGCCTCGAAAGGCCTCGAAACCCCATGACTGAGGCCTCGGGAGGCCTCGGAAGGCCTCGGAAGGCCTCGGAAGGCCTCGAACCCCCGCAAGGTGCGGCCTCAGAGGCCTTGCAATGTCGTGTGCACATGTTTGCAAAAGTTGCTAGTTTGCGCGACTCCAAATGTGGGGTCGAAAAATCTGAACAATTCGGGCTTCGCGTGCGTGGGCCTTCCCTGTGCACGTTTCTCTCAAGTTGATCATTTCTACAAGCACTTGCGGAGGTCGTGGTTCCCAGTTTTCCGCTTTGAGTGCTTGTCTGTGGGCCCCGAGCAGAAAGCGCGAGATTGAGCCCAAAATTAGAAGAATTTGCGGCCCCAAAATGGGGCCGCCAAACGGCCCCCATTTGGGGTCGCGGTTTCACAGCCCCCAAATTTAATTCTAAATTGCATTACGGGAGCTGGGTCCATTGCGCGGCTCCATTTTTGGGGCCGCGAGACGGCCCCGGTTTTTGGCCCCGAATTTGAGCCCGTGCAACCGGATCTCCTTGGCTGCGCCCCTCTTTGTCATGCTGCAGTGAGGCAGAACTGCAACTGTGGAGGCCCATCCTGGCGAAGCCAGAATTGCCTGTGTTTTGCGGGCCTGAAACTGGGGTCGACCAACAGCCCAGTAACTTGGGCTTCGTCCTGGCAAATCCAGCTGAGCTGCAGGTCTTTGTTGGTTTTTCAGTGGATAGGAGTCACGCTTCAAGCTCTGGGAAGTTGATCGACGTGGTTCCAACGTTTTCTGTGGTTGCGCAGAGTCACCTGCTAGACATTGCAGAATGAAAGCTGTTGGCGGGCTTGTGTTTTGAACAGGCTGGTCGTGGGCGTGAAGGTGCTCAAGGAACTCGGGAAATATTGCACCGAACGGCGGCTCTGCACATAGTTTACGTTGCTCGGCGAAGATATTTAAGCGTGTTGCGCCGGCCCGGAACTTAAGTTGCCGTGCGCCCAATGAAGAAGAAGACATAGGGAAGGCCGACGCCCCCAGCGAAAGCCTTGCGAAGGTCAGTTTGTCTTTTCCATTGAAGGGCATGTTGAGGTTTAAATGGTCAGGAGCGTTCGCGTGGCTTGCACGCAACATCATCTTTGAGCCTCAGACTTTGCTGAAGGTTTTGAAGTTGAACAGGGCGCGATATAGTTTGCTTGCCCGCTGGAGACCAACATCAGCTTGCAATGTCATGCCCTCTTCTCATGCCCGTCGAAATCTTTGAAAGCTCAGGATCATCGAGGCTTCTTTCGAGGCCCGTCGAGAAGTCTGAAATCAAAACTTGCGGCAGCCAGAATGGCTTGCAGGATCATCTTAAGCGTTCGAGGCCCCTTCGAGGTCCGTCGTGATGTTTTGAGTAGAGAATGAAGAGGACTTGGAGCCAGCTGCGGCTTAAAATTCTTTTCACATATGCTCCGAAAGAAGAGAGGTAGCCAGGGTTCGTCCGGGCTCGAGGCCTCGGGGGACCCCTTTAATAGTATTATAAGCCCGGGTCCCCGGGGCCTCGTAATCTTGCAAGCTAAAGGGGTTTTGGGATTTTGCCGAGGCCTCGCGAGGCCTCGAAAGGCCTCGAAACCCCATGACTGAGGCCTCGGGAGGCCTCGGAAGGCCTCGAACCCCCGCAAGGTGCGGCCTCAGAGGCCTTGCAATGTCGTGTGCACATGTTTGCAAAAGTTGCTAGTTTGCGCGACTCCAAATGTGGGGTCGAAAAATCTGAACAATTCGGGCTTCGCGTGCGTGGGCCTCCCCTGTACAAGCTTTGCAGGGCACGGTTCCCACACAACATGCCACTTGCGTCCCGATTCCTTGTGCAACACAGACGAGTCATCTGAGTTTGGAGCATAGCGTGTCCTGATGTTCCTGCGCACGATGGTGTTGATGTTGGAACGCAGATGGTGGCCGTGGATCCACAGGACGTGATGCCACATCGGCGCCTGCATTGGGTTTACCCGTGCAGACACTGTCTACACCTCCCTCTTCAATGCAAAGGGAAGTAGGCGACATAGCATTGTGTAGTCAGAAGAAAATAAGGGTGCGCCAGCCGTATAAGGAATTTCGACCAAACATGGAAATGTCTGTACACCTTCGCGAAGCATGCTCTGCGGAAGACCGATAGAAAGTTGCGTGGGGAATTGGCCAAGAAGACCAAGAAGTTGGACTCGCAAGTTAGTGGGAACCGCAGGAAGATTTCCGACTGGGACACGGGTCATGAACAAATATCTAGTACTTGTGCATGTATATATGTTTATGCACATGTATACATGCATATGTATTACATTTTATTTCAATATATTGCACATATAAGATTATATATTTATATATATATGTATCCGTCGAGGCCTCGGACCGAAGGTGTTTAGGTTGTAAGTACAGAAGCCCCCCATAATCCCCAAAGCCAACCACATGTTGGCCCGTTGTTGCCTGGAATGGAAACATATCTTCAAAAAAAATACAGACATGTGTAGAAAAATCGTGCCGGACGAACCTAGAACAATTGGGCCTGGTACACCTCCATCCATCCGTATCTGGCCTCTTGGCGGTCGCGTCGCATGAGCTCAGATTTGCGGATTTGGTTTTTTGAATTACAAACTACTTTGTCTTCTGTGCTTTTTCAAATGACGGCTCGGCTGTTTTTTTCTCTTTCTCGAAATCTCTCCCGACTGAACCTTTATTACAATGGGGTTAAGTAAAAGTCCAATATTTTTTTATTCATGAATTTTACGTGTCAATAAAAAATTGTATGGTTTACTTACGCGCGCTGAGAACATCATTGCGGGGTTATGTTATGGCCTTTCTGCAGCGTTGAAATAAATTTACTCTGTTTTATATTATTAATATATTGTGGACACGTCGCAGAAAGTCAGACTTTACAACGCATTTTCCCGACTTTACCCCTTAAAACGCGACATCACAGAATCCGCTGCAAACATAAAGTCCAACAAGTCTGAAAAAAGAAAAAACCTAAGAAGTTTTCTTGAAAACACATTGGACTTTGCGATTTATCGCGTTCTAAGGGGAACTGGACCATAAAGTTGGCATTGTGGTACATCGCGGACTTTATGAAATGCTGCGTTCTAAGGGGAATTCGACCATAAAGTTGGTTTCTCTTCGCATCTTCCACTGCATGACATAATGCGCCGGTTCTAAGGTAAATTCACCATAAATTTGGCCCTTTTCGCATTGTCCGTTTGTTGGCTTGCTGCGCTTTTCGGAAGACCCAAACCTCTACCGTTCCAAATGGAATTACAAGTCTCTGCTCCACTTCTGTATTTTTGAAGAAGTGGAAACTTTTCAAGTTTTTAATTTTGGGAACAAACAAGAAGGAGAGAAATGGAATTTAGATCAATTTCTACTTCTTTGATTTTAAATAAGCTCTTAAGGAATTCCAACTTTGTAACTCAAAAATGTTTCGACACAGCATGGTCGGCGTTTTTCTTGTCAATAAGCCATTGTTTGGTCAAGGCACGTCCAGGGCGAAGGCCGCGGCGTGTCTCACGGGCGGCGCAAGCCAAGGGTATGGCGCTTCCCGAAATGTCAGAGTTGCCTGCGATGGCACAGCTCGCTCGCTCAGCGTTTAAGAAGTAGTAGTGGTCGTGGTAGTGGTAGTGGTTAGTGGTTCGTGGTTTGTTGTTAGTGGTAGTGGATGTGGTTGGTGGTTAGTGGTTGGTGGTCAGTAGTTTGTGGTACGTGGTTCGCGGTTAGGTGTCAGCCGTTAGTGGTTAGTCATTGGTGGGTCGTCGTTAGTGGTTAGTGGTGGTCGTCGTGGTCGTCGTGGTCGTCGTGGTCGTCGTGGTCGTCGTGTTCGTGGTCGTGGTCGTGGTCGTAGTAGGGTAGCGGTAGCGGTAGCGGTAGTGGCAGCGGTAGTTGAGGGCCCCCCCTCGTAATGGTACTGGGGGGGGGGGGGGCTACTTTGAGTGCCACTTATTTCCGGGACCTATTTTGTCAGGGTGGGGGGGGGGAAGAAATAGGTACCGGAGTGGTGCCTGGGAGTCGGCTGGGCACGACGCGGCTCCTGGAAGTGTTGGATCCTTTTTGTAGCGCGTGCATCTTCAGAACCTGTGCTCATGTCAGAGTGGTCCCCCCCCCCCCAACATAAAAAAAAAAACGGAAAAGGTACGGGTACCTATTTTTTAGGGGGGGAGGGGGGGGGGACTCCCCCCCCCCCTCGAAGGGGTGGCCCTGGTAGTTGTAGTGCATATACTTCTTGTTCGAGATGTCAAATATCTTCCACCCCCCTCGTCTCTTGCTTTTCTTGTGTTTCATGCTTCGAGAGTTGAGAGTATTCTTCACGAATCGGAGTCGTAGAAGAGGTGGTCGCAGAGATCGTTTCAAAATTCCACACCCTTTTATTTCTTGTGTTTCATTCTTCGAGAATCGGAGTTAGGAGAAGTGGTGGTAGAAAAAACGAATTATTCCAATTCCACCCGCTCACGTCTCTTGTTTTGTTTCTTGTGTTTCATTCTTCGAGAATTAGAGAGGTGGCTAGTATTCTCCAAGAGTCGTAGGAGACGCGGTCGCAGAGAATTATTATAAATTCCACCACCCCCAGTTTTTTGTTTTGTTTCTTGTGTTTCATTCTTCGAGAATCGTCAGAAGTTTAAACAGCTTTCGCCCGTGTTTCGTTTCAAATTTTTAGTTTGCTCATAGGTTATTGAATAGGTCACGACCAGCAAGTTCTGGCACTCACGGGAACATGCGACAGCATGCGACAGCCCGCGCGCTGGTCTGTATGAGCTCCACTCATTTCGCAAAGCAAAATTCGTATCTATTTCCCACATACCCCATAAAAAACGCACGTGCAAGTTGGCATCTCGCTGAGCGGAACTGTTGGAACACCTCGGGAACGCCTTCCGCCTCAAAATTGGCCGTACTGTAAGTATGCCGATTAAAAGCGTGGGTCGGCCCATCTGGCCGCATGTGTGTGTAAACGGTAACAAACATCGGTGATGGTTTGCGTACTCCGTTTGGGTTTGGGCGAAAGACTTGCAACAAAAACTTGCATAGGGGCTTCTTCTTGCACATAACCTGTTCTTACAACGGTGGTCGAAACGTCGGCGGCCGATTTGACTCGAAGTTCCGCTGGATTGCCAATGACTGCATGAATGAACGAACGTAAAATGCAATTGTGCAGGAAAGGTTCGCATTCTCAACGTTCAAGTTTGATTCTGGCTTCAATCATGAATACTTGCTTACGTTCAACCGCACTGGAACCCACTGCCGCAACCAGGCTTGGAAATGCTGGGTTCTGCATGGGCGTTGGGAGAGCACAAACGGAAGTGCAACATTGTAAGATCACTCGTAGTTTTCAAAATGGTAGCACCAGCTGCGTGCCTCCACCATGGAAATGTGCAGAAATTCATGATGCCATTTCAGGCCCGAAAGGGCTGTTTCAAGGCCGCAGTCGGGCCCCGCACCACCGTCAGTTTGGCGGGCTTGGCGGGGCTTGGCAGGCTGGGTTTGACAGCTGTCGGCATTGTCGGTGTGTCTGTATTTTTGAGACGCAAGACTGATGATGTTCCTCAAAAGCTTGATGCTGCACAGATGGCCTGTCATCTGCCCCTGATGGCTGGCAGTGCGCCAAGACGCATTGCATCACGCTTCCAGGCACGTGTTTGGTTTGTTGCCCCAGTTTCCGGTTTCAATGCTAACTTGAAAGGTATGTAGCGTGGAAACGGCGCATATGGGATGTCCAGTGACTCCGAGCAGGTAATGTGGTTGGCGGTCCTCATGCAACGAAGTATTGCAATGGATGCCAGTGACGCCCGTGCACAGCACCAGGAGATGATTCGGTATGACAGATGCTTTCTAATTTTGGTTGTCAGGTTGTGAGTTGTTTCAGAGTTGTCGTTATTGTGTCCAATTGTGTGCAATGCAGGACATTGACGTGAACTATGTCACGGAAATGCTGGACAAGCTGGAGGTTGAGTTGTTCAAACGCTGAAGCAATGCATTGCTGTCAACATGGACATGATTTTGCTGAGCAGGTCTTTATCAAGAAGCAGAGTTATGTCACACACGAGCATTTCAACAGCGAGTTGAAACGGCTCCGGGGAACAATGGCAACGTTGGACGATTCTTGGCACGTGTAGTGTTGCCGACAACAGAATTCTCATTTTGTTTTATGTTTTTTTGCTGTCAAGCAGCCCCCTTAGGATTCAGCAGATCTCAAAATCCTCCAGGGCGTGGTGAAGGGCACTGAGATGGAAAGGCAACATTATTTGGTCAAACACTCTGAGCGTGCAGGTGGTTCATTTTTTGCCATGATGCTTCTTGTAGCAGGATGGAGGCCGAAGCAGCTTCTTTGGAAGCTGTGCAGTACTATCATACCGTGCGTGCCGCGTCGGGATCCACAGGCGGGGTCCTAAGCTGTTTTCAACCTTAGAGCACGGATGTCAGCTGGTTTACCAATCGACTTTTGAAGAGGTGGGGCCCCAAGCTGTGACTTTCTGACGTGTGGGAATCACGCAGTTTGCAAGCCTGGAACTAAGAGAATCAGGTGTGGTCTCTGAATCACCGCCACCTGCACAAAAATCCGATGTCAGGTCTGAGCATGACAGAGCCTTCTGTGAATGCGTGCCTTGACGGCAGGAATCAAATTAGGCATCTTGTGTTTGGCAAACCTTGGCATCTTTACCGAAATTGCGGTCTCGGTTCCGAGGTTCCCTGCTTTAGTGGGGATGGCTTCACATGTCGGCCCTCCAAGTGCACTGCAGACGTTGTATATTCTCCACAGTTTCTTGAATGCAGCTAGGTGCACCTGGCAACACCTAGCAGCCTAACAATCCTGTAACATGAACGTCCTTATTGGTCCGAGGCTTATCGTCCCTTATTCATCAAGCGGAACCAAGCCGGACCCAGTCATGGCCCGCGATGTTAGCCGGAGGCTTTTGATTGACAAGTGCCGCGAGTGAGTGGATTCAAGCAAGATTTTTCTTGGCAGTTGCTGATGGTTGTCCAAGGTCTGTCTCTCATTGGACGAGATGGCTCCTCGTCCTACAACTGAAATCCTAGCAAAGTGCTGGTTTGGTTTTCCAGATAAGACCGGACCAAGACGTTGTGACTATAGCTTATGCCGTCACCAATCGCATACCAAGCGCCACTAGGCTTGGTGGTGGCCATTCGAGATGAGAGCCTTGGCTCTACGTGGATAGGCAGTTCAGGGACAAGTTTATATGCCCAAAATGCGAATCGTTTAATTTAAGCACGCAGCATACGATTTTGTTTTTCAAGTTTTGTTTGTTTTTGCAGACATCAAAGTCAGGCAGCGTGGAAATCAGGGCTTCCTTAGCATTGGACGGGTGAAGTCCAGCGAGATTATGTGGGGAGAGTGGAAACTCTTCTCTTCAAAGTCCCAGGCCTTTGAGCCCACAGTGGCTTCTCGGCCAGCTGGTTTCAGCTACAATTCAGCATGTTTAATGCAGACCAAGCGCGCCATGTGTCCGCCTTCCTGGCATCTCTGGGCAATGTTAAGGTTGGAATTGGTGAACGCATGCTTATCGCATACAGAGATTCGGAGGAAAAAGGCGCAGGCAGACGAAACAAGACATGTGACGTTGTCAATACCTTCCTGCCCTGTATGCTTCTGACCTTGATACGTCTGACCCAAGACGATGGCATTCAAGCAGGTTATCTGGTGAGCGGTCAGCTCGACAGCACAGACCTCACCGGCTTCAAGGACGCGTTCTTATTGTTTGAGCCGCTCTATCCATTGCCGTGACGCCATGCACTTGACGCCACCTTTCCTGGAGATGCCATTTGCTTTGGAGCGTTGTCAGGTAGAGATCGGGCAGCCGTACTTGTTGCACAAGAGGTTGCAGCAGTTTCTAGTTTGCAGTGATCCCACATCCCCAGCAACCCAAAGCCCGTGTCAGAGCTCATCCGGCAAAGGGACGGTTAAGACCAGGTTTTGCAAGATAAGGCATCATACTGAGCGAATCATTAAAGCCCAGATGAGGCGAGTTGCGCTGGTGGCATTGTCAGCTTCTCGTGCAGTATGTCTGCATTCAGCTGTCAGTGACAAGGCTGCAGGCGCGATCACCGCAAGCTGATGTTGACTTGGACTACGTACTTTATGCTTTGTGTTCTTGAGGAGTTTGTCTTGGAGTCGCTGTTAAGCCAATACCCCATTTTGATACTTCGTTCTGGCGGGAACTAGGCATGTTTGCAGAATGAGCTCAGGACATCGAAACAAGACACAAGCTCGAGTGTTTGTGGTGTTGCTTTTGTTGGAGGAAAACAAAGAATGCCGCTTGCCAGGCAACGCTGTGCTTGTACAAGTACACGCAGGAGGTCTCAGCTTACTTGGTAAATATCATTTTGGAGCTTCTATGCAGCAGTGGAAGACTGTGTGCCATGGAGTTTTGTATGCATAGGAACAAGGTTTGTGCGAGTTTGGTTCCGAGTTCCAGCAAAGGGCGAGGCTCCGATTTCTCACATCGCTTCAACGAAGCTGAGCGAGGACTTCACGTGCGCATGCCCTTGTTTGCCCTTGTTTTGCACACCGTGGCATGTTCGGAAATAGGCCACTTGCCATAGATTGCCATAGCAAGTGCTTGTGGCAGGATTCTTTTGTGGTCGCCTACCGTCAGCAACCTCCAGATAGCCACGAGATTGGCCTCACATCCAAGGATGTCAAACAATTCCCGCAGCACATCGCAGATATCACAGCACTGTGTTTTTTTCTGATGGTGCATGCTGCATGTCCCAACCATTCCCAACCCACACTTACCGTGTTCGTTCTTTGGAAGGAGCTATCTGCTACGTGGATGAGAGTTTCCGATGCTGGGCAAGTATGGATGCCACCCTTGATAGCACTTGATCATCATGTTGCCATCTGTTGCAGTCTCCCAAGCCAGCCCATGTGCACGAAAGCAAGGATGATGATTTTCTCATCGTGAGCCCTCATCAGTTTACGCTGGAGCCAGAGCGTCCAGACATGTATGGCCGGGACATTGTGGTGGACCCAGAATGCGCAGTAATGCTCGTTTTTGCAGGAAGTCATCTTGGATGCGAAAGGGCCGCGTTGACGAGAATGGGTGTGCAGATAGCTATTCGACATGTCGAGAACAGCATTGCAGGTTGCATACAGCACTTACTCACGTAGTGTAAACCAAGATACCACGTGGCTCCGCATGAGACTCTGTCCCGCCGAGGCCTTGGTGTCTCAGAACCTGTTCGCTTACTCGTATTATTCTGGCGCGGAAAGGAAAACCAAGATGTCATTGGTTCGGGTGGATCCACTTTCGCATCAGATGAAAGCAGTTGGCGATCCCACAGCAGCTCTACTGCACGAAAGGCATGCCCGGCGCGATCCACATCCGTCGTGTCGCTTCACTCCAGCAAAGGTCCTCAGTACTGGCTACAGCTCCTTTGTGGGAGCCGTATCGCTTCCGTCTGGATCGGAGACGCCGAGCACGTTCACCTACATACAGCCTGCGGGAGACAAGAGTGTTGCAAAGGCTCAGCGGGTATCAGCGGGTTTGGGTGGGAAGTGAAGCATGACCTCTTGAGCAACAGGTATGCGGTGTGAGCTCCGAGGGCCGTATATCTGCTTGCAAAGATGTGAGCTGGGCAGAGGCGGTGTTGACCGACATGTTTGTGCAGCACTTGTGTGCATTCTTTCTTCTCCTAATGTCTCAAAGGTGGGAGATGTCATTTTGTCAGATGTTTATTTATCTTTGTTCTTCATCTTTTTTGTTCTCACTGATGGCGCAGGGGGAGTTCGATGCTGCCACGGCCATCAAGCTGCCGGACGGCCGTTTGCTCTTCGCTTTCCAGAAAGGAGGAGAAACGACCACTTTTTCGCTTGTGTTCAATCTGTTCATGTCTGCAGAGAGTCACTTAAACGTCTTTGAACCACCGGTTGTTTTTTTGTTGCGTTTCTTCCTAACTCTGCTTCGCTTCACTTCGCTCCACCTCACGGCTCTTCTTTCATGGTGCTCCGTTTGTCATGTTGTGAGCTGCGCACCGTGAGGAACCGTTCAGACTCGCTTCTTGTCGGCTGAGGAAGCATCTGCGCAGGACTCACATGGACTCGCCAATGTAGCTTTGTGGTGCGGCTTTGTGCGGCTTTTGTGCTGCAGAGCAAAACTGTGAAGTTCTGGAGTGCTTCTTACCATTTCTTCAGCATGTGTCCAGACACTTAGCAGGACATCAGCATGGCGGTCGTGTGAGTGCCTTCCAGTGTTTTGTTTGTCTGTTAGATAGGTGTGCCGACTTGAAAATCAATGTCGATGTTTCACGTCCACGCTAGATTGCCCCCGAACGTTCCCCAGCTAACATGGACGGAGAACATATACCGACAGTATGAATGTAGATTCCGCAATCTTAGAGTGCCAGTATGGTCAATGTCGGAGCGCGGCCATGCTGTGTTGAGGAAGTCGATCTCCAAGAGCACCAAAACGGAGTCTTCGCGAAAGCGGTGCGAAAGCCCTTTTGCATGCCTTTGCTCTTGCTCTGTGGGCCCGGGCAGGTGAAGCGTCAGCTAGACATGGGGGCTTGGATCCAGTGTTGCCGGGCTTTCAGACCTTGGTTATGCTTGTTTCGAGTGCATCCGAGAAATCCGGCATTCCCCCCGTGCAATTCGGAGCTGAGAGCTTTTGCCGGGGTTGAGTTGGACGCGACGTCCAAATGAACAGCAATTTCCCTTCAATCTGGCAAACGGAGGTACACGCCCATTTCAGCTTTCTGATTCAGCTTGGGTTCACCCGCCCAGGGACTTGCAAGCCCGGGGCCGGGCAATAACAAATCGGCACCCTCGTGCCCGCAGTGCTCAGTCAGCCGACGAAGAGGATTCAACGCAATAACTTACTTAGCAGCATGTGAAGCAGACAGCATACAGACGTGCTACAGCACGCTCTGACATTCAACAGGTGTGGAACCCTCGGGGATAATTGGGCATGTGTGATGAAGAAGCCCGCCTCGACATTGGCCAGCTGCAAGTGTGGTGAGCCCTCCCTGCTCGAACGTAGCGAATGTGCGTCCGAGCTTTGCAAACAAAGCTGTGCCGGCACGATGGGTCGCAGGTACTTTGACGGCGTCCATCAAAGACTCTGCACAGCGGCAGCTGGAGAAAGCCATCTTGAGGTGATGGAGCTCTAGATCAGTGAGAAATTTGAGCTTGGAGCGAGCCATGTTTTTGACTGTGCAGCATGAGCTACAATATCCTTGAGGCAATGTGCAGCTGGTCGAGATCGTCTAGATAGAAGGCGTGGCCAAAGTTTTCAGTCGTCTTCTTGGAGAAACGAGAATGCCGGCCTGACAGGATGGCGAAGGGTGTGCAGATCACCCCTGTGAGACCCAGCTCTTGCAAGGTGAGGGCACCCGACCCTTTTTGCCGAGCCTTTTTTTTCCCGCTTGTCACCAGGACTTCCCACGAAAGTGGTTCAGACGCGACGGCAGGCGAAGGACACTCCGAGGTTCGGCAGAATGGTGCGAAGGGTTCAGCAACGTTTAGCAAGTTTAACCCGTTCTTTTGAGCTTTGGGCCACTTGGCGATACTTGGCGGCTCAGACGCTAGGCGTAGCAACAGCAGATGACAGCCAGTTGGACAGGTACATACCCCCGAAGGCGGATGGAACACGGAGCCTGCCTCGCCTGTTAGCAGATGTCGGCTGCCTTTCTGCGTTGTTGAATGATTTGAATGTCTTTTTCCGTGGAGGAATGCTTTTCCTACATGGCGGCAGCTACGTGGTCTACGCCCCTCAGGATGCTGTGTATCGCTCACTGGCCTCGCGATTGGCTCTTCGATGCGGTGCGCCGGTGTTCACACGTTGTACAGTTTACAGCATCGTGCCGTTCTCGGTATATCTGAGTGTGCCACATCGCAGGGCTATGTGTACTCTCCGTTGACTACCGACTTGCTCCTGAGCATTTATTCCCGGCTGCATATGAGGCCAGGACAATCGTGGCTCCTGCTCAGTTGCGGATGTGAGGGGTTGGGGCCTGGATGTGGGAAAGCCACAGTCACACTGCTGAGGGCGTGTGCGGTTTACAGGGAATTCTTTTGTCGTTGACTGTTGTCGTATCTCTCGTTGTGTTGTTATGACAGAGCTCCAGGCTCGAAAGAAAAGAAAACTTAGAGAGATGAAGTCAGAAGTACAGAAAGACAAAAAGAAGGTCAGAAAGACAGAAAGAAGGTTCCCCCACCAGTCCTCCCACAAAAGCCAAGCCGCTAGATTGTTTCAAAGGCCGCGCACGTTTGCATCAGCCCCGCCGAGCAGTGTGTTTTTGTCTGACGCAAGATGTTTGAGCATTTTGAACCCAATCAAGCATTCAAGGTAGCTGTAATTGGCGGTGAGGGTTGTTGTATTGCCGTGATAAACTCGTTAGAGTTGCATATTCCGGCAGCCGAAGGTTCGCGAACCTCATTGCGTGCACTGCGCTGCTTTATGCTCTTCTTCTTCTTCTGCTTCAAAAAATAGTACAGTACCCTTGGTCTTTGTCGGCTGGAGTTTGCACCTGCTGCTATGCCTGTATGATGCTTCTCGTGTCCCCTAAACGCAACCAACCAGTTCCAATGGGACGCAGGATGCATGTGAAGCTGTGAAGTGGATCTCTCAGCATGGACCACCTGACGACGAAGGCGCAGAGCCTGTGAGAATTGGCGCAGCCAGAAATTGTAGTAAATCGTACATGAACAATCTGAGTTAGTTACTCTGACAGGTGGTGCTAGTGTCACGAAGCCTGCCAAAGATGTTTTTGCCGGACACTTGGTCATCGAGAGTGTGCGATTCATCCTTACCAAAGGTGATTTGTTTACAACAGGTTCGAGAGACTGTGATAGTGCCCCGAGTCGAATAAGGAAGGCAAGTCATTAGGTTTTTGTGTGATGTTAACATCACAAGCGCTGGACTTGCCCGTGGAAATACAAAAAGCGCCGCCCTAAGGGCCTGTATTTCACGTGGTTACGGTTTTTAGGCTTGTACGTGTGATTCTGTATGCTTTCCTTGCAAGTTAAGGTTGAGCGAGTTCTCACAAGACTTCACACATGGAACCCCCTCCCTTTCCCCACCAAGACTTGTTTGCTTACAGTATTCTTCACTGGATCGTTACGTGAAGGGATCCTTTCTTTTGGCATAAAAGATGGAGGGTGCATGGCAGAATTCAATTCGGGCAGAAACTGGACATCAAATTCAACGCGCATCTTTCATTAGTCCGAAGTATAAACCCAACAAACCTGGGTCTACATTAGACATTGCCTTAGAGGGAACGGTCACTTCTCTAATTTGCCTAACCAAAACCTTAAACTATCCTAAACCCAAGACTTCCCAACGATTGTCGAGTTTTGATAAGAAATACAATTAAACATGTACCATGGAAACAAAATTCTTAGACTGGTTCTTGGGTCTGTGTGGGGTTTGAAGGGCTGTTCTTTGCATGATGTGCATGGTGCTTAATGGTGCTTACACAAGCAAAAATATCATGCATCCTTGAAGGCTGGTGTTGGGCGCTTTGTTGGGTCCGTGCTGCAAAATTTGACTTGATGGAAGCCGTTTCTTTGCATGATTTTACCCAACCCGTATCGTTCGCCGTTTCTTGAGAGCATCTTTTTTGGCGCCAGGGCTTACAACATGAAAAGCGTTGAGGTTAACGGTTAACACCCTTCCAGGCTTGCAACTCGAACCAACGCCCGCTGTGTCTGTGTGTGTGGAGTCAAGAAAGTGGTTCCTGTGGTGTGGACCGGTTGTGCAGTCAACAAGTGGTTCTTCAGTGTGCTCGGTCGGCATGATCTTGTTGTGTGCGTCGACACGGTGCTTTTTTAGCCTCTCTCACCCATCCCACCTTCCTTGTGCGTGGGCGTCAGTCAAGAAAGATGGGGGGACGTTAGGAACCCTCCCCCCCAAGCCCTTTAGAATGGTTTCTACAGCGCCTGTGGGTACCACAACAGCAGCCCTGCGTGCCGTTTGAGAAGCCAGATGCTTTGGTAGGTGTGTGGCGACAGTGCTGGAGGCTTCGCGGCTTCGCAATCTTGGCACAAGGCTGCCTGAGATGCGGGTTGTTTGCGAATGTGCTGGAGGAGGCTTGGCACTGGCGGTTTCGAACTCGATGTTAAGTTAATGCAGCAGTCGGCACAGATATTGCAACGAGTTGTTGACTTTTTCTTTCGAGTTTTCATGGTTGGCCGAGGCTTGCATGTCCCAGCCAAAATCGATTCGTCAAAGCCTGCGAGGAGTCATTGGGCAAGTGCCTCAGAAGATCATCTCAGATAAGTAACCAATGTCAGGCAGGACATCTGAAGGTCCCATACGGCGTTTTGCCAGCACAAGGTGGATCTAGGACGGAACTGAAGGCAGGCACTTGTGAACGGACAGAAAGCAACTGTTTTCCGGCTTGCAAGTGTATCTATTTGCTGGCCTAAAAACATCAGACCGCTGCATGGCGTCAAAGCCTGAAAGGAGAGGTGGATCTAGCTTCCGGTTCAACGTGTACGGTTTTGGATGTCAGCGAAAATTGAGTTAATTCCTTCCGAAGTCTTCAGACGAAATACTGCGTCTGCATGTCCAGTGCCCAGAACGAACACTGCTAGAATACATGCTCCTTGCGCGCCTCGTGAAGTCGTTCGTTAGCTTGGAGCATCCTTGTGATACAGAGCACCTCTTGCCGCTTTGCAGTTTTTTCATCCTTGTTTTCTGCAAAGGCTCTCAGCTTGGACGGATATGACGGCGTCCACGCCAAGCTACGACACGCGCCAGTGGTGTGCAGATACATGTTCAGGTGACCGGCCTTGGTTTCAAAGTTCACCAGGTGTCTTTGACTGGTCCAAGTGAGGTGATGCCACCAACGCAGGTGTGGACCGCAAAAGCGGCAGAGAAGAAGCAGAGGGCTACCTGGGACGTGCCTTTGGCTACAGTATTGGACCTTTCATGTGCCGGCACATTGGCTTGGTGTTGGTCGGACAGTGACAGGCAGGGGAGTTGAACGCCATGGCGCCAGACCTGGCAAAGAGGTTTCCTTCTAGCTATTGCGTGCTTTTACCTAGAGTAGACTGTAGGTCGTGATTGGCGTGCTAGCCCTTTCTTCGCATCGTCGGCCCGGCTCCGCTCCTTGCCCCCGGTCCTGCTGCAGGCCCGTCTTCACTTCGTTGCACGCAGTTTTGGATAGCGTTGTCCACGTGAGCGGCAGGTGGGTGATTTCGAGCTGATTTTGGATGAATCTGTTTGGTCCTCAGCCTATTGCAATGGCGCAGCCGTAAGTGATGTATGATGTATGTAACAATGTGCTTTTCAGGTCCTCCTGCAGCAGCGACTAAAGAAGCTTGGCCATCCACCTGGTGAGCAGGACATAGTAGGACTATGTGCAACGTTGCAGAATGTTGCAGAGATGAACTGGGCAATGCAAGCAAACGATGATGCTTGCTGCAACGTGCCGAGGTCATGCAGATGCAGACGTAACTGTGTATCCTCGAATGTACCTACCTCATTGAGTCTCATTGCGATAGTCGTGGGGGTGCCTTGCAGCGAACATTTCGACATCTTTCGATGGTAACTGTCAGGGTTGCCGTGGGTACTTAGCAACAGCTTGATGTCAAAGCTCAGTTGTAAGGGCCATCGTACGCTTTCACTGTCATTCTTGGTACGAGGTGGCATTGCTGGCATCAGTATGAGGAGGGCAGTGGTGTGGCTCCTGGCGGGTCGTGGCAGCTGTTGTGGCTGTGTAGCGCTTGGGCAATTTGATGCGGGGTGAAACATCACATAGCACGTTGTAATGGGTAGCACTTGATGCCAGCTTACCTAAATAGTTGCAACCGGAATGTCCGGCTCATGCGTCCGTTGCTCCTGCGCAGTCGGTGCGCATGTTGTCAACTGGAACGTGGACGAATCTCCAGCGTGGAAACATCTCTCTGATTATATATCAGAATATATATATATATATGTATATTGCGATGCTACCAAAATCACTAAATCACATTGACAGCTTGAGCCAGCTAGCAACAGCAACTCAGGCCTGGAGCAACCGCTGTTCCAAGCTCGAAAAGCTCTTCGCGACCTCGCAAGCTGGGTGTGAAGCCTAGTTTGGCCACGCTTACTATGTGAAGTTTCATGAAGGTTCATGAAGGTTGTTTTGGCTTGTTGTAGCTGCCTTCAGGTTCAGGCCCACAAGGGGTGACCTGATGGGAACCTTCCGCTGCAAAGCTTCTGCGGTTGCGGTGAAATTGCGGACTCTGCGTGTTTCGGCTTTGCTATACGCACAGATCCAATCACTGCATCTCCACCTCTTGCTGGCATTTCTGGCCTGCAGTTTTGAAGCTCTGTCTTGGATGACCCAATGGAGTGTCATGTCAGACTGTCAGATCTCGTACATGATTAATGTAACCTGCAAGTTTATAACTTTGCCATACTTTGCCTCAGCAGCATGGGCCGCTGTCGGAAGTGCTGCTGTTGCCTGTGCTGCCCCTGCTGCTTCTTCCTCGGCACACTACCAGCGATTCTTTTGCCCATACCTCAGCGCACCACGTAGCACACCATTTAGCTCGCTGTCGTTGTCAGAGTTGTGTGCCGGCTTCTCTTCATGACACAGGATGACACAGGCTTACATGGTCACGCCTTCTGTGGCCCCATGGTCTAGCTGAGTCTAGCTTCCCCCGTCAGGTGAGGTTCTTGAGGACCGGGAGTAACTTGCTTCAGGCTTTTTGGTTGGGGGCCTTGTTAGAAGGCTTATTTCCGAAGGGTGCGGGTTATACATGTAGGGTGTAGGGTGTAGGGTTTAAAGTCCTTTGGGCTTATATGAGTTTATCGGTTTTTTATGGGGTTCATGTATAGGGTGTTTATAGTGCTATTTTTTCAGGGCTTACATGGCTTAAGAGATTTTATGGGGTATATGATATGGGCAGAGCAGGGTTTGTTTTCAGAGGGGTGGAAATGATGATCTGTTTATACAATAGGTCATTGTTGCTGAAAATGTGTATCCAGGGCGGTGAAACAAGGTCTGCAATCTTGTACCCACCTTATATTTTGTTTCTTGATCGGTCCGCGAAGGGTTGCAGGGTTTAGGGCTTGTGTTGAGGCAGAGAGTTTATAGGGGTCAGGGGGTTTTGAGGTTAGCGTGTGGGTCCCCCCCCCCTTAGCTCGGCACCTGACCTGTGGATCTGTGGTTTAGGCTTTCGGGTTTTCGGGCTGGAGGGTTTAGGGATTTATCGGGCTTCAAGGATTCAGGTTCAGAGTTTGCAAGGTTTTTGGGTGTTTTCCTTGGAGTTTACAGGGTTTGTTTCCGGGTGGGTGGGAGGGTGGGTGGGTGGGAGGGGGGTGTGGGAGGGTGGTGTGTTTTCGTCAAGGGACAGCGCAGCGCTTTGAACACATGACCTACGAGCATGAATCACGTGGGCCTGCCCGCCTTTGGTTTCATTTTGATTGTGTTCATCTTCCCGGCGCACGGTCACCTCGTTGCCTGCGTGAGACCTACAGTTCAAGCGCAATGCAAACACTGCCAGAGCTTTCAGCTTAGTTCTGAAGAGCCCAGCGACTCAACCTGTGAGAGCGGGGGGAAGCCTTGCTGGATGTAGTTTTGCGTCAACGGCCGCAGGCTACGGCGGCCATTGTGCATCTGTGTGAGCCGGAAAGTGCGCAGGGAACATGAAAGAAATCATTTAGACCTAACTTTAGGGGGGAGGTTCTTGAAGGTAGCGGAATCTAAGCTCTAAAAGCGCACCAAGCAAATCGAAGTGTGGGAGGTGGCGGGGGGATGCAACAACTGCAACACCAGCTTCCTCACGAGGTGACAATCTGAAAACACGTCAATGTCTCAGTCAACACCAAAACAAGGCCGTTTGCATGCTCTATCAATAGAAAAATATGTGTTGGAGTTCAGCTATAGCCGGTATAGCCAACCTGGCGATGTATTTAACAGCCCGAGCGCATGTCATCAGGTTTGGTGCCGTGCTAGCACTGGTTTTGGCGTTAGCATTCGCCGACCGCGCAGCTGACCTTGATGAAGTGGCGGAGCTTTGCGACTCGACATGCAATACGCATCCATGCAATTTTGCATGTTGTTAGTTGAAAATTCCGGTGCCGCCTGTTAGGAGGTGTTGTTGCTGACAGGCGAAGCAGCATTCTTTTTCAAGGACACAAAGTCGCATCCCCAGCAAAAGCAGGCTTGGAGTAAACAAAGCTTGAATCCATCGTCATAGGCAGAATCAGAAAGAACGAGGCTCTCCTACACCGTCGCCTCACAGAGCAACCTTGATGCATGGCACAAGGTGCGTTCTCACCAGCGTCAGTGCACGCCTGTGTTGTGAGACTAGACCCGGAGCAGGTTTGCCGAGAAACCTTCGAAGGCCTGGATTCCGAGGCAACTGATTGCACCCTTTCTGAGTTGCATGTCTACAAGTCTATTAGTGTTTAAAAGTGCTCTGTGACCATGGTGAAGCGTGTGATACCAGTCATCACGGGCATGGGCTCAAACACGGAACGATCCCAAGGTTGTGCAAATAAGCGGTTTATCTTTGACGGTCAAAGCTGAGAGGATGTAATTGGGTTGCCTGACGGTGAAGACATTCGACACAGCTTGATGACCACATCGCCACGCAGTCAGGGGGCATGCCAGGTGGGTCCGGAAGTTTATTTCTCCTAGGTTTCAGTGAGTCTACTGTAGAAATCTGTAGGCAGTTTTGAGGAGATCCTGGTTCAAGGTGCGGCGGCTGCGGGGCACCGATGTTTCAAACACCTGTGCCAACATGCCAAAGCTAGGTGACGTTGTTTGAAAGCTACAGCAGCTTCGCAAGACAACGTGCAAAAGCCAGCTGGTGCATTGACAGACAAACAACCAGGGCACCAACGTGGCAAAGTTGGCGTTGCCGAATGAACCTAGAACGCGAGAACGCGATTGTTTGGATGACCCGATCCATCGCCTCAGACTTGCACTATTTTTGAGGGTTGTTAGGGGCCAAGTGTAGGGGCCCTCAGTTTCTTGTGGCGTCAAGGGGATGTGCATGTCAAACGTGCGACCTTGCTACAAGCTCACGCCAGCCTCAGACACACCAAAACGGCCGCGGAACCTAGCAGTCCTAGCATTGGTCACGGTTGCCGACTTGACACTGCTTGTTGCTGGGACCCACAGGCACAGCGACTCCTGCGTGAGATGCGGTCAGCTGGCCGACATCGGAAGGACTGGAGGCTAAAGGGCGGGGAGAGGAGAGACGGCGAGATTCCGTGCCCCCTATACTTGCGGAGACTTGGGGCTGTGATTGGCATTGGCAATTTGCTTCAGGACTTGTTAGATTGGGAGATTGATGTGCCTTGGATTGCAGGAAGCTGGTACCTCAGCTAAGCGAGTCATGTTGCTTCGCCCCACCCAAGGGACGAAGCGGGGGTTGGAAGAATCGCGCGCTTGACAGCATTGCCAATGGCAGCCTCAAAGAGCAAGCTGAATTACCGGAGTTTGCAGCCTGGCACAGTCGGAGATGTTTGGCATATTGTTTGGTGTATTTTGGTGTGGATGCGCAAGCGTCGCGGAGGTTTCCTTGGACGAGATTCCATTGGCCTTCAAGGAATCCAAAGTGCTGAGATTCGACGGTTTCAAACTCCTTCCAGATACTATGTTTAATGCAACATTGACAGACATTGTGAGACTCTCGGTGAATTTGGAGGCCACTTCGCAGATGACTCTGTAGGTGTTGTAAGTAGGGGACAGCCCTCTCTCCAAGGACTACACCCGGACTCGGCCAACAGCACCGTCATGTTCGGAAGCCTGGATGCATCATAGTACATGGGAAGTGCACGGATTGAAGTGCGTGGGAAGTGCATGATGATCTGTGGAGGAACCTTCGATCTCACCGGGTCTGTTTGTCGGATCTTGCTGCTCCTTCCGGTGTCGCGCTTTTACTCGCGAATTGGTGACAAAGCGATCTTCCCTGTGCAGAACTTACTCTTCGAGAGCGGGATTTATGTGATGGCTTGTGATGGCTGTAACGTTGCTGTCATGTTGCTGGTCAGCTGGCCTGAGCCTCACGTAACGTGAGGTGATGAGGGCCGTCCTGGTGACACTTGCGCCCCTCTGCTCGGAACGTTCCGAAAGCGCTCAGACTGGGCAGGGTTCCACAGCATGCCAACATGCTCAGGAGCTTCTGCAAGCTCCAGTCGATGGATTCTTTGGTCCAGGAACCTGCGAAGCTTGCTGCCTTCGGACCGCCGTGAGTCGTGTAAGGGGCATGGAGCAGCGACACATGCTGGTAGGGTGCGCTATGCTATTCCAAGCACAGGCACAACTGCACCATTGTCATGTCGTCAGTGCTTGGAGGAAGACTGCAAACATCCAGACCAGCCCTGCTCTCTACAAAAACCTCAGTACATGTGCACTCCAATCATATGGACTCATTTTTGTCAAGTTTGTTTCGTCTCTCTAGGTCGTCATTCAAAATCATCCAAGTACTCGAAATGACTGGAACCGGGCTTGGAAGCTCCGAGCCTTCACACATTCTCCATGAAGTCATGCTCCTGACATATTACAAAGATTGAATTGAAATACTCAAGACGATATATACAACAACATGAGCAACAAATGGAAGAAACCATAAATGCAACAACGTCAAGGGGGGTTAGGTTTTAGTGTTTAAGGTTTAGGGTTTCGGGTTTAGGGCTTGGGCCCGTGGTGTGATTGGGGGGTTGGGGTTAGGATTTGGGGTTGAAGGTTTGAGAGACCGGCCTGTGCTACCCATGCACCCCCCGGTGGTGTGGGTGTGGTTTGGGGGTTAGGGTTTAGGGTTTCAGGTTTAAGGTTTAGGGGTTACATTCGTTTAGGGTTTAAGGTTTAGCCCCCCCTGCCTGTGCTGTGAATGGGGGGTTGGCATTTGAAGGTTTACTTACGGTTTAGGTTAAGGGTGTGAGGTTTAAGGTCGGCTTAAGGTTTAGGGGAGGTTTGGGGTTTGGGGGGGGGGTCAGGCGGATACCATGTGGGGGGGGGGGGGGGGGGGCCGGGGAACCCGAGACCATATATATGGTAGCATCTATACATCTACATATATTTCAGGCCTAGCGGCACGGGCCGGCCCCCGCCCCCCAAAGCACGAAACCTTGAACCTTGGCACTGTCTTCTCTTTCCCGTGTCTTTGTCCTCTCCTTCTCTCTGTCTCTCTTTCTCCTGCCTTCGCCACCCCTCCCTCCCCCCCCCCCCCCCGGCGCGCGCGCGCGCGCGCGCGCGCGCGCGCGCGCGCGCACCCGCATCAGGAGCATCAGTGGGGTTGGTTTGGGGGCCTTAAAAGCATTCTATGCATGCGTTTTGCCTTCGAAAAACCTTCAGAAAACGCTGTAAACACGTGTTTTTGGGCTTGGGAAGCCTTTTGGGACCCAGGAAAGGGAGCATCATGAGCATCAGCGGCCTCCCCCAGGCCATCCAAAACCCCCTTAAACACGCCGATTGTATGTGCTTGAACGCTTGCGTGCCCACGAAACCCCCAAAAGCAAGACCCCGGATGCCCTTAAGGGCATTCGGGGTCCTGCTGTTCGGGTGTTTTGTAGGCACGACGCCGTTCGAGCGCGTAAAATGAGCGATTTTAGGCGCGTTTTTACGTGGACCCACAAAACACTCGGTATTTACGAGGTTTTCTGCTGTTGGAACACCCCCCCAAACCGAGCATCATGAGCATCAGCTGGGTCTCTGGGCCGTCGGCCCGGACCCCCCCACGAAGCCCATGAGAAGCGATGGCTCGATGATGCGCCCGGACCCCGCGCATCAGCAGCATCAGCAGACCCCCCCCCCCACGTGGGTTTCGATGATGCGCACTTTGGGGGCGGGTCAAGGGCAACAAGGGTGGGGGTCGGAGGCACGCGTGAAAAACCTCATAAAAACACGGTATTTACGGTGATTTCAGCGTTTTTCAGCGTTTTTTACTGCCTTGGGGCCGCGGGCCAGGGCTGCTGATGCTCATGATGCTCGCCTGGTTTTGGGCTTCCGGTACCCCCCCCAAACCTTGAAAAACGTGGTTTCGGCCTGGCGCGCGCCCCATGTGAAAAGCTAGGGCCGATGATGCGCGCCCGTGAGGGTTTAATGGGGTGCTGCGGGTGTTTTGTGGCCTCGGTTTTTCGTAAAAACCCATGGTTTTTACGAGGTTTTCGTGCTTTTCGCACCACCGCGTGTTGCGTCCCCTTGGATGCCGTTTTGGAGGCCTCCCGAAGGGCCCCGCGCGAATTTGAAGCAATTTTGGGCGGGGTCGGCGGCTCGGGCGCTCGCCCCTTAAAGCTAGCGCTTTAGTGCGACGCGGGCTCCGCCCTGGACCACGGGCGGCGCGGGGGCCGGATTTAATGGCTACCGCCAGTGCCGCCGACCCCAGACCCAAGACAGTCGCATTGGGGCGGAAGGCAGGGTGGAGCGCGGGCAGGCGGGGGGGCGGGGGCGGGGGGGGGCGGTGGGGGTGGGGGGTGTGGGGGGTGACGGTAGAGGGTTGGTGTCGGATTAGGGAGTTGGGGGCGGAAGGCAGGGGTGGACTGGGGGGCATAGAGATGAAGAAGCGATGAGAGCGGTGAGAGCGGGGTCGAATGGTCCACGATGGTGGGAGGGGGTAATGATGGGGAGGGTTGGTGGGAGGGTTAGGGAGTGGGAGGGTGGGGGCGGCTGGCGGAAAGGGGGGCCTGACTCATTTGACCAGCTCTGGTGAGAGGGTTGGGGCGGAAGGCAGGGTGGAGCGCGGCGGGTGGACAGGGGAGGTGACGGTCGAGGGTTGGTGGAGTTGGGGGCGGAAGGCAGGGGAGTGATGAGAGCGGGGAGGCGGTTAGGGCGGGCGTGGATTGGAATCCCTCAAACTAGAGATTTGTCAGGGGCGGAGTAGGGGGTAGGGGCCTAGGAGGGAAGGGATGGGGGGGGTGGGGGGGGGTGGGGTTTCAGAGTCGAGGCGGGGGGGTTGAGGGCAAAGGGTTGGTGTCACTGGGGGGCATAGGGAGGGGGAGTGATGAGAGCGGTGAGAGCGGTGAGGGCGGTCAGGGCGGGCATGGACTGGAATCCTTAAAACACTAGAGATTGCAGAGGGGCGAGGCCTACAGGGTGGGGGGTGGTGGTGGGGGGGGGGGGGGGGGGGGGGGGGTGGAGGGCGAGGGGGGGGGGGTGGGGGGGGGGGCGTGGGGGGGGGGGGGGGTGGTCGGGCATGCACCGGACCCTTTAAACCACCTGAATGGATGGGGTGGGGTGGGGTCAAAGGTCCAATTCAAGGCGTCATGGGTGAGGGCGATGGGTGGCGGGGTTTGGGCATGCACTGAAGCCAAACAATGCAAAAACACCCCAATTCAAGGTGTCATGAGCAGCATGCTGTGAGAGCGGGTGAGGGCGGTGAGGGCGGTGGGGGGTCTTCACTGACGCCGCCCTGCTACCGCTGGGGTCGGCGGATACATGTATGTATCTTTGTATGTATGTATACATTTTCTATGATACCCCCAATTGAAGACAGCCACAGTCACCTATGAGTACTACTATCAATGTAGATGTGTTTTTGCATGCCTTGAGCTCGGCTTTTGAGGGCACGTTTCGATGCGGCACTTGGTATGTGCTCTGTGTGTCAGGACCCACCAACGTGAACCTGCGACGAATACCCAGGTTCGATGGAGGCCCAAGAAATTGAGAAGATATTGCAAAATGTTGCAAAGAAGTCGCCTTGGGTGGCCCGGGAGTATCCGAGGCCCTAGCCAGCTTGCCAGTGCTCCTAGCCCCTGGGTTTGTGGTGCAGGTCTCAATGTTGCGGATCGATTGGGTCTTGGAGACCTATCAACGAAGCTTGCTTGAAACCGTGCCACTTTTGTTTCGTGCTTCCGGTGGCGAGTCACTTTGCTTTGTCAAAGCTGCCACTTGCAGGAGAGGCCTGAGCCTGCTGTGGTGTGGCGTCAACCCCACTGGATGGTGGCATGCCCTCCACACGGATGTCCAGGAAGAGAACTTTTCATTGCCCTGCACGGAAAACTGACCACTCTGACAAGAACAGCGGCTGCAGGACAATGTTTTGATCGAGCTGGTCTCGGCAACAAATGTTTACATATTCCCGAGAGATTTATTCTGGAACACCCCCCTGGATGTGAACATCACGGGTGTGTACCACAAGATCAGGCAGCTGCACCGATTCGTTTGAGTTTGAGAAACCCGAACATAGCGGCGCTGTCACAGGTTAGAACCAGGACAGGGGGTTGCCATCCCCAGCAACTTCCTCCACACCGTGGAGCACTTGCAGGCCACAGCATCGGCATGAAAAGGTCTTCTAGCTGTTGCCTTGTCCAGCGTTTGCAAGGAGAACCGCTTGGCAGTCAATTACTTTTTTGAGCCTAAGTTTGGCGCAATGCAATGGCCGAATGCTCAAGACTCAGCTTCCATCGTGAGGTCTGAGAGTCTGAGAGAGGGTTTTTACGCTAGACATTTGGCACTGCTGCAACCAGGGCGAGGGTAACTATTATGCCGAGATGGCCAAGAAGGACCGAGCGCCACCTTGCTGTCAAAGGATGTACGTAGCCAGTTGTCGGGCCTTGCAGAAGATTTGCTTTTGTGCAATCTGCTTTGGTCATTCGGTTGCTGTACCAAACGGCCGAGGCACTTGGCTATGAGGTCTTTGTGGTTTGGTTCGGTTGGACAGCTATGGGACAGGTGGGTGTTTTTTTCATGGAGCATCTTGCACGAAATACGGTGACATACATGTGGGCAGGTTCAACATCGGCATTTCAATGCATCTTGGCAGTACTCGAACGGTCGATTCTGACACCCGTTTGTTGACAAGCTTCGCAGCTGGCGTGTGGCACAAGCTGAGGCATGGTTGGAAAATGGAGGTGCTTTAGACTTTAGACTCTTTCGATTTAAATGGAATTCCCATTGATACAGATGCAGACATTGGCAGCAAAGCCGCCTCTGGAGAGAATCTGCAAAGCTTGAGTGCGAGGCTCTTGCTCCTTACGAAGCGTGCCCGTTGCTGCGTCATCAGGTAGACCTGTGTCCAAAGTGAACCGGTGTGCGTGCAAAATTTCCAGAAGGAACGACTGTACAGCAGCTCCAAGGAATCACATCATTTGCACCAGGCGAAGTCTTGCCGTGTGCCCGCAAGAGTCCGGCGATCGCGGTGAAGCACTGCGCTAGCTCTGGAGCAGCTGCTGGCATCTGCACAGGTTGAATGAGGAAAGAGTCAGGCCTCAACATGGGGTGGGGGGTGAGTGGGTGGGGGGGGGGAGTTGCGGGGGGCGCAATGCGGTCCAGAGCTGTTCGGGAGGGGATTGAGGGGGTACCTGCTCTCCAAAGACCTTCGGCAGGCCTCTTGGAATGATCATTGTATTGGAAGTGGTGTGGATCACCGTTGTATACATTGTATTGCCAAGATGAATCCCAATTTCAGCTGAAGGCAATGCATAACTTACAAGAAGACCGCGTGCAGCAAGGTTCCCCCAGCAAAGGTTGATGTCCCAAGCCTCTTCTCCCCCCGTGCCGCCCCCGTGCCACCCCTGCCTCCCGATCTGCGGCGGGCTATGGCGGGCTATGGCGGGCTGCATTCTCGCACCTTTCCACTTTTCGCCTCTTCCCCTCTGCTAAACCCTTGCCGATAGGCGATAGGGTTCTCCTCTACTAGGACAGAGAATGGCACGAGCAGGTCTCTCGTTTGAGTTGAAACAATGACGTTTGAAGAGCCCTGTAAAGCACTTGCGTGTCAGGCACTGCTTCTTTGGGATCCCTCACCCAGGGACCCAGATGCTGACGTGTTCCACAGACCACATCCAGCCTGCTGTCTGCTTGTGCTGGGTGTCGAATGCAGAGCTGCTTATTGGAGATTTCCTCACGCCACGCGCCCATGCGATCTTCTCATCCGGAATTTCTTTTCGCGCAAAGACTGTTTGCTGATACTGCGGCTGCCGGCGTTCCATGCTGAATGCCTTGAACAGCTGCCCTTCTCAAGAGCAAATCTGTAGATACACACACACACACACGAACACGCAATTCAAAACAAAACCAAAGAGACAGAGAGAAAAGGAGATAGATGTATGATGTAGACATAGATGTAGATCTAGATATTTTACTCAGAGGGTTGCTTGCAAGATTCATGCACCTACGCGTTTGATCTACACTCCATCCTCTTGCCAGCAAACCCGGAGTCACTATTTGGAGGAAAGGTGAAAGTGTGGAGTACGTTGCATTTGATGGTTTGATTGTTTGGAGCATGTTGCAGCGTGATTTGGCTCAAGCTCACATGGCTTGAGAGGAGCAGGTTGCTCTGCCTATGAATGACTGCGCAAAACACCAGCAAACCCGGCAGTCCATCATGTTCAAGCAACTCTCACACATCCCCACATGTCAAAAAATGGGAAAGCCAGCTGCGCAGATTCAGGCAAGGACCGGTTGCAAGTTTGCAGCTCTGTGCCTTGCTTTGATACTTTGGATACTTCCTTTCTCCAAAGGTGACAAATGCATCAGCTTTGCCAAACTGCTTGCACAACAAGCGGGTGGTGCATGTGAAGGCAATGTCGTTGCAAGCAGTCTTGTAGTCTACGGTTTTGTTTTGGATCACCACACCGTTGAGCTTGGCGAAGGGTAGCTTCAGCTTGCCGAAATCACAGCATTTCCGTTGCAGGGACTTGGCATGGGACGCTTCCCCTCAGATGGAAACTTCTGCAGCTTTGTTGCACGCAAGATGGTGCGAACCATGCAGATTTCACCTTGCATTTGTCAGCACTGCATCTTGTGCATGATCGCCGCCCATGGCTCAACAGTCCCCTGTAAAAGTCAGGGCGGACCCAACCGCATCCATATTTGCATCCCATGCATCCCCTTCAGTGGCCTGAAAACTTCCGGGTCTCACAGCCATCAGCAAGCGCTCGTGTTGAAGAGATCAATGATGACCCGCCTCAACCAGCAGCTGCTTGTCCTTCAGGGAGACGAGAACCACAGAAGAAGGCAGCCCAGAGAAAACACAACGAAACCTTGATGGAACAAGAGGACAAAACAAGCCTGACACGAAATGATGGAGCTGGAACTGCATGCCGACGAACAGCATCGTGTGCGATGCTGAATGCTATCGTGCAGTTCGAACAAAATCAAGCCACCTTGAGTGCTCTTCGAGTTTCGTACGACCGGAATCGTGAGCTCCAACTCCAGTTTCGTGAAAACTGTAAGGAGACATGCAGTATGAAAAGGACATGTTCGCATATGTCGTGCAGAAGGAACAAGAGTCCTGATTGATTACAAAGATCGTGCGGAGGCAGCTCGACAATCAAGTAAGTGGTCAGGCGAAGGTCCTATCAACGGCGGCCCTCAATGCCAAGCTGCCACCAGCGAGTTTGCTTCCCTAATCATCATCGCATGCTACGCCGACGTCGCCCACCGACATCGTGCTGCGCGCCCCGTCTATGCGTTTGATGGTCAAGGGATATCAAGTGCAACTCAGCGGTAGAGCATGCCCGATTTCATCACCGAGAGCCAAGCCGGCACAAAGGGGGGGGGCGCTCTTCAACAGGCGGATAGGCAGCTCGTTCTTTGCAGCTCGCCCAGAAGAACCTAGCCTTGGCGAGGGAGCATTTTGCGAAGCCAAACCAGCAGCCGCCTGCGAGGGTTTAGGGTTCGCCAGCGTCAATGGCCTCGGGACAGCTTGCAAAGCCGTGATCTCGTGTGCTTCGGACCTTTTCCCCACGCGTCGGCGCAATGATTTTCGCAGAACCTTCCTCGTCGTGATTAGCGTTGACTTTGGTACTCGCAAGAGTATTCTGAAATCCATATCCACCTTAGCTTTTCCGAGCGCCCGGTGAGGGGGGTGTAGATTCTGCAGTTACTGTTGCGAGCACTGCGTCTTGTGCATGATGACTGTCCACGGCTCAAAGTCCCTTGCAGATAGCGGTGTGTGCAATCCCTTCTCGTGGATAACCTGAAAACATAACGTGAAAACACCGTCCAATCGACGAGGTTCAGACGCGAGCCTGGTCCAACTGCTATTCCAATTTCTTGGGTCTGACGGGGTGCTTGCGTGGGATGGGGACGAGTTCTCCGAGGACAACCTCTGCTGTGTACATTCTGAGTATTCTGAGTGAGGCCAAAGGCAGATCAGCAGTGTCGGAGCATTGTTGCAGAGGACAGTTTTACTCGAATCGTGGACAAGGCCTGGGATTTGGCATGTGGAGAATCAGGTAAACAGGCATCGTTCCAGCATGACCAAAAAGGGCATCATTCCAGCATGACGCTTGCATGTGTCGGCACGCACAGGGAGACCTGCCCACGTGATGCTGAAGATTATTGCACAAACCTGTCCAAAACATCCCAGTTCCTGCCACAACCAGAACCTGACAAAAGTTCTGCCTGTGGACCATCGTTAGACGTCGTTCTTTTGTGCGCAGATCACAACCTCCCAGTCGTGAACGCGTTATGGAGGTTGGGGCGAATTTTGCACCGGCAATTTGGTGACATCAATTTCAACCGCGAAATGATCGCCAGACAAGAGCCTCACACATCAGCATTGGAAAAGCAGCAACGCCGATTGCGCAAAGGCGTGACTTGACGACCCTGGTGGATGCTACTACAATCCAAAGTTGGCGCCTTGGCGCCGGTGGGTTGATGTGGGTTGATGTGGGTTGCATATTTTCGTATTGTTTGCAGAAGCCATCAAAACCAATCGTGCACTTCACAACCGATGGCATCCATGGAGCCAACAAGTACACATGTGGTCCGCTCGGCATTTTTCTTTGTGTGTTCTTTGGAAAAGATGCTGTAGTGCGCAAGCAACTTAGCATTCCGTGACCCACGGTCGTGGCCTGTTTGGATGTGTTGCCAGAAACTGCGTGCCAGCAGCATCGTCGTAACCCGAAGCAGATTGCGCATCCCGTGTTGCCCCGTAATCATTTTTACCGCACCGTTCTTCGGACAACTTGGGGCTGCGTCGCCTGGACCATGTGCCCTCTGCTGCTCGAGTGGTAGTTATGGCTCGGGCGCTGCTGCAGGAACGTCGCCGAACGCAGCCAACGCGACCCGCGGCAGTGCAGGGAACACTTCACCGAACTGAACTCATCCCCCAACGCTGCATGAGCGCTCGCACCCCGTCGGGTTGGTCAGGGCAACCATACTGCCCTGGCGGATGGCCGCCGCGACGGACGGCGACACCTCGGCTCTACCCAGCCTCTCCGCAGCTTGCGCGAGCAGGCCCGCCGTAGTTTCGTGGTTTAGCAGCACGCGGAGGTGCTCATTTGTGCAACCCGAGGGGCCTGATCCGTGCCGGCGCTACAGGAGCCCAAGCAATGTGACGCATTTCTTTCAATACCTCGTGGTTTGCACAAGGTGTCTCTGTGTTTGCGTCGTGTTCAACGAATGACCGTGACAGGCCCATCCCTGCCATCTTTGCCTTTGCCTTTGCCTTTGCCTTTGCCTTTGCCTTTGCCTTTGCCTTTGCCTTTGCCTTTGCCTTTGCCTTTGCCCGTTCGAGTCAAGCTCCGGTCCTATAAGATCTATAAGGACATGGGACAGGTTGCTGGAAAAGCGTTCGCGAACTAAAGGTATTTACTTTTCCACTGTGAACATTTCTATGTACCCAGCTCGTTTGAGCTTCCATCGACCAACATCACATGCAGCGTCAACCCACCTCACATAGTTTGGGAAGCATTGGGCTGCAAACTTTGTCAGTCGATCATCCCATTCTGCACGGGGCCGCCCGGCAACTCTAGCGGGTCGTGTCATCTTTGCCGCAAGAGATATTCACCAAACCGACAGCACAGTGCAGAAAGTGCGTCACCAGGACTGCAGCACCATTCACGAAACAGTGATGGCCATGCCGAGCTAATTACCGAAGAGCCGAGCATTTATGGCATATGACATGTGCCGGATGTAAATGATCAGGTGGTTCGCGGCTGCCTCTCTGCATAACTGTGCAGTGAAAACCATGGCGTCGCAACCATCGCAGGCTGCGCTGGGCCAATCCCGCAAGGAGGACGCGCAAGGCCAAACGGCAAAAACTGTGAACGAACGCTGTTGACCCTGACAAGCTTCTGACTGCCACTTCTCTCCGCCTATGCAGGTCCGGCAATTGCGCTCAAAAAACAAGGCGAGCTTTCGGCTTCGGGGACATCCAAGCTCGCGCGACACAGGGCCGATCGCTATCGATCGCTCAGACTCTGTTGGCGGTGCATCAACTCCACATCGAGGTGCGACCCGCGCTGTGCGAGGCAAGGTTGCTTCGGTGCGCGGGAGCAGGCTTGGGTGTTTTTGACTCACGGGACATCGTGTCACACGCCACCCGGCCGTCGCGGGAGACAACTACTGCACGGGGGGGCGCTCTATAAGGCTACGTGACGTGGAGTTGGCTGGCTAGGGCGTCGGTGCCCGAACGCGCTTGAAGGGCGTACTGGAAAGACCGAGTAGCCGCGTCGAACTCGGGAGCCTGTTTGGCGAGAGCATGCGAGAGCGCAGGCGACCAGCCTGCCCGCGGAAGCAATCCCCCGTGGCGATTTTTCGTTATATGGACGATGTGATGGATGGTGTGATGGATGCTGCCCGGATGGATGGCGTGATGGATTTCGTGGATTTTACTCTTAAAATGATTATGATTTTTAATGCACGGGGTGGGGTTGGCGGGAGTCGCATGAACGACAACCCTCTGAGTGTTTTGGCGTTGTCGAAACGCAAAGCGAGGACCCTTTGCGTGTGCGCGGGGTGTCGTGATTGCACGAACAATCCCGCGTGTTTTGGCGGTGTCGAACCGCAAAAGCGATGACCCTCTGCGTGGGTGCAGCGTGTCGCGATCAAATGAAGGACAGCATGGACAACCCTCTTCGTGTTTTGGCGTTGTCGAAAGCCAAAGATTGAGGACCTTCTGCGTGTGCGCGGGGCGTCGTGATCGCACGAACGACAACCCGCTGCGTGTTTTGGCGTTGTCGAACCGCACAATAAACGATGACCCTCTGCGTGGGTGCAGCGTGTCGCGATCGCATGAACAACAACCCTCTGCGTGTTTTGGCGTTGTCGAAACGCAAAAATTGAGGACCTTCTGCGTGTGCAGTCGTGATCGCACGAACATGCACGAACGACAACCCTCTGCGTGTTTTAGCGTTATCGAAGCGCAAAAACGAGGACCTTCTGTGCATGTGCGGGTAGTTATTTTCACGGTGCAAGTTAGGGTTTTGGTTTTGGGTGGAAGAAACATGAATTGTCTGGCTCTGCCAGAATGCAACATCCACAAGCATAAGTCGAAGAGTTTAAAGGACACGGTGGTGCTGGGCCCTCTTGTGCTTGCAGATCCAGACATGAGGAACAGCGCGTTACAACGGGGGCTTTCTTGTAGGTCCGATGAGGATCCTAAACCCTAAACTCTAAACCGCCGCTACTTGGCCAAATTTCTGTATTTTTTGTGCGATCTCTCGAAGACAAACGCTAAATCCTCGAAACACCAATTTTTTCCGATTTTCACGAAAATCTCTTGAGAATCAATTTTCTGCGAAATTTGCAAAAATCCGATTTCCGGGACCCCCGCGATTCCCCGCGATTCTCCGCGATTCTCCGCGAAATGCCCCGCGAACGCTTCTGAGTGGTTTTTGATCTACGCAGACAGGCCCGCGAAATGCCCGCGAACGCTTTTGAGTGGTTTTTCATCTACGCAGACCCGCCCGCGATTCCCCGCGATTCTCCGCGATTCTCCGCGATTTTCCTGGGTTTCTTGTTTTTTGGGGCTTTGTGGAAATTGACTGGGTCCCCAAAGTTTCCGAAAAAATGGCGTATTCCGGGCTGTTTTGGTGTTTTAGGCGCATTTCAGGATTTTTCCTGAAAATCGGAAATTTTGGTGTTTCTGAGGCTTCGCCGATAAATACGGATGTTTTTGTAGAGAGAGAGCAAATGTTCCACAAGGCCACCACCAAGCCCGACCGACTCTTGGCGCTTGGCCGAGACAGAGACTTTCTTTTGATGGGCTCACGCATTTTTGGCTGAATAACCTGGACGTTGTCCAGGTTGTTCGTCAGTGACCTTACGAGCGTTGCTGGGTTCTCGCAAAAATCACTAGGCCCCACCGCGAAATTAACAATGTGCGGGGTGTCACGATATTCCCCCTGCGTGTTTTCGCGTTGTCGAAACGCTGTCGAAACATGTCGAAACGCAAAAACGAGGACCAGCGTGGGCTGTCGCGATCGCACAAACGACAGGCATGTTTTCGTGTTGTCGAATGGTTTTTGTACAACTTCGTCGTCGTCGATGCAAGCATGGATGTCGTCGTGGATGGATGTCGTCATAGATGTCGTGCTGGATGTCGTGAGGTCTTATTCACGACTCGAAACAGCTTTCGGGACAGCAGTTCTGTAGTTCTTTGCACGGACGTTATGAGGCGAGCGAGAGCCAACGCCGCCCCGGCAGTGGCTGCGTACGTCAACAAATCTAGACCCTCAGCATCTTGCAACAAGACCTTCGAATGATCGGGGAACATGTCGCTGCCCCCACGCGTGTCACGGAGCGCCGTCGCGACAACAGCTGTCAAACGAAGCAGCTCGGCTGGTAAAGGGCCGGTGGCAAAGGCCGGCACGGTTCGAGGGGGCGGCGTTCGGGATCGGTAAGGCCCGTCCAAGTGTTGTCATCGGCCATCGCTGGCGCAGCAGCGTCGTCCACTCGTCGTACTGGAACCCATGTGCCCGCTCTAGCAGCGCCAGGTGGCCCGCACACCGATGTTGCGGTGAGCGTGTGAGCAGCATGCGCGGCGCGAGCATGAACAATGTCCGCACACGGGAGGCTTATTTCTCGCGGTGGCGAGCACGTTGCCCGCGCAAACCGCACGGCAGGCCACATGTTGCATGCGCTGCTGCAGTTGATTGGCTCTTTTACCTTGCAGCACTTTTCGGCTCGCCCACTCGTAGTCCGCATCCCTCGTTTAGGGCCAAGTTTTACTGGGCAATGGCAGACATGGAATGCCAGATCTGCCACACCCGTGCCGCTGAGGTGGAAGGCCGCTGCTGCCGGCCATGCATGGAGGTGGCGCGCTTACAGCGGATGGTGCATGGCAGAAACAATCTGGGCCGTGCCGGCAACCTTGGCACTTTTGGTCGGAACAGTCGACGCCATCAATGCTATGGTCTATGGGCCGTCGTCTCGCAGCCCAACGCCCGAGCGTGAGGAACCAGCGGAGCCTCGCGGCCGCAGTCGCAGCCCGCCTCGTGGCAAGGGCGGCGGCAGGTCGGGCGGCGGCAGGCCAAGCGGTGGCAAGCAGAATGGCGGCAAGGGGCATGGCAAGCGGCCGGAAAAAGGCTGGCGCGGCAACAATCGCTCGGGCGAGGACGATTTGGTGCAGAGGGCGGCAGCTGCAGCAGCCAGGGCGGGCGTGGAAGCAGTCACAGGCCGCTGAGAGGGAGGCCGCACTCCGACATGATTTTTTGCAGGAGTCCAGCCGGGCGGCCAACAAGCCAAGCGAGCTGACCGCCCGAACAGCTGAACTCCACATTTTCACGCCAATATCGAGAGCCACTTCGCAGCGCAATAGCGCAAAAAGGCTGACCTGCTTGGTTGCTGGTTGTGCATGTTTGCTGCCTGCAGCCCAAATAAAAGTGGACCCGCGATGGCCCAATCGAGCTACCGCTATGGACCGAGCCCGACGAGGTGCCAGCGCAGGACGTCCCTCGCCACGCCAACTCGCGCGCCCCGGTCAGGATGGAGCTCTGCAAGCCCACATGCGTGTGTTCACCAAGCAGCCGGTCGCGACGACGAGGGGCGCGTACGGGGAACGCGTCGCCTGCACGCCGCCGCGCGTGGACCTCCTGACGGACCCCCACAAGAGATTGAGGCATGACTTCTCGCGAATCGGGTACACTCTTCCGCCGGTGCGCAACCTCAAGCGTGCATCGACGTTTTCTAGGTGTGCAGGCGAGGGGCATGACCCGCACCGTGGACGATGTGTCGGCGAAGCATCGAACCCAGGCCCGCCCAGCGAGCGAACCGCCGACACGCCACAACGCGCCCGCGCTTTGCATGCGCTCGCCCAAATGAGGCCGGACGCACCCTCGCCTGCCGGGACGATAGTGAACCGAAATGGTTTGATTGTGATTATTCGCCACGCTATTGATTTTTTCATTGCATGCAGCAGTGAACACGTTCTATAAGGTGAAAACGTCTTCCATTGCCTCGTTTTTTTTGGGGGGTTTTGAGCTAGGCGGTGCCCTCGATTTTCAGATCAGTTTCTGCAGCGATGAGTATGCTATACCAATAGGCCAATTGCGCACAATTCCTAGCTGCCACACATGATTAGTGCCTCTCCTCTCTGGCCAAGTTCAATTGAAGCACGCGTCAAAAATCTCAGCAATGTTCCGAATGTTTAGTCAAGATGCTCGCAGTGTTCTTGCAGGATGTTGGACATGTTTGGGAACCCTGCTGGCAGTGCGGGCTGACTCATACCAAGCAACATTGCCACACAACCTGACACCGCGTTCCTGCCATGCCTGGGCAAATCCTGACCCATCCCCCATCCGAGATATCCCACGTTTTTGCTTGGACACGTGTCTCCCACGAAGACCCTTGAAAAACCGTACGCGTCACCGGCGGCCACCCCACGTCAGCCAGTCCCAGGCATCGGGTCGTTTCGCGCAGGAGAACAAGCGCCAGAGCAGGCGGGCGAGGCCACACCAGGCTTCACGCCTCACACCCCGACACGCGGCTCTGCCTTGGCAAGATGCGCGACCGCCAAGCGTTGCTCTTGGCTCTTTGTACCCTTGCTGCGTGCGGGCGCCGGCCACCTCACGAGAGCGGCCGAGCAAGCCTGGCAGGAAGGACCGGGCTTCGGGACGCGCTTTGCAGAGTTCGCTGCTGCCTTGCGCCGTGCCCCCGGAGTGCCGCCAGCCACGCTCCTACGCCTCCTGCGCGCAGCCGCGGATTGCGCCAACGTCGAGGTTGGCACATTGGCCGCGGAGCCGGATGGGCTTCCTGCGGACGCCCCATTGCCGGTCTCGGCAGCGGTGCTGGTGTGCACGGCGCCCGACGGCTACCTTTCCGCGCCCGCTCAGTCCGCCTTGCTCGAGGCCTACGGTGGCGGCGCGCTCGCAGCCGCAGCCCAAGCGTTGGCCGACGACATTCGCGCCACGTTCGAGCCCCTGCGCAGCCCCGCCGCCCACCGACGCCGTAGACCGAGACGATCGCGGCGCCGCCGGCAGGCTGACCATCAGAACGGCGACGCCGGTCCTGCAGACATCGACTCGGACGATGCTGTCCCCGCATGCCCGCCGCCCGCCGCATTGACGAGCGATGTAGCCTGGGAAGCCCTTGACGAAGTCGAACTCTGCGAGGAGCTTCGCAACCCCGCACCCACCCTGCAGGATGTGCCCCCCTTCATGCGAGCGGCAGTCCGCCACGCGTTGACGTCAGCCCTGACACGCCTGCGCGCGGCACACGGCCGGTCAGGGCACTGGCCCGAACGCTTCCAGAGCGTGGAACTGACTCACCCTTGACCCCCAGGCCATGCAGCTTGCACTGAGACGACGCCTGCGACTGCCCTTGCCGCTGTGCTCGAACCGTTGCGGCCCTGGACCAGGCTGCGGTCAGCGGGTCGACCAATACGGGGACCACGCCCTCGCGTGCCCACGGACGGGCCTTTTGGCCAGGCGCGCCAAAACAGTCGAGCGCGCTTGGGTTCGCGTGGCGCGGGAGGCGGTGGGGGCCGACGGGCAGGTCGTACCACAACAGTGGTTGGCCCACACCACAGCACCGGGCGTGCCTGCAGGCGACCGCAGACGGCTCGATGTCGTCGTGTAGCCTGGCGCGGCAGAAACCGATGGGGCCGTGCTACGAGTGGCGGAACGCCGCAAGCTGGCAGCCTACCCGGAGCTCGGCTGCGGGGGCCCCCAGCGGCTGGTGGTGCTTGGGTCGGAGGTTGGGGGCCGCTGGAACGGCGATGCGCAACGCTTCGTCCGGGACCTGCTCCGCGTGCGGGCGCAGCGCGCGCCGCCCGCTCTCCGGACAGCAGCGAGCGCCGGCTGGTCGCGTCGCTGGTGGGGCATGCTCGGAGTCGCCGTGCAGCATGCGGTCACAAGCACAGCCCTCGGTTGTGCGTGGCCGGCCCCGCTCCACCCCAGCCAGCACGCAGACCCGCCTCTGGAGCGGGTGCTGGAGCTCGCGGTCCCAACTGGCCCGAGCTTGCTACCCCTCCGCGCCTGAGGGCAGACCGGCTTGAGGGCAACAGGCCCGTGACTCGACCTCGCAGGACCTTCATCACGCAGGCGGAAAAGTCCGTGACAAAAAAAAAAAAAAGAAACTGTTCCTACTCGCCCCGCGCATGCTGCTGGCACGCCCGGAGCAACAAGGCTCACAAGGCCGGGCTACGCTCCTCGCGCGGGCTGCGGCGTTCCAACGAGGCGAATGGCGACAGCTTCTCGCCGCCGCACGGCCCGGACCACGAGCTCGCGAGCGTCCGAGCGCAAACGCCTGCGAGCATGCGCCAAAGTGCGGCAGGGCGAGCTCTCTCGTGCACGACAGGTACTCACGGCAGCCGAGCTTGCGCCGGGCACGGAGGCCACGTGGGACGCGCTCACTGACCCCGCCCGCTGAGCTGCTTCAGTACCAACCAGAGTGCTCCGTTCAGCTCTCAACCGGAGCAGTCGCCAGCACACTTCGCGAAGCTCGCCGGGGTGGCGCGGCTGGCTTATCCGGCATGAGGGCTGAGCACTTGAAATTGCTTTTGCAGGACTTGGAGGCGCTGGAACGGCAGATGTCGTAGCCGGCTTGGCTTGGCCATGGCGCGCCTCACCGTGTTGCGCAAGCCGGACGGAGGGGTGCGAGGCATAGCCGCGGGCGACGTTTTTCGCCGCCTTGTCACCAGAACTCTGGCCAAACAGTGGGCGCAGGTCTTCGATAACGCTACTCGCCCATACCAGTTCGCGCTCCAAACCCGCACGGGGGCGGACGCTCTCGCCGCCAGCGTGCGGGCTGCCTTGTCCTTGCCCAGGCTCAGTCCTCGTGTCGCTGGACGGCCGGAGCGCATATGAGCCTTCCTCAGCGAGGTCGCGCCGGAGCTCCTCCATGCTCCTCCCCTGTGCGGCTTTTTTATGGCCAGCCCTCCAGCTACTGCTGGTGGGACGTCACGGGGGCGTGTCGGACCGTGCCGCAAGGCGAAGGCTGCGAGCAGGGCGATCCCCTTGCTCCTGCGCTGTTCGCGCTGGGACAACACGAGGCGCTCTGCCAAGCCGCGGCCAAGCAGCACCGCGACGATAACCTTCCTGGACGACCTTTATGTCGTGACACTGTCCCAGAGCTTGCGCGGGCGGCCCTGGACAGCACGACGACAAGCGTCGAGACGCACTGTGGCATCGCTTCTAGCCTCGGCAAAACAAGGGCGTTCACGCTGACGCTGGGAGAGACCCCCCCGCCGCCCGGCATCTCCGAGCTTTGAGGCGCCGCCTGCGACAACCTCTGCCTCTGCACAGCAACACCTGCAGGCTTCCGCAGCAGTGGCTGGCCAACACCACCGCCCCGCAGGTCGGAGCGCAGGACCGTCGCAGACTCGACCTCGTCGTGATGCTGCGACGCCACGCTGGTTTCCCCGCTCACGCGATCGGGGCACCCGCAGCCATGCGCAGCGGCCATGGATGGGGCCGTGCTGCGGGTGGCTGAGCGCCGCAAGCAAACGCTCGTCGTGCTCGGCTCCAAGGTGGGCGACCGCTGGAACGCCCAGGCCCGAGGCTTCGTGCGAGACCTGGTGCGTCTCAAGGCGTACCGCGCCCCCCTCCTCGTGCGCGCGGCAGCGACAGCGGCTTGGGCGAGGCGTTGGTGGAACATGCTTTCAGTCGCGGTGCAGCAGGCAGTCGCCAGTACGGCTCTGGGAGGTGCCTTGCGGCAGCCGCTGCAACCTGAGGCTGGCGAGGGCCCGCCACTCGACAGCGTCATCCACCACGCTGCCCCTGAAGGCCAGAGTCGCCCGCCCCTGCGGCCGTAGCGAAGGGACACCTTCAGGCACAAAGCTGTTATCAGAAGCTCTGGGGATGCACGCACTGACAGAATTAAAACTGAATTAAACCAATGGCGAGGCCTTGTGCTGCTACGCAACGTAGCGTCTCCCCACTCACTCGGGCTGGTCGGCCCGTCCCTGGGGCCGATGCCCGGGCGGGGGTCGCGCTTGTTGCGGCGCGGAGCGCGCGCTACCCGGAGAGGGGCCGATGGAGCGACGAGTGCCAGCAGTTCCTCCGCACCCTGCTCCGGCTCCGTGTCCAGCGCGCCCCGCCACCCTTGCGCGCGTCTGCCGCCCAAGGCTGGGCGCGCCGCTGGTGGAGTGTGCTGTCGGTTGCCCTGCAGCGAGCAGTCGCCAGTTCCGCGCTTGGCGTGTGGACCATGCCGCCGATGCCTGGAGCGCCAGACACGCTCCTGTTGAGTGACGTGCTCGACCTGGCGAGTGCGAGCGCCCCCAGTCGGCTGCCGCTTCGCTAGCGCTCCGTAGGGTCTAGGTAGCTGCCGTCGTTGGGACTCGGGACGCTTTCTGCGGACGCAAAAAGGCGCGGCAAAACAACTATCGGCGGCTTGCATCTGGTTTTGCTTGCAGATCCCCCAGGCCAGATTCGTAACAATGCAACTCACTCGCAGTAGTGCGCAACATACGGTTCAGATTTTCGACAAGGTGAAACGCAAACGTTTACTGTAATGACTGATAAAGCATCTGATCGTTGGAGGACACAACAGCTGGGCATTGATGCGCTTTGTTTGACCCAAGCAGAGCGGGTGCTGTCACTTGGCGGTGGAGGCCCATCCACTGCGAATTGTGCATTCGGTGCCTGGGTTGCGGTTCTGCATGGCAGGTGTTGTGGCAGAAGAGCGCGCTGCATGCATCCGGCATGAGCGCTTGAAACTGGTGCGTTGGTATTTGGTCCGCATACCCAGGCAACACTGTGTGCAGGGGTTTGCAATCGATGTGGTGTTGCATCAGTGTTGCATGTTTCTTTGGGCACACGCGTGTGCGTTTGTCCACGCATGCCTGCTTCCACCCCCGAAAATAACAGCGCCCTTGCGCGCCAGAAATTGTCAACCTGTAGCGTGCAGTCGAATTTCCTTACGTGCTGTATTGGCGCTGGGACCGCGTTGTGTTGGCCGTGCTGGGACTTTGGGATGGCAGACGCAAAATGAAAGGCGTGGAAGATAGCACAACGGCGGGAAAACAAAAATTGCAAGGCAGCCCGGATTGTTTAACAACTATGGCAGGGGTGCGGTGACGGTGATGGGCTACGAAAATCTCGGTGGAAGCTCACCGTGGCCCTGTGCTGGCTCACACCGTCATGTGGTGTCGTGTGGTGTCGTTTGTTGTCGTGTGGTTTGGCGTGGGTGTGGTGTGGAGACAGTTTATGCAATGTGGCGTGATGAAAAAATGGCAGTGTAATGGGGCGGTGAGCACAGTTAGATTGTGTATTTAGTGTATTTCCTCACACCAAAAAAACCAACCCTCTCTTCACATGGATTTGAAGCTGCAACACACATGCCATCAGGAAGGAGTCACAGACAAGCCTTGGCCATGTCCCAGTTGCAAACATTCGATGCGCAAGGCTCTTGCATCTCCCCCGCTGCAGCCCAGCCCCATTCCACAGGCGAGGCGAGGATGCGTTTCATTTTGGAGCCCTACATGATCAATTCCTTTCGACGGGTTTAACAAACATGGAAATGATTCCCATTCCAGCGAGCCTGGCACAGGCCGAGGATGTGCAGTGCTGCCAAGAACAGGCCGACATCGAGTGCACGCCTGACTTGGATCACGAAAAGAGCTCAAGCTGCCCGAGTCTTGCAAGTCTACTTCATCTACTTGGAGAACCATAGAAGCTCAAGAAAAGTGATTAAAATCCTTCTGCCCATTAATTGATCCACCCTCTGCCCTTCGGGGAATGGAGTCGCTTCTGCCCACTAAAGCAAGTTTGAGTTAAATAGGTTAGGCGAGACCACATGCATTGATCCATCGGGTCTTGCTAGTGGCATATTGTGTGGCTGAGTTACGTTTCCTGCGGCCCCTGTCAACCTTGCTGGCTTGCTTTGCTGATTATTCGTCGTATTCTGTGGCTTGCAAACCTTCCGGCCACACGCCTGTCGGTAGCTGGCATGAAGTGAATGTCATGGCGGCGGTCATGCTGCCGCGCATACAGCGCCCTGCGCGTCTCCGAGCTAGGAGGAGTGGGCACTGGGTGCAGGCGCAGACCGTATAGCCCTAACAGCATTTAACATCTGAAGCTCGTGGCCATGATCTCTGGTGGTTGTAAAGGTGCCCCGTAGTGCATGTTTCATCCCCAATACTTTCCCAATACACACAGAGGAGGCGGGGGTGGGGGGGGGATGTTTACGGCCATCTGCCAGAGGTAGTGGTTTGTGGCCTGGTCGTGGCTGCTGGTGTGTTGACGAAACTCTGCTTCGCTGGAGCCGTTGGCAGTCCCAACAATGGGCATGACAAGCGCCGTGGAGCCTGGGACTGCACGATTATGATATTATTATTAGTTTGCTCCGACAGACGGACGGAGAGATAGACATGATAGACACACAGACACACAGACACACAGACACACAGACACACAGACACACAGACACACAGACACACAGACACACAGACACACAGACACACAGCACACAGACACACAGACACACAGACACACACAGACACACAGACACAGAGACACATAGACACAGACACAGAGATACACGGACACACAGAGAGACACACACAAAGACACACAGAGACACAGACACACAGAGAGAGACACACACACACACACACACACAGACAGACACACACGCGCACACACACACAGACAGACAGACAGACAGACAGACAGACAGACAGACAGACAGACAGACAGACCCAGACACACACGCACACACACACACACACACAGACACACACACAGACACACACACACACACACACACACACACAACACACACACACACACACACACACA
>CAJNDS010001016.1:0-41648 GCA_905221605.1 Symbiodinium natans
TAGACTTAAGGCTACTGCAGCCAATAAGCCGAACAAAGCCAGATGTGCCAATCATCAGGATGGGAAGTCAAGCAAGGTTGCCATGGAGCAATCGGATACTGCCCAGTGCCTGACTTTGCTCCATGGAAAGCCTCCTGCTGTTAAAGGTGATGATGCGGCTGCCAACATGTTACCGGAAAATCCTGCCTCAGCACAGTTGAGTCAAGAAGGTGGGACTGGCAAAAGAAATATTGAGAGTAGCAAGGAAACAGTTGAGATTGCTAGAAGACGTAATACTGTCTTAAGGTTTCAGGCGGAAGTCCCGGCCAACGTTCAAGAAGAAGTGCAAAGGCGCATTGCTGGCCTTTATTGCCCTGTTGCTGCTGCCTATCGAGTCATCTCGTGTGCTCAATGGAACAAAGAGCAATGCCAGCATTACGCCCCCTTTCCTAAACAAGCAGCTCTTGTCCTTGCTGCGGTTGGATATAATATACGTGAGGCCGCTCGAGCAAAGCCTGCACACATACTTGGTCTGACCTATCTTCAATTGGCAAGTGCTACACCGTTGGAGCTTCAGAGCTTTACTGAGGTGTATAGTAAGGCCATTTGGGCTATTCCGGCCAAGAAGCAATACACCATGCTTGTCCAGATCCATTGCAAGTGCTCCATGTGCCAGCAGCCGCAGCCCATTCTTGCTCTACCGTTGCATTCTGAACAGGACTCCTCTGATCAGATCAGTATCCTCGCTGATCTAGGTCAACTTGCTGACCTTGCGATTGCGTGCATGCAGCAAAACTTGAGCCCTCGCAATGACACGTGCAAACTTGTCATTCAAAGACTTCCGTCTTTCTTCTGCCTTCTCACACAGAAGACTCAGAAAAGCTCTTTTGCGCAAGTCTGCAAAAGCGAGGCGGATATTCAAAGCTTTCTTGGCAGTACGGTATCAGTCATGCAACAGGCATATATTGTCGTTGCACTCGTTCTGCATGATCCTAGTGCTAAGCACTACTTAGTGCTACACCATGCCAAAGAACAAGCAGGAGACTCAATCCTTCTTTATGACTCAATCTATGGAGTCCGTAAAGAAAACTTGTGGGCACAATTGATTAAGGCTGAGCACTACATCGAAGCCATCTTCATCAGAAGTGTTTGTGTCAATCAGCTTTACCCCGCCACTGCTCTCATTAACTCTTTTAATGAGATTATCCGGCATCATGCTGATCCCAGTGAAAACGCAGAACAGCATATCAGTAGTGAAGCACACACTATTGAGCAAGCTAAGATAACGAAGGTTGCAAGCTGGGGCAGCCCTGTCCCTTCTGCAACCTATATGACCATCACCTCAGAGGATGATTTTGGCTTGCCTAATCCGCCCTGTGCCCATCTTCTGCCACAAGCACAGGAATGCCAAAGCGGTACTGAATTTACTCTCGCCCAAAAGGGCAAATTCGATGAGGAGTCAGAACACCAAGCCAGTGTTAGTCTCCAACCCGACCCTAGTACTGCTTTGGCGACACAACTTGATAATGCATCTCTTCCTGAAGTGCACTCCATTGCTACTGATTCCGATGAGGAACAGAGACCGCAACAACATGAAGTTCAAACTGCGCTGAACTCTGAGAAGAATGGCTCTGATAGGGGCAGCCAGCCCCTTAAAGCCAAGTCTGACTTGAGCTCTGATTCTCAGATGCGAAGAGTCAAGAAAAGCCTCGATAAGCTTAACAATGCTAAGCCTGTCTCCAAGAGAAAAGACGGTAAAATTGGAAGCAGGAACAATCAAAGTAATGCTGTCTCGTCGGAAGACTGCATACAGGTCGCACTCGGTGTTGAACGTTACATCATCTTATCGCTTTTTGATGGATGCGGAATATCACGTGCTGTCACCGTTGAATGCCTCAAGCAACAACCAGTTGCGGCTGTAAGTGCAGAAAGTGACAGCGTCCTTCGCGCCCTCATATGCCATAAGTATGACTATGACAAAAGCCAAAGATGGGCTCTTGACTCGCACCGTGTGCCATCGATCGCAATCGATGACGTTTGGACTCTACTTAAAGAGGATTACCGATTGCTGCGTGAATGTTTGTCTTTCCTGGGAAGGATTCATCCACAAAAAACAGCCATCATCATTCCCGCCGGTTCCCCCTGCCAAGATCTCACGGTTGCAGGGTCCAGCTCAGGTGGATTAGGACTTCTGGGAGACCGCTCGCAACACATGCTTGTCTTATACGCAATTTTGCTTGCATTCGAAAGCATTGAACCCAGTATCCTTCAGTGCGTGCACATCTTCCTTGAAAATGCTGGGTCTATGAAGCCCATCCACCAGGACTTCATTCAGCAGATCTTCGGAATACGTGATTGTTGCTGCCATCACATTGCTGGAGCTACACTCGGCCATGTTGAAAGGAAAAGGAAATTCTTCACTAGATATGGGCAAATTGGCACCTTCAGCAACCGCCCCACTCCGTGGTTCCAAGGATGGCGTCCTGTTGCGGAACACATGTGCGGAATAAAACCCCCCGGCGAAAAGCTAAAGCCTTGGCTTCGTCCCAAACGCTTTGATCGCGAGAGGGGGCTCCGATTGGCTGCATACTTTTACCACCCCTCTGCCCTTCTTTACCATGTACCCAGCTTCGGCGGAGCTGAAGCTTTCCAGAGGCAATTCTCACAAGCGGCTAATACCTCCAATGGGGTTCCAAATCTACAATGGGAAAAATTTGTTCCTGATGGACCCATTGGCCTGCGCTTTGTAACAGATGTTCAGAAGCTTTCTCTTCAAGCGGACATCCCAAGCCTTGCAGCAATGGATCGCTTTGCGGAAGCTAATTACGAACTTCTCCGTGCAGAAAATGCCTTCCTTATAGGTGATAGTGGCATTCCTCCTTTCAGGGTTGCTCACTACAAGGAAATGTTGAGAGATGCTGAGCTCGATATCTGGCTTGCAGATGTGGAAGAACACATTAATGATATGTGTATTGCTTCCATTGTTGGGAATTGCTTCTACCCTGGTGCTCTCAAAGCTGCGATCAAATACACATCCCTTCGAGAGTTACTGAATGAAAACCCCGACAGTCATTGGAAACCGCTTCCCCTCTCACAGTTTCTCCAATACTGGCCTAGCTATGGCCAACAAGTTCTTGCTGCTACTACAGCTGTTAAGCTACAAGACAAGTTTTCGCATAAGTTTCATGCGCCTTTTCCATGCGATGAACTTAATGCTGTTGGCTGGCTCAAACAAGGTTTAACTGTCAATAAGCCTGTTGTTCTGGAGTACACCCCCGGCCAAGGTAAATTCCAAGGCATTAGAGAGAGCGCGTCCGGCATTCCTAGAGGAATTTCCTTTGTGACGGAAACTCGATTCCATCAAACGCAAGACTTATTGCAAGAAAAAGGGATCCCATCGGCCATCCAGCGTGTCTTCCAGCGTGTCTTGCAAATTGTTGACCCTCAATTAAAGCTTTTGTGTGGATCGAGACGCAATGTCATGGCCAATTTGTGCAGAGAGACTGCTGCGAATCTCGGTGCCAAGTTTGCCTTACACTTTCTTGACTTCCCTGCACAAGGGTGGTGCCTGATCAGCTTTCTCAAAGCGTTGCATCTTGAGTTTGTCGCGTATAGAGACGAGTTCATCCCTCAATTCCTCCTTGTAAAGGGACAGCAAAATACCCTCTATGTGCAGCACTTGAAAGATGCTAACGCTGGCAAGAAGTCTCCGCCAGTCGACTTCTTCCTATATGTCGAACAAGATGATCAATGTGCCTTAGCAATGCTCAATGCTTCCCAGGCTCGTGATACTGTGCATGCGCTTACCCAAGCATCGATCTTTGAGGTCGTTGACATTGAACGAAGAGGAGCCAGCCCTGGCACCTTCCTTCACAAAGTAATCCAAGAGAACAGCCAGCTACCAACGCCTTGTCTGATATTTGAGGGTAACGAAGCTGCCTTACACCTGCACGGCCATACTATCCTCTGTTCCCCTTACCTTGGGCAAAGGGAACTCTTTGCGCTCTTCTTAACCCCATACTTTGCTGAGAATCATACCAGTAAAGCCTTTGCTTCAGATTGCAACTCTAACGAAACCTGGCTTGGCGAGGTCTTGCGCGACTTCTCTTGCTTTGCTAAGCTTGCTCTACCGTGTCGACAGGCTGTGTATATTGGTATTAATGCACGAGGCGCACACTACACCACATATAAGCAAGGTACGGTGCATCAACAGACTGTCACCCACAACAGCATCCCCTCCACAATTCCCACCCAAGAAAAGGCATTGCGCATTTATGTCTACGATCGGCAACCTGCTGTCTACCATTGCTTCTATGGGGTCCATCGGGACCCTTTGCCCCTATGACGACGATCCGTAACGTGGTGATCAAGGCAAGGTCTACGACCTTCCTTGATCACCTCAATGCCTATGTTGCTTGTCGTAGACATCGCGCACGTGTCAGATCCCTCAACAGCATTCTCCTTGCCTACAACCTTCCACTCACCTATCCCACAACACGTGAGCTAAAGCTTGCTCTCATGGCCAATGACAGCCGACCTTTTAACCTAATCGCTGCTATCAATCTTCAGCTCCCAACAGAAGAGCTTGAACTTGCACTGAATCTCATAGCTGACAGGCTTGTTCCTTACTTCGACACGATCCCTAAGGAGCCGTGCAAGCTGCAGGCTGTCGTTAGTTGGAACGTTACCTCGCTGTGTACCTTTGACACTATTGGTCTTGCCAAGCTTCGTACCATTGGTGCGTTGGCTCACCAAACGCCAGTGCTTTTGCAGGAAACCAAATGGAATGCTGCCTGTTTACACCGATTCAGACAGGCAACTGCCAGAATAAATACGATTGCCTCTCTCGCTATTTGGAAGGAATCTGGACACTCTGGAGGAGTCGCTGTCTGTTTGCCACAGGACTATAAAGTAGTAGAAACTGTCGACCTCGTGCCTGGTTTTGCCCTTGCCGTGCTGGTCAGATTTCGGTCTGTCTGCTACTGGCTCCTGTCGGTTTATTGGCACCCTGATCAATGGGGGAAGCTTTTCCCTGCACTTAGTGCTTTTGTCAAGGATGCAACTCATGTGGTTGTCCTTGGGGGGGACTTCAATGCTGTCAATCAGCAGAAGGAGGGTGAGTATGCACATCTCCTTGCTCAAGGCGACATGATTGAATGCAAGTCTGACGGGCCAACTTTCGAGCAAGGCTCTACCTGCAGCCACCTTGACCATTACCTTATTTCCAGCTCGCTGTACTTGTCCGCCAAGATCTGTTCTGTCTCATGGAAGCACAAAAAAGTAACTGGAGGACATCACTTGGTAAAGATTCGGTTTCGGCCGAAGCATAAGCTTGACAAAGATGTCCCGGCGATACCTGTTCGGACAGTTCCTGCTGCAGCTTTTTCTGTTCCACCTGCGACTACTGACTTGCCTGGCATCGAGGCTGCGGAGACTAGCCCTTCGCACCTTCTTCTTCGTAAACTAATTAATTGCACTAAAGCCCGCTTGATTGAAGAGCAGAACAAAGGTCAAAAACTCTGCCCTTCTGACGCGCTCGTCGCACAAAAAGCCACATGTTTCTTGTGGCATGCAAACCTACGTGCCCAAGCTGGAAACTCAATTGCTGCATTAATTAGGAAGTTGGTACGCCTTTTGAACAGGAGCACTGGTGCGACTGTCGGTGTCAACGCAAGCACCGTCACATCTTTAGCCAGGCATATCACCATACCCCCTCTCACGCCGTCAGGTAATGGCTCCCGAGACATTGGCTTCAAGAAGCGCTTAATCGGCTACACCTTGGTGCAGAGCTGAAAATTGCCCCCTCACCAAGTCTTCGTTCCCTGGTTGCTCAAAGAGATTTGCAGGTTGATAAGTCTAAAATTAAGTGGCAGGCCTTCAGGAAGATCTGCCCTCGAATCATCGATTCGCAACAGGTCAGAAGCGAAAATGGCCAGCTGATCACATCTATGAGTCAGTTTGATGCTGCACTAAGGGCAAGTAGAGCCTTTTGGCACCACTTCCCTTGTCAATACGATAACCAGTGGGACAAACTCCTACAGCCATATGCGCAAAGGGCCCCCTTCGTGCCGGCTGACTTACCAGATGAAAGCATCATCTTCAAGGCCATTATTACCACCAAGGATTCTTCCCCGGGTCCCGATGGTGTGCCCTATGCCTTCTATAGGCAAAATCCGAGTTATTTTGCCAACTTACTTGGGGATCATATGTGGGAGATGCGCTTGTCTCAAGCTGATCATCCGCTTCAGGCCTTAGTCTTCATTCCCAAGGCAGACAAGGGTGCGTACGCGGACAACTACAGGCCACTAGACATGCCCGATACTTGTGATCGAATCATTGACTCCGCAATCTACGCTGTCCTTGCTGAGTCTTTCAAAGACTCGCTACATCCTGCCCAGGCTCTTCTTAATCACTTCAAAGAACCACAGGCAAATTATGCCCAAATGCAACACTACTTGGAGCTCAAGGATGCCCAGTACACAGTCATGCTTTCCGACTTTGCCAAGGCCTTTGAACGGGTGAATCCCTGGTGGGTACTACAGTGCTTAGCGGCAAGAGCTGCCCCTGCCTGGATCAAAGCCTACGTCATCCACCTTATGTTTGGGAGGCGCACCCAGCATAAAGTGCAAGGTTTCTTACTCGAGCCTATCTCCATCCACCAAGGCCTTGCTATGGGAAGGGCGACTTCTGTTGTCCTTTTCTGTCTCGCCTTAGATCCCTTGATTTGGGCGCTACACGACATTTCTTCCTTCATAAGACTAACGGCTTACATGGACGATAACAGCGCTGCCTCTAAAGGCCTGCATTGGGTGGAAAAGGCACAAAGAACTTTTGAACCAGTGCACAGCGCGGGGTTACAAGTTCTCCGTCACCAATGCTTCCAAGCAGGGTTTATTTCTTTACAGGTTCTCCCTGGGGATGTCAGAGCATGCATAGCCCAATTTGGTGTCGCTTGGATTGAGTCCAAACAGCTTCCACCGAGCAATACTCTCACCATTGGAGGTCCCTCATTGCATCAAGCCTTGTGCTTACTGCTTCAACAGAACATCTACAGCCTCGACCAAGCAATGAGGATGTCCTTGACTAGGCTTGACGTGCGACACGGACTGCTCTTAGTAAGCGGAAGCAAATGCTACGTCCTGTCTAGCGATATGCTGCTTTGCATGTGCACACAACAGCAAAATTTCCAGGCTTTGTTGGCTTGCATTATTGCATCGCCTTGCAAATGCAAATGCAAAACTTCTATTCTTACCAACAAGCCCTTCAAAACTGCTGATATCCTTCTCCTCGACAAGACGCCTTGGGGGTCTAAGATTATTGCTGAGACTGCAACAATGTTGGGCTTTATCCTGCGTGGCCGCATGTCAAAATATGAATGGGAGCAAGCAACGTCTATTGATGAAATCCATTGGGTTGGACAAAGGAAAATGTCAGATGTTTCCTTGCGCATGCTGATCCTTGATAAGGCCTTGTGCAATATGTTGAGAAGGAATAAACAAGCTCTTTCCCTTACTGCATCAATGCCTGCCAGGATTCAATTCCATACGGCCTTCATTGCCTCTTGCCCTCTTTTCTGCAATTCCTTGTACGCCTTCACCAAAAGGCATATGCTCAAAGCACTAGCTATTGCCAGCTCAACTATTTTGAGGCGTCCCTGGATTCAGGCCAAACATATGGCGGGCGTTTTTGATTTTATCAAAGCGCCTAGGGCAATGGATCCTGAGATAGGCGCCATATTATCTAAAGTTGGCCTACTGCTGCGCTGGAGAGGCAAATGGGCTTTAAACGTTATCCTGCATGACCTTGAAAATGCGCATGCGGCCAACCTTCCCTTCTACCATTCGTTGCTTGTGCAAGCCAGGCAAGCCATTCAGAAATCAGTCTCCTTAGGAGACTCACCAATCATTGAGCAGTTCAAAAGCAAGTGCCATGATGCCCTATCTGCTGCGCTGCCTCGAGTGAGCCCTCACTCAGGCGGTCGCAAGCTCAAGCAGGCGCAAATTGCGCTTAGAGCAGTGTTGCGCAATGCTGCTTGTGTTCAGGCGCAAGGATATCTTCGACAAAAAGTTGCGAACCATGCACATGAGAGACAGCTATGTGCCATTTTGCTTGCGCTAAACCTCCCGCCAAAGAACGTGGCTTCGGATGTCACTCGTTGCTACGCACTTAGATGGGCCATTGTTGAAGAAGCCGATGCATATTTTGTGTACAGGCAATATGCCTCTAGGGACGAGCAATGTAGAGTCTGCCTACGCAAACAAACAGGGAAAGAGCTCCGGTATGACAATGGGTTCGGCAGCATGCCAGTCTGCAAACTCTGTCATCTCAACCAAAGCTGCCCTGATGACCTTGCCCATACCATCAGCTGCATGCTGCCTTGCTGTGATGTTAACCAAGCACCACTCCTGCAATGTGCGGCAATGCCTGGTGCTCCGGCTAGAACTATTACTTACAGAGCAGCTATACCCAATGAGCACCAGTGTACTTTCATCCAAAGCCACTGCCTGCTCTGTGGGCTGGGAGCAAACACAACCGAGCATTGGCTTACGGCTTGCGTGGTCACCAAAGCCTCCCTCTTTATTGTACTAGTCACATTGGGATATGCTGGCACTGCCTCGTTTGACTCCCTGTGTCACACTGCCCTTTCTAAGATCAATGTTGAAGGAGGGATTGACATTCTGTGCCGTCCTATTAGCATGGATTGCGACCATAAGAAGATATGCCATGGAACAGCAATGTACCTGGCACCCTGGATGGTGTGAGACACCGCAACGGGCAAAACACATCAGTAACATACCCAAGCTCGCGTCGCGTCTTTGGAACACCATCCCGAGGGTGTTACTTCCCAAAGCATTACCGGCATGGTGGGTTGACACGGAACGCTGCAAGCCCTGTTGCAACGACGGAGGACTCCATATCGAGGTCAAGCGTCCCCTTTCTGCCTTAATTAAAGCAAGCGCCCAAGGTATTACCGTCTCCCCCAGGAATGCCAATATAGGGGATGTCTTAGCAACATTAGATGCACAGCATTACTTGCTTGCACCTATGTATCAACAGACCCTTGGCGTCCCTAATGTTGCTCTTTGGCCTAAAATGTGTCATTGCGGCAATCTGCACCTTAAAGTTACGGCATTAAGGCCGATCCCTGCAGGTACTCCACTCATTGTTGAGTTAAAACCTGTCAAAGATACCCACCTTGTTGCTCAATTTGACGGCAGCTGTCACGTGCAAGAAGGTATAGGTGGTGCGGGTGGTATCGTATGGTCGCCCGGACCAGTCCCGGTAATTCTTGAAACGATTGCCATCCCACTCCAGCCTTGTCCAGACTCTATGTTTGCGGAAATATGCGCCGCTGACGCAACGTTAGACAAGGCCTTATCTCTTGCTGCTAGCAATCAAATCAGGGAGGTTATCCTTCAGGGAGACTGCATCAACATTGTAAAGCACTTTGCTGGTGCCTTGAGACTACATAGGGAAGACCTAGTGCGAAAACTGGATAACATGTGGCAAAAGTTAACGCACACACCCATTACAGTGCATTGGTCATACGTCCCTCGCGTCGGCAACAAAGTCGCTGACCACCTGGCAGGAATCGCTGCTAACAGTCTCCGCTACGAAGCACCCCTTCATGAAGATGTCTTCTTTGACTCGGGTGAGGGTCAGCCTCATATGCAAATAAACACTGAATGCTTTCCGCCTATTCTGTTACCTTCCAAGCAATGGCACCTGCAAGCTATACAGGACTTGCATTCCGGAGCTGAAATTATTTCTCTTGAGGCCCCCCCACTTTGGAATCCGGAACTGCTTTTGCGGTTTTGCCTCTACAATCGGATCAAGCCCCCCCCCGAGCTTGATACAGCGTGGCCAGGGCTGGTCCAGTATCGAAGGCCATCATTGCACCCACAGGGTAGATATTATGCCATACGGCACTGGCAAACGAGTAAAAGGCTAACACGTTTCTTAGCCATCGGGCCGAACGCAATTGAAATCGACATGAAAGGTGCGCATTATACGCTTTTGCGCCTCCTTACATGTCACAGCCCTACTCACCCACCCCTCCCAACGTTGCTTGAAGCCAGGGAGCTATTTAGTAGTCACCTTGCGCGCGCGCCCAAAGCACAAACAGTACAAACCAAGCACTTGTTGCAAAGAGCAGTTGGAATGGACAGCAATGCTTTCCTTCGGCATGTTTATGAAGGTAGTGTTGCTGCTTATGCCATCCCCCCTGCCTTGGCAAGTTTTCTTGCACATTTGGTGCAGGCTAAAGCTACCCTCCAGGTTATGATCCAGCAAGGAATCCCATTTTACCAACCGGATGCAAGGGTCAACAACAGGAATTGGGCAACTTTTGCACTTGAAGCTGCGGAAAGCTTCGTAATGCGAAAAGGGCTCGCTGCAATGCTCCCGTACTGCGCAGGCACAGTGCTTTGGGTACATGACGGGGTGTACGTCAAAAATAGAAACGCAGTTTCACCCTTCATCGAAGGGGCTACTGAAGCATTGGTTCAGCTCATCCAGATGGGGCAGCACTGTCATCCACAGGTCACACCTAACCAGGAATTTGCTAGCCTACAAGATGTCTTTGCTATTACCACCACGAAGAGTGAATTTAATGCGGCAGTTGATGCGTTAAATGCTGCGGGTATCGCGTGTCATAACCCTGCTCTCCCAAAGCACCCAAAGGCAACCACCAACAGGGTGTCCAAGCGCCTTATCCTGGAAGTTCAGGATATACTAGAGGTCGAGAGGCAAAGAGACGATAAAAGGAGACGCGTTGATGTTACAGCTGTTCCGCGTAGGGGATTGTGGGTAACACCCCCCTCGTTGTGATGCGTGTAGTCCCCATTTCAACCACCCTCCCTCTTTCGTGATGGCGGCACCTTTGGCTCAGACCAGTTGTGAACGCCCGGGCACAACCAAACATGCTCGCCGCCACACGCTGCCTCCTTGGCTTGGCGTTACCATGAAGCCATTGGTAGCCACTCCAGCACAGCTGACTTCGAGCTCACAGTCCTCCCTGCTGCAGCGGGAGGGATCCTCGTGGCTCTCTTAGAGGAAAGCAAGTCGAACGAAGCCCTTTCCCCGTACCATAAGGATCGTTTATATCGAGGCGTCTCCTTCGGTAATCCACAGATCATTCACGAGATCGTCGAAGATCTGGATGAGGAAAAACTCCTACTTGCATGGACTCTCATTGAAGTCATTGCAAGGCTGGACGCTGCCACTCAACCTCGCGCTACCGTGTCAATGGAATGGAAAATAAGTTCATCAAATCTCCGTGCCATCTCGTGCGTTGGAGAACGTGCGCTTGCCCAATCACTTTCGGAGCACTTTTCTTTGACCCCCAAGTGGTCTTCAAGAGTTGTCGGGGCTTTAATCGGGCACAAAACTGGATGGGGTAGGGTAGATGCATTGCTCCAGGTCTTAACGCCAAGAGCAACAGTCATTGCCCGTGAACTGTGTGAGTGTGAACAATTCCCCTATCACTTCCTTTGGCCGTGGTATTCATACCTTGTTTCTTCTCACACAATAGATTCAGAGCCACGTAATTGGCTTTAATGCCCCTGGCTGGACCCACCTCACTTTGGCCATCTGTTCGCAGACAGTGGAGCTATGTGCCAATGTGTCCACTGAGTGAGGGTGTGGTTGCCCCTTGTACTTTGTGCTCGGTGGGCTTTATTGCCGCTTATGGTACTTGTACCTTTACGTGCTCCTCTGTTAATTGCTTCGTTGGTGGATCACTGCTAACATTGTGATCACCTACCCCTCCCCATCCGAATATAGTTAACACATGCATGGCAGTTATTTTGCTCAAGCGCTCGTTATGGGAACACTGACCCTTAACCCGCGCAATGGCCTTCTGTCTGGATTTGGCGCCGGATCATCTTAGGAAGATTCTTGGCTCTTCCATCCACACTTCGCCCTGCCTCTTCTCGTATGACAACAAATTCTGCATCTTGGAGACCAGTATCGCCTTTTGCATTATGCAGCTGGCTGGCACGGTCTCCATTCGTGCACACTTGGATGCCGATGTAAAGTCCTCCGAATTGGTTGGGGCTGCTCTCCAGCTTATCCACCGCTGTTGGTCCAAGGGACTTGCCCTCCAGTTAAGGGAGATAGATGGATGCGGATGCCTTGAGTGGCAGCAATGGGGGTTGCAAACTCTGCGCGCTATGGGTTCGGTGAGTGTGGCGTGGCATAATGTACTTGCTGGCCACATCGGGCAGGCGTATATAATTGCGCTCCCGGTAACATTGCATGCATCTTGCAGAATTGCCACTACCACCCTGGGCAGCTACGAGGTGTTCTTTCTTCGGTTGAGCTCGCTGCCCTGTCTGCCTGTCTTCCGTCTTCATGCACCTCTTCTCGCATACCAAAGGTCACCTCCCACCCTGCTTGCTCGTGCCACCCATCATGGTTTTTGGCCTGGCGTTCTTAAACGCCCCTTTGGGCCCCTCCCAGCTGAGAATGGCACCGGTGCGCCACGAGTGCAAGAGTACCAGTTCACCACCCAAACGGCCTGCGCCTTTCACGAACAGGGTCTTGGTGCGACCTGTGCTTTCGTTGGCCAAATCGCCACCTTCGTCCTCGTTGAAGTTGGACTCGAGTTTGGATGTATGCTCAAGTACACCATGTGTTGCTCACCCTACACGCACGGAGAGTGGTACCTCCTCGAATCTACCCAACTAGGCGCTGAACTTCTTCCGCTCCTCCTGGAAAACATGGCCTTCCGACTTGATCTCAATCTGGTGCAAATCCAAGTAGTTGTCCAGGGACTGACCTTTGCTGTCCCTTTAGTCAGCTTTCTTGTTGATTGGCCTGTTGGCACGGTCTTTATTGCTGTTGCCTTCCCCTCCTTTGAGCACATGGTAGAGGCGCATCCGGTCCTGGTAGGGTCTTACTTTAGTAGGCGCCTCTGTATTGTCAATCCGCCTGATGGGATGCTCCCTCTCAATCTCACAATTGATCCAATGCTGCCGGTGCTAATGCTGCAAATACTAATTGTGCAACACATGCGGCAACGGAGTGGTTACCTTGAAAGTCGGGCTTTCGTACTTTGCGATGAGCAGGGCTTTGTTGCGGACACGTGTACCAAAATCCAAACAGCGTTCCATGAGGATGCGAGGGTACTTCTTAAGTACAAGTGCCTCACCTTCGAAGGTCACCTGTTTAGATTGGTCTCCGCCTCCCACAGCCTACTTTGATGCTAGGACGGCTGGCTTTGCTGTTGGCAACGTCTCCTTGCCGCCTTTTGGCTCACACTAGCGTAGTAGTGCTTTGGCTCATGGGGGTCTGAGGTTGCTCCGCAACGTCACTTTCCTGCCGCCACACTATACGACTCGTTGCCTTGCGGCTAAGTTTGAGCATGTCAACAGAGGAAGATTGCCTTGACAGCGACCCAAGGCAGCTTGAGTACGCCCGTACTCTTGCTCTGCCGCAAACTCTGTCTTTGGATCTGTCCCCCGTGGCCTTGATGCTGGTCCTAGGCAATGATCCTCTAATTCCTCTTTGCGGAGGTGGAGAGGACCCTGTGCAACGACTGACATCGTCAGTCGCGCAACGCCTTCTTGTGGATCTCTGCAACATCAAGGTTGTTCTTGCCCTGCCATTGCAGAGTGTTCATGGCACTGAAAATGCCGCTGATGCCTTCCAGGCTTGGCTGGGATGGAGCATAAGCCAAGAAATAAAGATTGGCCAGGTCTCGGGCGGCCTAGACTTTCATTGGCACATGCTTCATTGGCGCCAATTGGCTGTCCAGTCTGTGGCCTGTCTTGCATCAGTTAATTCGCACTGGTTCCGTCTTCTCTCTGAAGGTCTGAGGGGAATGCCCTTCTTTGCGATTCCCACGGGGGAACACGCCGGAGCGTTCTTTGGAGTCACGCCTCTTGACGAATGCACTTACGACGTCCATGCAGTTGGAGACTTCCCACTCGCGAGCCTCCGCCTCCTCCGACTGCGTTCACCGTTTACAGCTGACTTTGCCAATCAAACTCCTGCAAGACAGCTTCTGGGCGGGCGACTTGCTCATGAGCATCATTGGCCTGCCCAAATGGACTCTCCTCACCCGCAGGCAGAGGGCCACTGTGGCAGTCTATGGCCTCGCACACAGTCCACCTTGCAGCGTCACGTGCCTGCCCCTTGGTCAGTCCGTGAAGCAGCTTCTCGTTGTAGGGTAAGGTATGCTGGTCTTGTTGCCAATCTCACCCTTGTCCGTGTTACTCAACATCGAGGTTGTATGATGCAAATCGTTTGGTGTGCTGCTCCCTTTCGACAAGAAGCTCTTGAAGGGGATACTCTCCAACTTACCACTCAACTTTTCCCTGCCTTATGTGCTTTGTGCCCGAACCGCCTGCAGCCAGATCTCCTTGGGGTCTGTCTCGCAGCTAAGCCACCTACCTGTCCCTCCGTGCTGTGCCCTGGTAGATTGGCCGGTGGGCACACCGTTCACTGTATATGCCTACAATGATCTCCTGGCTGTAAGAGCTGCGCATCCACCCGTCACTGTTGGCTGGCCGTCCTGGCACCCGCAGCTCCTCAACCCAAGCGATTGGAATGACCTACCTTGCCCTGTTTTGGCTTCCGGTAGCTGGCCTGTGTCCCTGTTGATGGTCAAATGCGTGCAAGCGATGAGAGAACGCAGTGGGCACCTCGAGTGTCGATCTTTTGTCCTGGCCGACTCACAAGGGGCAGTTGCGAGTCCTACGTCGGCGGTACGCCGAGCTTTTGCTCCGAATGCAAACACACTTCTGAAAATGCAGTAGGGACCCCGCCTTTATTAATGCTTGGTCTTGGAAGCATGAGGGTCTCGTTCTCCAGTTTCACACCGGTTTTGCGGTTTTGCTTTCTCGGGAATGTGTTGGCGGGACTTTTTCATGGGTGCTGTGCAGTGCTGGCTCAGGTCAACTCTGTAGATCCGAGGTAGTCCACCGCCTTCCCCTCAGGAAGACAGCACTGACATGGTTGAGGCATCCAGCCCTCAAAGCCATATGGAACGTCTTGCTCCGCTGCTTGTGATTGTCTCGCAGTTGAGCCTTACGTCGGCCTACTGTAGGCCCGCCTCCAGGCACAGCGATAGACACCTTCACGACTGCCCATTGGATGCATTGCGTTGTATCCTCTTTGAGGCGTGCGCTGTGTGCTTGAGCCTGTGGTTAATTATTGAGCCGCGCGAAGGCCTCTCCGAGCCTCCACAAGTGTACCTCTGGCGGCAACACCAGTCGAATTGGGGCTGTTGTTATACTCGCCTCCCTCACGTCGCTCCTGGAGTCGAGAATTATAGGGTTGCCCTCCCATCCCTGAGGGAAACCGCGAGAGTGGCTGCTGTTCTTCACAGCATCCCTAACAGTGATGCTTTCAAGGAAACCTTCTTCTCTGAGAGCCTTTGTCATTTTTGCCCATGTCTTTGAAAAGACGAACTGCTGTTTCTGCTCTGTTCGGCCACGGCGTTCTTGGCCCGCAGGGATAAGGTGTTATCCCATGGAAACGGTAAAATGCCAGGAAGTCATCAGCGAAAAAGGCTTGATCACCTACTACTCCTTTCGGAACACAGTTGTTCTCTTCGATCCATCTCCGAAATGCGGCAAGGGTTTCGGTAACCTCGAGTCCAACGAGGGCCGTAGCCCAAAGCAGGTTAGATGCGCCGTCGAGAATCAAAAGAGTGATATAACTCTTTTCTCCGTAATTGATTTCAGCATGATCGACAAAAATAAGATCTCCGAACGACGCGGCACGAAGGCCTGCGATTCTGGCTCGCGGCGGTGCCGGAACTGTTGTTCCGCAAACCCTGCATGACTTGACGATGCGGTCGTACTTTTCGTAAATCTCTTCCGGAAGGCCTAACATGGACGTACGCCTACGAAACTGCGCGGAACTCATGTGGTAATGCTTCACATGCAACTTGTACAGCTCCACATCACTTCGTAGCTTTTCAATCATGCGTCGAAAGGCCGGAGAAGAGCGGGCAACTTCTTGCCCGGGAAGAGGTAGCGCTATACGCCTAGGTTCTGGATCGAAGCGCTCCTCAGGCGCATTGTCTTCTTTAGACTCTGGAGACGGCTCTGGCTGCTCCACTGGAGCTTCAGAAGGAGAGTACTGATCATCCCATTTAGTTGTCTCGACACCCTTACCCTTCAGCTCTGGAAATGGGTCTTCGTCCTCATCTCCAAAGAGCTCTCCTGGAGAGAAAGGTAAAGGTGCCTCTTCTGGGGAAGAGCTGCCTTCTTTTCGCAAGGATCCCTCTCCTAAAGAAGGATGTGGCATTAAGCCAGAATCTGGCTTTTTGCCTGCAATTTTCTTCCTAGCAGGTGCCTTGACGACTTCGTCATCAGGCTTTCCTCTGCGCCCGGGGCCTTTTCCCCGAGTACTCACCTTCACAGAGGTGCGATTCTCTATGCCACCTGGCAGAATCTTGAAAACGGTTCTACCTAACCACGGCTTAGGAAACTTGACGGGAGGCTTGTCCTTCCATTCATCATTCTGCGTTTCCTTCATGCCATCCTTGTAGTTGATGGTGGTCTCCCGAATCGTGTCGAGGTACTCGAGTGGTATGGGAGTATTCCCTTTCGATGGCTTGCGGTGAACTCGGATTAGACGATGGTTGCCTTCGTCCAAGTGCCATTCGTCCTCCACAACCAAGGCTTCTGAGGATTCCTCCCCTGGAGGGGAGCATTCCTTCGTGACCAACTTGTAGCCATACTCGAAGTGGTGCTCGTTCGTCATGAAGAAACTCACCTTCTTGTGTGCATCGAAACGAACTCCCCACATATGCCAGGCTACATCTATAAGATCGAGCATCAAGTGTGAGCTTCGAGCAACCTTCAAAGGAAGGTTCTTCATGCCCAGAACTGAACTTGACAGAAGGGCTTCGTCAGGCTCTAACGAGATCTTGAAGCGAAGGTTCCTCATCTGAGGTAACGACATCAAGAAGGGAACTGTGCCCTGATCAACGATGTCAAATTCGGTCGACTGAATCGTGTAGGAAAGATCGTACATGAAGATCACAATCTTTTCCTTGCGCTGGGCCATCTCGCTGTTGGCAAAAGAGAAATGACTGTTTGTAGGTCGTAACTCGTACCACAAACCACAGTCTGGATGATGGTCCACGAAACCCATGAACTCTTTCGCTGCTTGTCTCGAGGTCATAGCCCGTGTGCAACCGATGTCCAAAACCATAGAGGTAGGGGACAAAGCATGTGTCAAAAAAGACTTGGGAACATCTTCTTCGTTGGAGTCCTGCTTGTAAACCGCTTCGGACACAAAACTGTGGTGCTGCACCCAAAAGGCGTTAGCTATGGCCGGAGTACCTGGGCCTGCCAAGGCAGCAGTCCTCTGGGCTTCCGAGGTGGCATTGGCATGGTCGCCCTTGCCGTCCTTTCCTTTCTTGTCCTTTCCCTTGAAGAACTTGCCCTTGCCTTTGCCCTTTCCTTTCCGACCTTTGGCTGCATAGGAGTCGTCAGCTCCTTCTTGCCAATCAGTTTCTGTCCAGGCTTCATAGCTCCAATCATGCCATTCTTCGTTCCATGCCCAGTCGCTAGCGCTGACGTCTTCGGCGGCATGGGCCTTCCCTTTCTTGCGTTTGAAAAAGCGTCGGCCACCATGGCCCTTGCCTTTGCCTTTCCGGCCCTTGCCCTTTCCTTTTCCACGTCGCAACTTACGACCTTGGAACTTCCGCTGAAACCGCGTGTAAGACTCATCGTCGTAGACCCAGAAGCAATCCTCAAAGGCGTCCAGGAAGCCTTCTGCGCCATCATCTTCGTCCTCGCACCAGTAGCCTTGGCTCTCATCGAGGGTACCTTCATCGATGACGATAAAACTTTTTCTTCCTGGAGCACTTGTGGGTGCTAGAAGAGGGTTGTCTACTGTGGTCTTCGTGGTGCAAAACACTTCCAAATACACTGTTCTCAGCTCATCCACTCTGTAATCTGTGAGTGCCCTGTTCTTGTGCGCCATAAGAGAAGTAAGAACTTGTCTTTGGTCTTGGATAAGGTCTGACAGGGTCACGAACAGCAGGGCAATGAGGTTCGCTGTGATGGGTAGTGCTCTTCCATGTGTTTCTCTCCCTTGTTCGTTGACTCGGCGAAGTGCTTCTTCGGGAGTGATTGCCTGTTGTTCTTCTTGAGGTAGTCTTAGAACATAGGCTCTCACCACGGGGTCGTTTTCACTCACTAGGGGAACAAAAGTGTCCATCCATGACTCGTTCATGCGCTGGTAGGACAGCTGGAATCTTGTCATCCACCTCAGCATATCACCACTACCACGATGCATGTTCATGAACTGCTGGAATCTGTAGAGGAAAACGTTCGCTGCACCCTTCACGAAGTAAGGCCTAAGGAAGCGCTTGAAGTACCTGACTCCATCTTCCTTGTTCTTCAAAGCTTCTCGATCAAGCAATCTCTTGTAGATAGCAGCTTCACCTTCAAGTCTGTTTCTCAATGCGGGTCCTCTCTTCTCTGGTTCAAGTTCTGTGATATCACACCAGTCGTCTACGGCATCTTCTAAAGCAAACCAGCTACTTCTACCATCATAAGATGGGGGAACCTTGGTGGTCACCTGCTGAAAGGCAGAAAGACGCTGAAGCTCTTCCAGTGACCTGTTCCCTGCAGCTAAGGCTTCTCCGTCTGGTTCTTCGTAGTCGTCGAACTGGTCGTACGAGTGACTTGCCATGGCTCTACGATTGGGCTCGGATCGGCTTCCGGTTTTCGAGCTTCTGGCTGCCTCTGTCCGAACAGAGCGTGCCAAGGATTACCCTGGACACCTCTGTTGGTACAGAGCACTCCAGGTAATTCCCGGAAGCTCCGCTGCCGCGTTGAGATGAAACCTGAGCGTTACCAGCCTCCGGCTCGGTACAGCTGGCAAGGCACGCAGGTGTCTCTTTTAGCTCTGCTGGCTAAGTGTATCACTCTGATCCAGAACCTCGGGCACAGGCCACTGCATGCCATGATGACTGAACCCTTGCGGCATACCTGTCTCTATTTCACCCCCACCCCCCCCCCACCCCACCCACCCCACCCACCCCCCCCCCACCCCCCCCCCCCCCCCCCCCCACCCCCCCCCCCCCACCCCCCCCCACCCCCCCCCCACCCACCCCCCCCCCCCACCCCCCACCCCCCCCCCACCCCCCCCCCCACCCCCCCCCCCCCCCCCCCCCCCCCCCCCCCCCCCCCCCCCCCCCCCCCACTTGCAGGCTGCTGCGCAATACAACGGCCTTTGCGTAAACTTCGGAGGCCGGCAAGCATGAGACAATTGAATTTGGGCATATGTGTCGCAGAAGCCAATTTTGCGGTTCAATCTGCATGTAACTTGAGTAAAAATTTGGCGCCCCGCACGTTCACAACAGTTGCATTGGTCGGGACGTTTCGGTGTAAAACTTCTGCAGTCATCAGCAATACTGTCAGTGCTTTTGTTCAACACAGGAGTTCGCATAGCTTGACAGGGTAAAGACAGAATCAAGTGCGCCGCCAACATTCACAGGGCTGCCTGAATCAAGTCAGAATGCCTTGGTACCGTACCTCCGTTTGGCAGCTGTGTTGGCATGCTGTGGGTTTAACACGAGGGGGGAAGCTTGGTGCAAAGGAATTGTTGGGAACATTTGCGGAGGTGTGTAGTATCGCCACGAGGGATGGCGGGTCCAACGTCAGCCTTTGCAGCCCTTTTGCGCCTTCAAGCAAATTACCAGGCAACGACCTTGAAACGATGAGCAGCATGGGCTGCTGAATAGCGATCCAAGCAAGCAAGTTCAGTTCTGTAGTGGGTTTGATTGTGAACAGATGACGAAACCGGATGTTCCCCCTGGAGCTTGTCTTGGCGACGCTACCTGGTCCGAAGTGGGCATTTGGTTCCAAAGCATATTGCGTCTTGCCAAAATTTATGCATGTTTCCTTGAAGCTTTTATCCACAGGCCTCACCTCTGAGTAGCCAATGCTGCTGCGACCTGATGACAGGCAGGCACCTCTGAGTATGAGACCCTAGCATGATTTTACTCAGTCCTCGGCTATTTGAACAATTGAAAAGCAGTGTAACATGCTGGTCAGATCCAGTGCTTTCGGGCCGCTCTGAGGAACCAGAAATTCAGAGAGCAAGAGATTCTTCTCCGGACTCTCCTGGGACTCCTGGCTCAGCCTGGCTCCTCTTAAGAAACATCTTGGAGGGCTTAGCGCTTTAGGGGGAAAGTTCGGGGTCACGCAATGGAATGGGTTTGGTATGGTTTTCTTTGTGGTGCATGAACGACCAAGACCAATCCGCAAGCGCGCGTCTGCCAGCGCCAGCGCGTCTGCCAGCGCCAGCGCGTGGCCGGGACGCAGACTCTCGGCCTTCGAGTTAGCCCGTCCACCAGGCCTCCTATGTCTTATGTCCTATGTCCTATGTCCTATGTCCTATGTCGTATGTCCTATGTCCTATGTCCTATGCCCTATGTCCTATGTCCTATGTCCTATGCCCTATGTCCTGTGTCCTATGTCCGATGTCCTATGTCCTATGTCCTATGTCGTATGTCATATGTCGTATGTCCTATGTCCGATGTCCGATGTCCGATGTCCTATGTCCTCACATCAACCGGCCATTAATTCAAGACCCGGAGCAAGCAGATATGACCGGCTCTGCAGGAATGGCAGCTGGGGGAGATGCGCGACTTCCCACCGAGCCACGCGCCCCTGAGCTGTGTTTGACATGCCCGGCCTTGCCATCTTGCAGCGCTTTGCTTAGCTGAGCATGGGTTTTGTGTTGTTTTCCAGCTTGGGAAGCACAGGTTGAAGGCAGAGCAGGCCAAGACCCATCCCGATGATGGCACTGCCGATGGCAAGTCTGCAGATGCAATGCCTGCGATGCGTCAGCCCAAAGATGCAGCTCCTCGGCGTCGTTGGGTCATGTGTTTCGCCCTTCATACGTTGCCCCCCCCCCCTCTTTCCGAGAATGTGCTGGCCCTCTTGCAACAAACCCTCCCCCCTGGGTCTGAAAAGACTTGTGGCCTCTTTAAAATTCAACAGATTTGTTTTGAAAGGCAAGTTTTGGTTTCAGCTGCTCCCCCGAACCCTTGCCCCAAGAGCCATGAGTCCCTGGAGCTTTGCAGGTTTCGGTCTCCGAGGCTGTTGCACAGAGGCCGACACTGGCCGCCATCCTATCAGAGCAGGTGCCCATTTTGGGGGGGGGGGGTTGGGTGGCGAAGGCTTTCTGGGACGGGCCGGCGGACTTTTTGTAATTTCGGGTTTGAGGTTTGGGGTTTGGTGTTTGGGGTTCAGGGTTCGGGGCTGTGTCTGGTTTGTCGCAGCGTTGGGTTTTGACGGATTTCGCGCGTGCATGTGAGCGCAGTGTTTTTAGATGTTGGAGGGGCTTATGGTCTAGGTGCTTGCGCCGCTTCAGGTTTCGACTTGAACTCGCTGCAGTCTCTTGCTGCCTAAACGTCTAAACAGCTCGAGGTTGCCTGGCCTAGACACATGTTCCGCATAGACCCCGCCTGTTCGGGCCGAACCCGGGTTTTACGAGCCTTATAGGGCCCGGAAGGGCCTGAGGAAGGTGCAGACTCATGAGTCTTCAATGTGCAACCCATCCCCATAGATGTGCAACCCTAGAAGATCCTAGAAGCCTTGTAGGCCAGGATCGCTTGCCCCACCGCCGGCCCAGGAGGTGGAGCTGAACAAAGGCTTCAAAGCCTGGGCCGCTGGACATGCTGGGATCGAGATTATCGCAGTTGCTTGTGCGTTTTGCTTGTCAGTAATGCAACGGGGCGAAAGAGGCCTACACCCCGAACGCTTTTCCGATTGATGAAGGCCCTCCAGTCCCCAAACGCATCGCCTTCTGTTCCAAGCTCCTCACCTCCTCTTGTTCTGACGCCAAGCTCCGTAAGAAGCGAAGGTGAACGGCCCCTTGGATGCGGTGATGGGCTTCGTTGTGCTTCTACACTTGGCATTCATGGCTCTGATGGCGCAGCAGATCGGCCACGAGGCCAGCGCATTGCCCAAAAAGGCCACTGCTGTTTTCCCCCGCCAGCGTCTTGAGGGGTGCATTGTAAAGGCCCGAAGTCTCTTGAATTATTGTTGAACCTCTCGAGTACATGTGAGGCAAACGTCAGCTTGGGGCTTGCAGAGCCTGGTCCGACGGTGCTGTCGCGCAGTGTTTATGACACGCTTGACACGGTCTTCTTTGTGGTGTATGTCATGGACATGCTCACGCGCATGTGCCCCGGGCGTTATGCAGATTTTCCTTAAGGCTTCAGCGTCCTACATGTCGGTACTGTAGCTTGCGAGGAACGGTGGAAATTTGTGGAATAATCTGTGGAATGTTGACCGCTCTACCGCTTTCCCACCAAGGCTGGTGCTTCGCAGGCGCTGGTACTACGACCCGGAGATCGGGATCATGTACATGAACCTGTTTGATGCCATCCTTGTTCTTGTCCACGCGTTGGAGCTAATTATGCAGCTCAGTTGGGAAGTGGGATTTGTAGAGGTCCGATTGCCGTCGTGGTTAGTTTTTGAGACGTTCAGAACACACTGAGTTGACCTCGGACTCTGACAGTGCAGTCACGGGCGTGGAGGTTGTTGGGGTTTGGTCCGGTTCAGGGCACGTGTGAGGATGAGTCCCCCGCCCCCCCAAAGTCCACACGAGAGGGGGTCCAGACCCTGCGCCAAGCCAATTTCTGGAGCTTTGGGCGCTTTTTTCCAGGCCTCCGGACAGTAAAATTTTGTCGAATCTCCACCTGAGCTGGAATGGGTGATGGGATGAGACCACATCACTGAAATCCTATATAGCTTTCACGGCATCAGCACAGCACCACTTCTGAATGCGCAAACCCGAACCCCCTCAACTCAACATTCATTTAAGCTTCGCGGGGTCTAGGGCTCCGAATCGCCCAAGGGCTTTCGCTGAAGAGTTGGGCGACCAGTCGCGGGTGGTGCGACTGTGGAGGCTGATGCGTACGGTGCGGGTGGTGCGGATCATCAAGACCGCCTCCCGTCAGAAGGGCTGATAGTGCAAGGGCCAGAGAGCTTTGGGAGGTAAGCGCTGCTGTTCAGGAGCGTTCAGGTCAAGCCCCAGCGCCTACACCCTACCAAGCTCTCAATACCCCCCTTGAGATGAGAAACCTCTCCAGAACCGGAAGCCGAACATGGCAAGGCACTACAGCACGAAGTTCGCAATTCTGGATTAGGGATTCGGAGCTCTCTTTGGAAGGAAAGGCTCTTGCACGAGAGAGTCTGCGTGGTTCTGCACTTCGAACTTCCCTTTTTCCTGGCACCCGGCCGCCCGCCTCCTGAACCCACACCCTGAGGTTACTGTGTTCCGACAGCTACGGGTCCTGGTCTCCACCATGGCGGCCAGCATCGGCGCGCTTTTCTGAGGCACTAGCTCGTAAACTCTACTCTATGGACCCCTAAACCCTCTTCCCCTCTGGACTTCTGGGTTCTTTAGGAGTTTTAAGTACAATCGAAGCAAATTGGGCTTGTGTACCCTAAGCTATTATCATCCAGATAGGGGTTTTTGGAAGTCCCTATTGAGGTTTACGTTCCATGAACCGTTTTAGGGTACGATGCGACTTATGGAGTTCAACTATTCTGCTCATTTGTGGAACGTCGGGATGGCTTCGTCTAAGGCTTTTCTGGTCCATCGTCCTGCTCTTCTTCGTCAAGGCGCTTCTTCGGTCCTTCGGTCATTGCTTTCGGGTTGAGGACGGACGTTTCAAGCTTCCTTCTAGACCGTGCCGTCGCCCAAGCGTCTGGAGTGCAGGATAGGGTGTTAAGCTATCTCAAGTTTGGGATGCGGGTAATGGTTGCAGCCCTTACCTGGTGGAGGGGGAAATCGTCGAGCACACTAGTGCAGGGGCGCTGGTGTATGCATTTCGTCTCTGAACCCTCTGTTGAAGGACTCCCTCGTTTACCTCTTAACGGTCAAGGGTTTAAGGCCCTTCAGTGCTAAACTGGGCAAGCCTTAGGGCCATCCGCTCGATGTGAATTTTGGGTTCGTGCAGGGAGTTAAATGACGCTGCCATGGGACTCGTAAAGGAACCAACTCGGGTTAAGTCTCCAAGATCGACTGTACGACTAGCAGACAGTTCCTGAGTAGCTGGAAGCATCCTTCTGAAAGCCCAAGGCCTGAAACGACTGAACCTATTGAAACCACGCGTACAGCCTTTGGGAGGTCGGATTCGCTTTGATCGTGTGCCTGTCACTGCAGGCTGGGCGCTACATCCCCCTACCGTCCAAGAGGTAGGCATTTTAAAGGCGGTCATAGCGGTCACACGTGAGTTGGGCCGATTCTAGTTACACGGACTTGTGGAAGCTGTGTTGATGCGAATGATATTCTCAGTTCGGTAAGTGTGTTCGCTTCGAGCTTCTGAACCCAACTTCCCTCTTTCTAGATTTCAGCAAGACCTAGTGCCCCAAAAAACCTCAATCCCCAAGAGTCGAACCCCCCAAACCACCACGGCGCTGAGGATTTCATTCTGGATGAGGAGCAAGACAGGGCGACACGCTTGGAAATCAATCTTCTTTATGGCAGCTTTCTGAAGGCTCTGTTCACCATGTTCGAGGTGGCATGTGGGGCAGGGCTCGTGGGGCAGGGCTCGTGGGGCAGGGCTCGTGGGGCAGGGCTCTTGGGGCTTAAGAGAACTATGGGGCTTTTAGGGCTTGTCCTGGCAATTGGGGCTTCATGAGTTTTGAGCTTTATCTTTGCGTTGCGCCTGCTTCCATGTTCAGATCGTATCAAGGGTCTACAGGCACGAAGCCTTCGGCAGATTGGACAGGGTCCTTATCATAAGGGAATCCTACTATCCTACTCTGTGGGGGTCTTTTTCAAGGGGCCCCCCTATTTTCATAAACTCCCAAGTAGCTGCTCAAGTGAACAGGCGACCTACAGCGGGGGGTGGCCATCGCGGTTTAGGCCGGTGGTGGATGGCGTCAACCCACTGTACTCTCTTCTCTTCTTGAACCTCGGCTTTTCAATGGCTTTTCAATGGGGCCGCATGATATGGCATCGTATGGGAAGGGCTTACGAGGCTTTATTTCATGCTTAGGCTTTTTAGAGTTGCATGTTGAGTTTCATGGAATGAACCACCCCCTCCTCCCTCAAGGATATGTTCTTGGCGCTGGGTCAAAGATGGTCAAAGCAAAAGTTTCGGGGAATCCGGGGGTCGCCTTTCTGGTTCGGGCGGTCCCTTGGTTGCGGAAATGGTGTAAAAACCCATGGGAAATACGTCGCCGGCGCCCATGGGTTTCATTGTTTCCGCCCAGGTATCCAGTGTTGTAGTCCTGTCGATTCGGCTTCACTATCGCGCAGCCCATGTCAGAGTGCGAAATACCAAGCAAAAAGGCATGGTATGCAGGACCCAAGTTGGCATGAGCACCTGCTCGTGGAAAGCCTGCAAAAATACCCGGGAATGACATTGATTGAATTCTTCCGCAAGAAAGGTCATTTCGGCGTGAAAGAATTGAGGGGAACCGAGATACACATCGGTCTTGGCGTATGCAGCTTCCTGCAAGTAGCTAAGTAGCTGATAGACCCATCCCATGAGGACGTAGCTCCTCAGTTTTCAGGTTGTACGTGACGGTGGTCATCTTCGCGCTGCTCCGGGTTGTCACAGCCATCTTTCTGAGAGAGACGATTGAGAGCACGGCCAATGATGCCGATCCTGCGCACGCAGTTGGCATCGTTTGTGTGTTTTACCGCGGAAGCATCAAAGCCTTCGAGATGCATGATAACACATACACAAAGATGAGTCTACATGTGTGTATATGTGTATATATGTACATGTACACATACGTATACATGCTAACACCCCCGCCCTACGAACATAATCGACTCTGTCCTTATGTGGAGCTGCCGCAGACCATGGTGGCCTGGAGTTGTGATGCCTGCAAAGCAAACGAAAAGCAAAAAAGTCTTGTACCGAAACGCACAAGCCAAAATGACAAAAGAACACGAACAAAAGCAGAAAGCCAAAAACAAAAGAGAGAAACTAGAGCAAAGCAGAAGCCACCATTTCTGAGCACTAGTACGGAAACGATGTCCTGGAGACTGGCCCTCTTTTTGTTAAAGAATGTTTGTTTTTTGTTTTTTGTTTTTTGTTTTTGTCTTTTTGGTTGTTTTGTTTTTGGGCCGAAGGAGTCTACGGCCTCCGGACAAGTATAGTTGGCAATTAAAATGAGTTAAGATTTTGCTCAGACCTCCTCCTCTGGGCGGCTTGCTGGGCCTCATCCGTAGGAACATTAGGTTTCACGAAGATCCTTTTTGCACAGAGTCCAGTGAGAGGCCCTTGTCTTGACTTGCCAAAAACACCCAGCTTCAGAAGATACATGGCGCTTCTTGGAATTTCAGGTTCTTTTGAGTCAGCCATGCTCCTCCTTCCCCCCGGTGTCCCAGCCGGAAATTCAGGGCCTTTGGTCCTTGACGAGCCCAACTGGTTTTGGGTGTGGGGTTTAGGGTTTCCATATCCTGAGCATCTCGGGGGTGATTGCAGCGTTGACACGTGGCGGGTGTGAGCGATGCGGAGCAATTCGTCAGACGACTGGGAAGATCGCAAGCGATTTTTTCGCAAGGTTCTGCCAACAAGCCAGCGTTCTCCACATTCATGAGTTCTACTACTCCATACCGTAAAATTCAAAGGCCATCGCCTTATTCTCGTGTTCCCGCGGCATTTCCAGTACTTGTCTTGTTTTGCGTGCCTGGTCGGAGCTTCGACGCGCCGAGCATCCCTGGAGTCCCACCCCCAGACAAGCCAGCAGAGATTCCCGCCGAGTACCCCCCCCGGCACAAACGAAGCCCACAGAGAGTTCCACCCAGCATCCACCTTCAGCGGAATTCCGCGGAGAGTCCCTTGACAGCCTATGGCAAAGTACCGGTAAGCACCTGTCCGAATGCGCCAGGATGGTTCCCACATCAGGGGGCTGTAGTGTGGGGATGATCGAAATACATGTTCTTGGCACTTCGGCTCCGAAAGCGAACCTGGTTGCTGCTCGTAAAATTTCAACTCTACCCGCCGTCACACTACTTTTTAAACACGCACGACGAGACGCACAAGGGAGGGGTGGGGTGGCAGATATGTACAGGGTAATACAGTATAGCACCAGATACAGTACAAATCATACAGCACATAAAGGTCATACCAAGTAGGACAGTATGCATATGTATGTATGTATGTATGTATGTATGTATGTATGTATGTATGTATGTATGTATGTATGTATGTATGTATGTATGTATGTATGTATGTATGTATGTATGTATGTATGTATATACATATATATATATGTATATACATTATGCGCGGAGACAAACACATTCACATACAAGCATGTATACATTTGTGTACGGTTTTTCAGAAGTTCTGACCAGAAGGAGCTGCAACTGTCAGAGCACAAGCGACTTGCACGAGCGTACGAGGGCAAGTTGGAGATCCTGTTCAACACTTTGGACAGCGATTCCAGTGGCTGGCTATCCTTTCCGGAGTTTGTGAATTCCCTGGGGAATCCAGCCGTCAAGCGCTACATGCGTCTCTTGGACTTGCACGTGAGCGATGTCCAGCCATTGTTTGAGATCCTCGATGAGGGTGGAGATGGCATGATCTCTGTTCATGAAGCTGGACTGGATCTGCATGTTTGTCTTTTTGTATTCCCCACCCTCGGTGTATGGTTGTTCCCACCCTGTGTTTGGGTTGTTAGGATTTAAGTCAACCATGCTCTTCGCTTTCCTCCCCCGATGTCCCGCAGGTCCGCGAGAAACCCACAAAGAGTCCCGTGGAACTCGGAGGGCCCAAAATGTCCCGCCGAGTATGCCTGGAGTGCCCCAAGAGTCCGCCGAAGATCCCTGGCCAAAGAAGAGTCCCCCAAAGAAACCACCAAAGAAACCACCTTGGAGTGACCTGCAAACGCAGGGAAGCCCGCAGAGTCTTGCCATCCTTGCGCCATGCAGAAAATCCCGGCATCTCTGGAGTGCCCACCCCAAGGGACGGAGTTCCGCCGAGTATCCCTGCAGTGCCTTCAGTGAATTCCACGGAGAGTCCCGCGACTGACGCAGCGAAGCCTCCGCAATTGCCTGTTTGAGACAAGATGTCTATCACATCAGGTAGCTGCATGCAAGGTGAATGGGTATTGCGGAAAGCCCAACCCTGGGAACCCCACAGCATCCCGAATATCTTTGGAGCGCCCAACTCTTGTACGGCCGCAAGAACACAAGCGGTCCCCCAAGCTTCGCACCCCCCACCGTGGCTTGGGATGTGACTTTAATATTGTTTCTGGCCAAGCCAAGGAATTTGTCAAGGGCTTGACACACGTCAAGGGACAAGCACGCGCTTTGGACATCATGGTCCTCCAGAGACAAAGTGCCCAGCTTCTCCGTGCATGCCATGAAGTTGACAACAAACTCAGCCGAGCAATGGCCTCGAAGACGAGAAGTCCAACCACCCGGTTTAGGGATTCCATCTAAACATCGTCACGCAGTTCGCAGCATCACAGATCACCACCGGCTCCGGAAGCTCCGCGTTCGAAGATCGTGGCACAGCCTCGAGGTTCCGGCATCGGCTGAAGAGCTTTGTGGCGGGGAGGCGTGGTTCGGCAGACTCGAGACGCAGAGGCCGCGTGAATTTGCCCTACGTCCGGTAAACCCGGATCGCACTTCCGCGCTCGGAGTTCTTTAAGCTTTAACCGGCAGTGCTCTCAAACGAGATGCAAGATGCCAAAAGGCAAGTTTTCCTCAGCTTCCGCCCTGCTTCGCCAAGGAGTTGGCCAAGCTCAGTTTTCAAAAGCCGGCTCGAGGGCTTCTGGGGACAACTTGTAACCAGCCAGGCGGCGCGAAAAGAGCACTGACCGGCTTAGGTTGTGGAATGTTGTGTAGGATTGCAGGGCTCTTCACGCAGAGAAATATGTGCAAAGCTCCTGAAAGCTTCCACAGAGACACAGGCAAGTAAACCCTAGCGACGCTTAACCTTGCAGACATCGAGTTTGCAGCTAGCAGTTCGCAGCGAAAAGTTGTCGATCCATGATTGAAACATTTTGCCATGTAGATTCTTTCTGCAGATGCAGTGGGTGTTCTTGCTCGCAGCATTTCAGGCCCGATCGGAAGAGAGCAGCCATTTGATCACTGTTGATTTGGCACATGTTGCAGTCAGTGCACGGGCAGTCTCACGGCACTTTGTATATTTGGTTACTGCTTGTAAGCACCCTGAACAGCAAACCCGAATGCTTCAACTTGCATGGTTCTTCACCAAGATGCAAGTGGATCGTTTTTTTGGAATCATGTTAGCCCTGCGGCTTTGACACCAGGCGCCAGCACGTTGGCATCTTGCACAAAGTAGACAGCGGTACATGCATGATATGCGGGTGTACTGCATGAATGAAACCAAGTTTTTTCCCAGCCTCAAGTTGCATTTGCAGATGGGCAGGTAAGAGGTGGACGTTGTGAAAGGGGCATGCTCCAGTGTGTTCCTTCGTGGGCCTCTGGGCATCACAGGACCAAGTCTCTTAAGCTGCATCATGGTGATATTGTCAAGAAGCGTTTCAAAAGCTAGTAGTCAGGACATGGGTGGCAAGAAGAAGGTACTTCGCGAGATTTACCGCAAGCTCATCGAGGCTTGTTGAGTCGAAAGCACTATAATAATCATAATAATGAAAGTAATAATAGTAATAATAATAATAATAGAAATAATAATAGTAACCTCACAAAACGCTTGTTGTGACGTCTCGACCTGTCGGAAGTGCGTTTCAGCGGAGCTGCGTCTTGGCTTGACAAACTGCTGAGGGCATGCATCACGCACCAGATTCGTGGTTTTAGGGTCCTTCCCAAGCTAGTTTTGATCTCTGCAACAGTATTCTGTCATTTGAGACAAACAGTACTTTGGTAGTTGGGCCAGCTTAATGGGAAGAGCTGTGGATGGGCCATCGTATTCAACCCATGTGCTTGCTGCACAGTCAATGTCGCAGCCTTGCTGCGGCCTGGCACTGTGAGGGGCATGAAGACGGGCAAGGGCAGTGCAAGCTGCTGTGCCTCTTAAACTGCAGCTTTTGGTTCTGTGCAATTTTGTTGCATGTCGTTGGTTGGGGGCGGGGGTCTCCGTCGTCTTTCGTTGGAGGGCCGCAGATCTTTCATGTGGTGTTTGGGCAAATCATCCGTTGAATGCAAAGGCAAGGCGGCCAACTTACGAAGCACGACGTTTCAATTTCGCAGGAATTCTTCCTCCAGGTATCATGTGTTCAGATTCGTAGATCAACTAATTCTGGCCAGTTGAGTTGTTGGAATGCTTTGCGGCTTTGCGGAACAGATCCTGAGGCTTTTCTGACCATGGCATTGACAGCATTTACATATGGCAGGCAGTGAAGTCAAAACTGGGGCTTTTTCTTGCATCATCAGTAGATGTCCAGAATTTGCTGCCCTGAGCTGTGAGATAGTTGTGAGATGCAGGCACCTGCTAGCGCCGGTTTCATGCAGTTTTGCGTTGCCACGCCGTGGCCTTGCGGAGCCGCATGGCTATGCATTCAGGTGGTCTAGCGATGTAGGTACTTCATGCGCTACGAGCAAAACTAGTGTTTATTCAGGTGAGCTGTCTCTTTGCATTCTGGCCGGTCTCCAATGAGGCCGTCATTGAAGATATTGTCTTGGAATGTGGCAGGACTGAGGCCGGGAGTTAAAAATGATTCACCAAAGTGTGGATGAACGCTGTGCATGGAGTCCAGATCGATCCTGAATCGGGATGATGGTGCCGAGCTCTTTGCTGTTGTCAAAGACGAGCAGCCTGACATCACCCTTCTCCAGGCAGGTCGCTGCAGGGAGTTGTCCCAACTTTGTTTTAGCGTTCAGGGTTCAGGGTTTAGGGTTTGAGGTTTGGGGTTTGGGGTTTAAGGGGCCGCCGGCCGAGGAGCACAAACTTCAAGACATCCACGTGCCGAAGCACGAGCCCAGCGTTCTGCGCATCTTCAATGAAGCCTGCCCCGGCAAAAGACCTTACCGCGCTCCGCGTTTGAATGCTTCCGGGTTCAATGTCGGTTTGGCTGGTGAAGCTGGTATACTTCTTTTCACACATAGCAGCGATGTACGGCACTGGCCAGCAGTCTGATTTGTACCTGTTGCAGCCCCCTGCCTTCCGCACTTTTACTGCAGCGCAGTCGTCGAGACTTCAAGATGTGGTTACATTGTTGTTACATGTTCCTCCTTGTACCAAGGTGCCGCATGGGCTGTTTCGGAGCGCAAAGGCCGCAAGAAGCAGTAGTTGAGTATTGGGTTGGTGTGAAGGTGCCAGTGAAAGCTGCATGTCCTGGTAGGCTACTCGGGCACCTGTGCCATCTATCATGATGGTGCGGGCGGAGGAGTCCTTGGCGTAAGCACTGGTGGAGTGGATGAAGTCGATCGAGCCGAAGGCAGAAGTGTACCTTGGCTTCAGAACAAGGCCCTATCTGAGACAACATATACTTCAGGTGCGCTAAACCCTAAGCCCTAAGCCCTAAACCCTAAACCCTAAACCCTAAACCCTAAACCCTAAACCCTAGTGTAGGTTCAGGGAAAGCTGAGGCTTGATTAGGCTTGGCACTGACTGTCATCGATACCTCAGCAAACCGCCGAAGGTCCGCCTGGATTTGAGCTGTGGTCTACGCGTGGTGGGTGTTTATGTTCCGAACTCTGGGCAGACATTGTCTCGCCTGGACTACAGAGTGAACGTTGCCGAGTTGCAATTTTGCGACGAGAGTCTACGAGCTCTGTTAAAGCATACCGTGATTCAATGCTTGGCCGCAGCAAGTCCGAAACCATAAAGAAACCACCATGTCACAGTCCTCAGGAGTGGGATGCAAAGCTGCGGAGCTACATAAAGGCCAGGGACTATCCGCGTATTGAGATTTGGTTGCTTCGCGTCTGCGACAGGCACTGGAAGGGGAGCGAAAGGCGCAGCCCGAGGAGCCGGGCTCCAGCACCGCGGAGGTTGTTCTTTGTGGAGACCTCAACGTAGCACACGAGGAGCCGGCTTTCCAATGCATTCTTCAACCCAGTGACGGCACGTGGCGTTTGTTCAGTTCACTCAGTTCACACTCGACAACAGGACATGGATGTTTGGAACGCGAAGACCCCCCGCATCTGCAAACAAGCTGGCACCACGCCAGAGGAACGGGCAAGCTTCGGTCGTTTCTTCTCGGAGCTTCATGGCTGAACTGCTCGGACAGGCGGCAGTTTGAGCTTTGGTAGGCCTATTGGTCACATGAATCATGGTCCCAAAAAGCCGCTTCAGTCTTAGTGGCAGCAAAGGCTGGACATGGTCGATGCTTTTCGTTGGCTATACCCAGAAGCTGACGCTTACACGTACTGGAGCCTTCGTGCCTGGGTACGATTCAGCCGATGTTGAGGCAGACGGATTGCACCGTAGAAGGTATGCGCAGATTGGCAATCTGCACAGGCATCCAGCATTGAACTTCGTCTGTGTGTGTGTGTGTGTGTGTGTGCGTGCGTGCGTGCGTGTGTCTACCCGGTGCCGCTGCGGGGTCTGAGAACTATATGAAACCTTTTAAGGTCACAGACACCGAAAGGTGAACAAGGGCCTTCGACTGGACTACTTCCTACTGAGCCGAGCGCTCGTGGACGGCAGCTCCCAGGTCTACTCCATGTCTTTGAAACAATTTTGCGAGTTGTTCCAGCAAGTCTGCTGACTGTCTCTGAGTGGCTGCTTAGCTTGGCCACGCTTGTGCAGGCTGCTCTTCATGATTGCCGTATATTGGCGGGCTATGGTGGCAGTGACCACTGTCCAGTCGTATGCTCCATGCACCTGTCATAGCACTGCTGCGCTGCTTCTGCTGTCGCGGCTGCCGCGTGACCTTGTGGCTGTGCGAAGCCGGGGTTTCGGCTCTGGACTGATTGTTTTGGCTTGTTATCGACTTGCGCTTAAACTAAATGAACATGGCTTTTGTAAGAGATCAGTGTGGTGGGAGTTGCAGACGCGCCGAATTATTGTACATATTGATAACAAGCTGGACCGCACGCCAGTTGCGAAGAACAAAATGTGTCGGCGAGCATTGCGGTTCCTTGAGGTGAATTTGCCTTGTTGAAGGTTCCAAGCCCAACAGCGATGCCATCAGCGATGCCATCAGTGCAGCCATAGTAGTGGAAATGCACTTGAGAGGACCCCCAGACCTCAACAATGGCCCCATATTGCCCCCCCCATTGCTTTACTCAACACCACCGACCCAACTGCTGACAGGCCGTCTACGCCAAGTGGAATGCTGAGAAGATCAGCGATGTGCCAAGGAAGGGACTTGGGTTTTGGTATGGGGGTTTACGAAAATCGGGGAACCCTCATATAGACCCCCAAATAGTAGGATTCCCTTATAATCAGGACCCCAATAAGGTACCCCCTAGTTTCGGAAAAGCCCCCGTATGCTTTCCATTCTGGGAGGCTCATGGACAAGTACAAAGAGCAGGAGGCTGGCGAGGGGGGTGTGCCCTGTGCTGAAAAAGGGATGTCTTGCACTCGCTCCGTAGCATCTGTAGCCAACGCAGGTGCTACGTCCTTGATTCTTTGGAGATCAGGGTGGGCAAGTGGTGGTAAGGATTAAGATGGCATGTGCTACGCTCGTAGCTACTAGGCTGCGTCAAAGTTACAAAGCGTTTGTCATGGTGAAGCAAATCGTGCTATAGAATCAGATCGTGTTGTTCGTGCCGTGGCTAAGTTAGAGTACTTGGACGATTCCGGTAAACGTTTGTAAACGCGACTTAAATTAGGGGAATCAGCTTTTGTTGGTGAATGTTTGTGAAGAACCGTTTCTTGCCTTGGTAACATGTAGAAAGTATATTGTACGTTGACAGAAATTTTCTATCTAGAGGAATGTTTTGACACGATGGCCAGAAGTTCGCAAAACACTGTACGATGTTTTGCTCCTCGCCCCCGAGTCCAGGCAAGGCTTCATGCATAAGCGCTCAAGCGGTTGGAGAACCGTGAAAGGACGAGATTTATGACCGGATAGTGCGGAAATACGTGTCCGCGCCTGAGTTCCATTGCACTCGGCAGGCTGCCTTAAGCGAATGAGGCCTGCAAAAGCATGCATATCCACAGAATGTACCAACCGGTGGCGAGGTTTTCCCGGTCACAGAGCGACTGGCAGCCGTTGATAGAAGCCATGTGCTTGCCTTAGCTTTGCTTGGAGGTTCCCGGTACTTTTTAACCCACGTAAAGATGACTTATAGCCCAATTGTAACCCGATTTTGGCACTTACGGGGCGTATAAGTGGGGCTATAAGTACAGGTGCAATCGGGTTATTGAGTCATTGAGTACCCTAAACCCTAAACCCCAATACCCGTAGTTTGTAACTACCATGAACCTCCAAGTCGCTCCTCTCCAGTCCGAGAAGTGGAAGATGGGAAGTGTTGCTCAGGTACAGGCGCTTCAATCCCAGCAAGCTCAAAGAGCTTGATAGTGCTGCGGCTGCAGAGCTCATGAGGTTGAGTGTTTACGGTCAAAAAGAACCTCTGTGCCGGCAGGTTTCAAGGAGCATGTCAGTAAGAAGCCACCCAAGGCATTTTCGTCAAGTACAAGGATAGCGAGGCAGGTCATGATCACGGCTGTTGGAGACCACTGCACGCCGTTATGTATGTTTTCCTCCTTCGACGTGAGATGGTGTGTTTGTGCTCGCAGGGTGCTCCATGAGATGTTCAGGAAGATGACATGTCCAAATGCCAGGCAGCATTATACCGAGCGCTTTGCGACAAGTTCGCCCCACAGTCCGTTGATGACAGGTTGTTTGATGTAACATGTTGAAAGTACCGGAACTTGCATCATGCACAGCACTGCACTGTAAGCGCTTCTCACTGAGGTACTTGCAAACTCTGTCCTCAGATGGTGAGCCCTTGACGCCTGCACCTCAGGTGGGAAATGGAAGAACATTACGCGCATTGCATGTCTGGCCCCGCCTGTCTGTGGTCCCATCCGCGGCCAAGGTTCAACGTCTGGGAGTTGGGCACGGAGCCAGTGGAGGTTGGCATGCGCATGCAGGTTGATTTTGGACTAAGCGACTAAGCACCAAAGCGACACTTGTGCCCGGACACATCCATTTGCATTCTCTGATTCCGCAGCGAAGCCACCGAAATCTGCTGAGAGCCATGTTGTGACTCATCGATCTGGCGAGTGCTCCGCCACCATTCAATTTCTCTCTTGACCTTCGGTAAGCATCTCACAAGCTGAACAAAGAAACCAGATTTTCTTCAATGCGTTGAGCCTGAAGTCGTTAAGCCATGCATGTTTTGCAATTGCAACTGGGTTTTTGCTTTGCTGCAAATTCTGTCTCAAAGAGCCGCGATGATGCGGTGGAGGTGGGTGAGGCCTCGGAGCTCGAGGTGCTGGAATCCCCTCAGGACTCTCGGTCACGCTCTGTAATGTGTATCGAGTCATGATGTCATAACTTGCCGTATCTGAAGTCACGGGGTTCGCTTCCTGGAGGATGAGGCTCCACCTGTTCGCCTGGTTTCACCGAGCCCTTTGCGGTCACAGGAGAACGATGGAGTACAGCACATGATTGCAGAGTGGCCGCAAGTATCGATGTCGGCCCGGCGATTGCTCCATCGGCGTGTTGAGACGCTTTCAGTTAAGGGGTTTAGTTGGGGCGGGATGGGTCGTGCCATGAGTTGCTCGGTTCAGCAAAACTGGGGGCAAGTTGGGGCCCACCCCCTCCTGTCTGTCAGTTCGCCTCACTTCCGAGCATGCGTGGGAATCTGGCGGGGTCGGGTGCTCGGGATGACAGTCTTACAGCGCGGCGAGCAACATGACGACCGCACCTGTGGTTGGAACCAGCTGCTTCCAGTTTCCCGAATCATTTTTTTCCCGGCTTCGCTTTGTTTTAGTTTCCGAGTCGGGCTGGTAGCGTGCAGCCTGAAGGGTATTGCAATATCGGCGCAGAGGTGAAAGGCATGGGAGGGCGCGATGTGCCGGCGCCGGGTGAGCAGTGGTCGAAAGGACACATGGTGATTTCTCTAAGTGCGGTCCCTTTTGGGGTCCTCATGAAACGGTTAAGGCGGCCCCTCGTATTTGGGGTACCCAAACATGGACCCTTTATTTCAGAACTGACCACATCGATGTCTGATGGCATGACCGGTTAAACGGCCCGCTCTGCAAAAGGTGGTTTATGTGGACAGGGGGAGTGGCTGGAGAGTGCTCGGAAAATCAGCTGCTCAACCCTGAGAGGGGTTTCTAGCTTGGAGTAGATATCTTGTGCTTGATAGTAGAATTTGAAGAGCTTGAAAGTGTTTGGCCTTCTTCAGCAGGACCCCCTGCGGCCCGACAATGGGGAGGACTCAGAGAAGGATCATAGCTCAGCATGGCTCAGCATGAATCAACATTGTTTCCGAGACTCACCGAATCTGGGGCTGGATCGGAAGAACCTAAGCCTAAACTCCTACACTATAGGTATTTCCGAAACCTGCAGCATTCCAGCAAGAAGACTGCCTGTGCGCAGCGTGAGCTCTTCCCTGACAAGGATCGAGCCATGCCAGAGGGGCGGACATCGCCGAATCGTGATAACCTGGATTTAAGGGCAGCAGCCTCAGGAGCTTGAGCAGCCAAAGGGTTTAGGGTTTAGGGTTCAGGGTAACGGGGGTGTAGGGTTCTGCGGCTATTCTTTAGGTCGTAGGGTTTCGGGTTCCATGCGATTCGCCTCCCTTTCCTTAGGCCACTCAGCCCGGCGCCGCTGAGGAGCTGGCAGCTCCTGCAGGTCCTGCGCCATCAACCGTCAAGCCCTCGGCAGACAGAACACGCTCAGGATGTATTTTAATATCTTTTGCATTATCAAATGTTATTCAATATTGTTCAATATTATTTAATCTGTTTATCCGGGTCTGCTGTCCTTTCCAGGAAGGGCAGGAAGGGAAGGAAGAGAAGAAGAAGAAAAAGAAGCGGCGGGATGGTGAAGCTGCGTGAGACCAAGACCACAGCAGACCTCAGCACATCTCGCGCACCTCCCCCCCCCCCCCCCCCGCGAAGTTTGTTCGTGTGTTTCGGCTGCAGGTCTTCCCACCGCCGCTGCCCCGACCACCCAGGGAAGACATGGCAGGTGTTCAGCAATTTTGTGCCTTTGCGTTTCCGCTCGACTCGAATGACTCGTTGTCGGGGTGGCGTTTGGGGTCGACGTGCTACGCACGTTGCAGGTGTCAGTGACTTTCCCGACGTGCTTCTCAACCTGGCCCAAGCGTGCTCAACTCAGGACCGTGTAGGGTCTCTTTGCCAGCACTGTCAGCGACTTTCACGACTCCTGAATGTTTTTCCGGTTTCAGAAGCGCCACAAGGTCAGCTGAGAAGCTGCCAGACAAGGCGTCAAGGCGCTCAGCTTGGCTTGATTCTTGCTGAAGCTGCAGATGGCTGCAAATGGCTGCAGGTTTTCGGAGTGGAAATTATTGAACGGTGAATTCACAGATTGCTCTGACCTGCCGCCAGTGAGAGCTGGAAGACTCGAAAGTGACTTTGCCCTTATGATTCTCCTTTCTCACATGGCCTGGCTAACTGATTCGACTGTTTCCATTCAGCCGATGAACAGCCACCTCCTTTCTTGCCTGCCTGCCGCAGCAAAAACAGCTGTGCTAGCTGGCAGGCGAGCAGGCAACTCCCTTCGGCCAAAGGCTGCTCGCGCCTCAGGCATACCGTGGCGTGGCTTGACTAGGGTTCCATGTAGCTTTCTGCAGCAGGGTAGCTTGTCTGCAGCGAAGTGAAGGCCCCTCGCCCGCCCGTGACCCAGGAAGAGGCCTGAGCTTGGATCCTCCCTCTCCCTCTCCCTCTCCCTCTCCCTCTCCTCCTCCCTCTCCCTCTCCCTCTCTCCCTCTCTCTCTCTCTCTCTCTCTCTCTCTCTGTCTGGTTATGTATGCTATGCGGTATCTCAGGCAGGCTCTGAGCAGCAAGCGCCACCGCTGCATTCTCAGAGCGCTTTCGCACGGCTCATATGGCTCGTCCTTGGAACGTGTCTTGACGGATATGCACGGGTCAGGCCCAGGTTGGAGCCAGGGACAACGCGAAAGGTCAGGCGCAAGAGGCCTCTCCATGTCACTGCATCAAGGGCCTTAGGGCCTGAGCTTCTTGGGGTCTACGTAGTACCACAGCTCGAGCACGTGCAGGGGGTTGCGGAGGGGGGGGGGTTGTGTGAATTCTGGGCAGGGCTGAGAATGGTGAGAATACCGAGGCGCATGTGTGTGAGTGTGTGTGTGCTGGCTGTGCATGGTATTGGGTATAGTTTGGTGGGTTTTTGTGCGGTTGCGACCCGAGGGCCGGAAGAAACGACGGAAGGCCTGAGCTGTGTAAGCACACGATTTAAAATAAGAGCTCAGGGGTGCAGTTTCGGTGAGAGTTGTCATTGCGGCGTTGGGGGGGGTGGAGGTTCTCTTGGGCCCAGAAAGCAACGGCAAGGGCGCAGTTCGGGCCCTATTCCCTACATTCGCGTATGTGGAAGTTCCCTATCTGTGCTAACGCCGCAGCTACCGTATCGACTTACAGAGGAATCTGCAGCGGCACCGCCTGGGACCCAATCACTGCTGGATCTCGGAAGTCTGATGGAAGTTCAGTGAAGTCAAGCTCCCGCACGTTTTGGACGCTGTGACTTGGGAGCGTGTCTGCTGTCGCTTCATCCTGAAACATACCGAGGAGCCTCAAGGGTCTGACGTTGGAGCAGCGGAGAATGCAACTCAAGGAAAAGTTGCCCGCAGCCCCAGTAAAAGCAGAGAGCGGATGTTCTGCTGGGTGACAGCGTTTAGCACAGTGTAGCACAGTGTAGCACAGTGTAGCACAGTGTAGCACAGTGTAGCACAGTGTAGCACAGTGTAGCACAGTGTAGCATGGTGCAGTTGCGTAGCACAGTGAAGCACACTTACGGTGGACCATATATGACCACGTGGGCATTCCGTTAGCTTCTTTCTGTGCGGATCATTCCCTCGAGACGCCGTGGGCTTGAAGTTGGTTCATGAACTCTGCATTCGCGTGACGCGCTGACGCGACTCGACGATTCGGCGCTCTCGGAGCTGCCCCGGCTGTTGCTTGTGCAGGTGATGTCAGGCTTGGTCCAAGCTTGACAAAGTCCCAGTGCAGAGTTCAGGGGGTCCCCAAGGCAGGCCCTTCGACCCTCACAGCTCTCGGGGTGCAGTGTGCTCGTCACTGCACGACCCATTCGGCTATTTAATTTTGCTGATTCAATCACGAACGGTTCGCGAAGCTGCTTTGTCTTTACTTCATCATCGCTGCATATCCCGTTCGTATCTTTCTGCATCTTCGCTTGAACTAGTCTGTGTCTTTTCTGTTTTTTCAAAGCATGTTGTTGCCGTTTTTGTTTCTGGCAACATGCTGGAGAGATCGCTGGGAGAACATTCCCGAAGTTATGAATGGCAGAGCGGCGCTTCCCGCTGAGACTTTGCAACGCTATCGCAGAGGTTGCCGCCGAAGCCGCGTCTTTAAAGACTTACGGCAACTTCCTGCTCCCATGTGTTGAAGTTGTGGGATGTTGTGGGCAAGAACCATGTTGTATGTTGTATCATTTCCGTCTGTTCACTTGACTCACCGCGTCAGGAAGTCAAGTTGTATGTCCCTGCAACATCACCCCTGAACCCAGTCAACCGTGTCTTTGCCTTCTGGGCCGGCGGCCAGCGTCGAAGACCAATGTGCATGCTCAATACCTGACTTGTCCAGAGCCTTGGAGCCTGGATTCCACATCCCGATCCTCACGGCAGGAATCCCACTGGTGGGAGCCAAGCGCTTGCCTCATCGCCGTTGCGCGTGCTCGGGTGGACGTACTGGACCGTGCAGCTGCTTGTGGATCCCATGCCCAGCTATGCCCAGCTTCTGATGTCCGTCCGACTTCCTGTTCCATGTTTTCTGGGACACTCCCGCTTGCATCTGCCAGCATCTCATCTGCCAGCATCTGCTTGTGAAGCTGCCCGAAGGCCACAACGCGAGTTGTCACAAGTCACTTTTGTTCGAGAAGTCTTTTTTTTTTTTTCTCCCTCCGCCTTGTGTCAGCTTTTAGCGAGGTATGAGCTGAAGACGCAGATCTCGACGCAGGCGCTGAAAGTTGTGGCTTTGCTTGTTCAGAGCCCAGAGCCCTGGACTCGGAAAGGTTTCACATGGCCCGCCGCCATCGTCAATGCCTCAAGGCCATCTGTCTTCGCGTTTTTTGCACGTGAAGTCATCTTCATCCGACATCATCGGGTTCTGTACATAAGCAGCAGGGCACTTTGGCGGCTACCATAGACATGTTGCGGAGTGCAGTCAGCCAGCGGTGACCGTTCGAAGAAGATCTTGTTTAAATACACCTTCTAGAACATTTTATTTTTAAACTTTTTCTGTCTTTTTTCTTTCATTTTTTAATATCTCACTCTCTCTCTCTCTCTTCTCGGCTCTCTCTCTCTCAATCTCAGTCTCGATGTCGATGTCGATCTCAATCTCAATCCTAATCCCAATCCTAATTTCAATCTCAATCTTGCTCTCGCTCTCGCTCTCTCTCTCTCTCTGTCTCTCTCTCGCTCTCTGTCTCTCTCTCTCTCTCTCTCTGTCTCTCCCTCTCTGTCTCTGCCTCTCTCTCTCTCTCTCTCTTTCTCTGTGTTTGCAAATCTTGAGGGGACCCTCTCTGTACTGAATCTATTGCTGTGCTGATACCGCGTGTTGTCGGTTGAGTGATATTTAGTCTTTCAACTTGCTCGCCATTTGCAAGTTAGGGGCGGGGGTGCGGGGTACAGCTGGACAGCTACATTGGTCACAGGATCAGCATGTTTGTGGGTTTCGGGAGGGAGAAGGATCGCCCTGCAGGCTCTGCGGAACACTTCTGGGGCCAGCCGATGGAGGCACTGTGGCCTGCAAGGGGCTGTGGCAGTTCGTGCTTTTAGCAGGTATTAACATGCCGCTCCTGTGAGAGGGCACAGCGACTTGCCAGTTGCCCAAGTTGCCTACAGGCCACTCGTGGCCAGCGCGGCCAGCGCGGTCGGCGTCCTGTCGAGCCAGATCCGGACTCGTACTCCTACAGTGAGGACGATGCAACGAATGCGGAACGTCAGGCAGAAAGCAGGACCGCCAACGTAATATAGGGGTCGGAAAAATTACTTACAGTAGTCCCTAATGGTCCCCGTATAATACTACAATAACCCCCAAGACACAGTTCTAATGATTTAGGGCACCCTGTTCAAGTCACTTTAGGGCCAAGAAGTGCTCCCTTTACCAGGTGGTCGAGGTGTGTGAAGAGCGACGTTAAGTGCGAACTCTTTGAAGTCATTCGTCACACGAGTCCCTCACATTCCCTTCAGGACTGTTGTTTTGAGGAACAAGTTGGAGGCAGGGTTGCTGAAGTCTCCTTGCTCAACGCGGCTTGCGTGCATGGGGTTCTGGGAAGGCGCAGCTGCGCGCGAAGCTGATGCACTCCATTCAGCCGAAGGCAGGGATCCTGCGAGCTCCAGGGCCTTGAAAGAGCTCAGGGGGCCCTGAAACAAAAGCGGCACCATGATTCCAGTGTCGGTGAATGTGACATGAATCACGATCGTTTGGGCAGGTGCCGGAAGCTGCATGATTGTGCGCAAAAAAATCAGGATTACTTTCCGAATGACGGACTCGGTGATCAACATTTACTTTTCCTCAGATCAGCCACGAACAGAAAAAATGCAAAATCTACTTTTGGATTTTTTGTTGTTCTTATATTAAAGGTTTGCGGAACAGAAACTTTTTCAATGATCCCAGAAAGAAAATTCCCAATGAATCGACAACCCATTGTTCT
>CAJNDS010001017.1:0-41626 GCA_905221605.1 Symbiodinium natans
TTGAAATTTTGAAAATTTTTAAAAAAACATTGCAAGAAACGCGGCGTCTCAAAAATCTAGAATGCATTCTGTGGATGGTTGGTTTAAAACAAATCATTTTGGTCCTACATGCAGGTAAAATGGACGCAAACAAAAATTTTTCAACGAAAGTGGTGTAAATTCACCTGTAGTGTTTGCCCAGCCATGTGGTGTTTGACCAGACAGAGAGAAGCATAAGAGTTTTTCTGCTGCATGACTTGGCATGAGCATGTTTGGTTTGCCTAAAGTCCCTAAAGCATGTTTGGGTTGACTGCGACACATGTCTTGTCTTGTTGGCATGGCCTAGGATGAGTTTTGAGGCATGGAACTGCTTGAGAGCAGTAGTGAAGAAGTGCGTGTCAGAACTCTGAGGTTCTGTCTTGTTGCAACTCACTCCGTGTCCCTGCCACTTTCGTTCGTTGCCGGAGTAGGAGTGCAGAGTGGACTCTGAAGCTTCGCTGTTTTGCTGTTCGGAAGTGATCTGAAGTCCCCGAGGTGTAGACCAAAGCAGTTGCATTGTTCTTTTGCTTTACCTCCTTTGTAGAACAAAATTGAGATGGAATTCGTAGCTTTTGGAGCCCTTAGCTCTTGGAGAGAGCTTGCTGCAAGAACTGAAGCTTGCTGAACACTTTGGTGTTTGGCTCAAGTGCGAAGTGAAAAAGAGACTGCTGCGCGAGCTCTGCTTTTCACATGGTAGCGGAGCACTGAGAGTGACTCCAGCGCCTGTGTTAAGTACCTCCACGCCATGGCGGCTCCTGAGCACGGCGGAAGTGTGCATGGAAGCCCACAGGGTTCTCCGGTGCACGTGCCGTTGACTGCGGAGGAAGTCCGTGTCCCTGACAACACTCCCGAGGAGGAAGCCTTGCTGTTTGGAACCGGTGAGACTCCGGTGGGACAGCAACCGAACCCCTTTGCTGCCTTTGGAACTCAAGGAGTTCCGACCTCAACGCCAGCGACGAGTTCACAGCCAGTCACCGCTCCAGGTGGTGGTGCTGTTGGAAAAAGTTTGGTGGTTGAGATGCTGCGAGTAATGCAGCAGCAGCAGAGACAGCAGGAAGCCATGATGGACCAGTACCGGAAGCAGTTGGAACAGAACCAACAGCTTGTGGCCACCATGCTTCGTCGCATGGACAGCGAAGAGAAGAGGAGGAACGATGCCGAACTTGCAGCTGCTGAGGCTAAAGCCAAGGCGGAAGCCGCAACGGCATCTGCACCAAGTGACCCGTTCCTCGCTGCAACTTCGTCCACAGGAAGTTCCCTTCCTTCTTCAAGGCCTAAAGATACTGGGAGTTCATCTGGTGGATACGTTTCCAACCGTGCCGACAAGTACCTTCCACAGCTGCCTGTCATAGCCCACCAGGAGATGGGTAGAGACAGAATGCGAGAGATTGAGGCCTGGCACGGCTTCCTGGAGACGATGAGTTCATGGTTGGCCCTGCAAGACGAGGCCTACGTGAACGAGCTTCGACTCTGCATCAGTGTCAAGGACGAGATCCGACAGGACCGTTTGCCTCCTGACACCGCAGCTCGGTCGGCGAAGTTGTTTTACCTGCTTTCCCAGAGCTTGGCGAAGTGGGAGCGTGGTTTGGAGTTGCTTCGAAGCTGTAGCAAAAGGCAGAGCATGTCTGCTACTGGCTACGAGGCAGTTCGCACACTGCACCTCAACTACTCCATTGTGTCTCGAATGGAAGCCGTCTACGTGAGAGACGGTTGCATGAAGTTGCATGCCCAGTGTTCGGGGCTCAAGAAGCCCATGGACATCATCAGACACTTGGAGGACGAAATCGCCAAGGCGGAGATCAAGTTGAGCAACTTCCCCGAGTTGAAGCTCTCCGAAGCGGATCGCTGTTCCATCCTGCTGCAGGCCGTTTCGCATCCGGCAAGGCAGTACGTGGCGCTGCACGGCAACGCCAACAGCTGGAGTGAGCTCACGAAGAGCCTCAAATACTTCGAAGAACAGCTGAGGATGTGCGACGTGCCGACTGCAGCCAATCGTGGAATGGACGGCAAGCTTTGCGACCATTGCGGCAAGCATGGTCATGTGGCAAAGGATTGTTGGGTCCGACAGCGTGAAGCTGGTGAAAAGGGCGGCAAAGGCGGCAAGGGCGGCCAGGGAGAGTCGAAGAGTGGAAAGGGCACTGGTGGCCCTAAAGGACAAAGGTCACCCACTCCGAAGGGCGCGCCTCGCTCTCCAACGCCGAAAGGAAAGCCCACCTCCAAGGGAGAGAAGGGTGAAAAGGGAGAGAAAGGCGGGGACAAGGGCAAGAAGAAGAAGAACCGCGCCCGGGCTATAGGAGAACCAGAGTCCGAGGCGGAAGCAGAGCCTACACAGGGTGTGATGGCGATGCGCTTTGCCCAACGAAGTCCTGAACTGAGCCTTTCTGAGTCGTCTGAGCGTAGGGTAGGTTTTTCACTCGACAAGCAACGTTTGGGACCTGTTAGCAACTCTTTGACTGCAGGGGATGTAGAGCGCATCTGCGCCAGCTTTCAGCTAGAACCGAGAGACGTTTGGTTAGTGGATTCTGGAGCCACGTGTCATGTGGTTTCCTCTGAACACCTCAGCGGATTCAGGGTGGTCAAGAAGCACGAGAGAGAGGTCACTCTGTACAACGCTTCAGGGGGGAAGATCCCCGTATCGGACGTCGTCGACTTAGAGGTCGTTTTCGGTGATTGTAGCCTTCTTTTGACTGAGGTTCTCGTTGCGGAAGTGACGTTCAACGCCATTAGTCCCTGGGCGGCGGTGGAGAAAGGGTGGAGAACGTATCTCTACAAAACCGGGTCTAGGTTGTACAAAGGCAAACGCAACGTGAAACTTGTATCCGCTAATCGGGCCTGGTGGGCTTTGAGCGGGGGTCGTCGCCAGAAAGCGGGGAAAGGTCGTTCTCCGCGCCAGCCTTCGGGCTCGGACATGGAAATAGACGCGATTACCTGCCTGCAGGACTCTGTTGTTAAGCCACAGCCAGGACCGAGCATCCTCAAGAAAGCGACGACAGGAGGAAAGAAGGCGGAAGTCGAGAAGCCACAAGGAAGAGAGAGCGGTGATTGCCGGCATGCTTTGCTTGAGACGCCGTTTGCTTTCTTGCTGCGAGGGCTTAGAGCCGAAGTATCCCCGAAAACGGTCCCTGAAGTTCCTCAAGAATACCCCGCAAGCACCCTGAGCGTGCCCGAAGTGCACAGAGCTTACCCCGAAACACCCCGAAAATGCCCGAAAGTACCTCGAAAACGCCCTGAAATGGCCCAGAAGTCTTTAGGAAAGTCTTGCTGGCATATTTTGGCATGGTTCTTGGCATGGCTTGTGGCATGTTTTGCGGTGTGTTGGCATGAGAGTTTTGTTTTCGAAGAAGGAAGGATCGGCGCATGCGGTGCGCAGCTCTGTTTTGGGGGTTGGAAGAATGACGCGCTAGGCGCGCGAGCCAAAAAGAGCAAGGAGGAGATGTTTTACCATGTTTTTCAAGGGTCCCAAGCCTTAACGCAAGGCAGTGCTGGCATGTTTGACATGTTGTCTTGTGCTTGTGTTGGGCATGACGTCCCTAGAACCCTTAAGCATGGCAAGTGTGCTTGTGTGTGGCATGACGAATCGCTCCCCTTGCTTGTTGCCAGAAGCAGAAGCGGCAGTAACCATGGCCCTGGAACCTTGACATGGCTTGACTTGATTTGTTTGGGATGGAGTGGCCAAGAGACCTCAAAAATAGCCGACCTGTGTCGTCCCTTTGGAAATCTGGCCACAGAGGGCGTAGAGGTCATTTTCCCTATGATGTGAACTGCGAAAGCTGCTGCTCTAGCAAAGGCAAAGTCCCAGCCAGGAGACTGAAGAGGCAGCTACAGAAGGAGAATCAAACCATTGGGGTCGATTTCTATTATTTTGGGAAACTGAGGGTTCTTCTTCTTGTACATGTTGCGTCCCGGTACTCAATGTCTATCCCCGCCATGGAACTATACACGACCCGAACTTGTTATTCAATATCGATCGGTTTATCCGCGAAATTGGATTGCACCAAAAGACTTTAACGTTTCGGTGCGACAACGAACAGGGTCTGATATCCATGTGCGAGAGGGTCGCGGCGCAGAGGCGCGAGAACCCTACGATGGTAGATGTTGTGCCAGGATACCGTCCGCAGTCTAAAGGTGCTGTGGAAAGGCAGGTCTCTGCAATGAAGCAGGGATTTTGGTCGATATGGCTCGACCTAGAGGCGGAAGTAAAGCGTCGACGACCTGCTGAAGAAGGTGGTGCCGCTTGGCAGTTACCTTTAGGTGGAATGTTGTGGCAGACTTGTTTGCTGTATGCTGCACGCAGTTTCAACTTGTGGAGCTTTGACAGCAACAATAGTACCACGGCAATAGACAGGTTGCACGAGGAGATAGTCCAAAGGACTAGGACGCTTCCCTTCGGCTGTTCTGCGCAGGCTAAAGTTGGCGGTTCCAAACGACATCTAGAAAAGTTCCGGGGAGCTAAGACGGTTAGAGTGAGCTATCTGGGCCCCGTCCATCCTAGAGGTGGAGGTGTGTATGGAACTGTCATTGGAGGAGATGGAGAGATTGAGGTCTTTCCAGCGTGTCGTGGGATCTTTGAACGGGACGAACCCACGTACGACAGCCCAACGTTGGAGCTGTTAGCTAAAGCTAATCCTCTTGTGCTTGATACGCAGGACCCCGAAAAGCCTTTGCTGTTTGAACCGCCTGCAGAACCCATTGTTCCAAAAGAAGAAGAAATTGAAGCCCCAGAGGATGAAGAAATGCTTCCTGATTATGTCCCGGATTACGAGCCCACAGAAGTGGGATCTGAAGGTCATGAGGGGGTAGCAGGTGGCGATCTTCCTGAACCTGACATGGAGGACATGGAGATTGATTGGTTGACGGATCATTATCTTCAGAAGTTAGGTGAAGGACCTGACTGCCGCGCTGTGAGCAATCAAGCGGCGTCTTCCTTTGAGCTTAAGTTTGGAGGGAGTAGAATCTGTTGTCAGGTCCCCCAACAAGCTGTGTCAGAGACCTCTGGTGAGCTGTTAGATCCCAAACTCCTCTATCTGTCCATGAAATTAGAACTAGAAGAATTGGAGTCGTTCAACGTTGGAGAAGTGGTGAGCGAGCGAGAAGCGTATCGACTTGCTAAGGAGAGCGGAAGAAGAGTTCTTTCGAGCCGTTGGGTCAATACGGTTAAGAAGCCTGGTCTTTACCGCTCTAGACTTGTTGTCCGCGATTTTGCCGCTATGGGCGGCACCACGCTCGCTGAGGGGATCTATTCTCCGACCACCAGCCTGGAAGGGTTGCGGCTCCTACTTTCTGTTCTATGTAGAAAAGGGTCTGTGCTGTCCTGTGACGTCTCGGTAGCCTTCATGCACGCCGCTATTGCGCGGCCGGAGTTTGTGCAGCTTCCGAGTAACATAGGAAACGCAAAGACTGGCGAAAGGGTCTTCTTGAAACTGTTTCGTGCCATGAACGGGCTTCGAAGTGCCCCGCTTTCTTGGTACAAGGAGCTGTCAGCGTACTTGGGAAACCAAGGATTCCAGCAGATCTTGGACCCTACAATCTTCCGCAAGAAAACCAAGAATGGTTTGGTGATTGTCCTCTTTTATGTTGACGATCTGTTAATTTGGGCCGAGAACACCGCCGAAGCTCGAAAGGTGTATGAAGACCTGAAGAAACGCTACAAGCTTAAGCTAACAGGTGAGCTCTTGGAAGGAAAACCAGGTGAGGTGTCTTTCTTGGGATGTAGGATCTTCCGGAAAAAGCCCGGAGAGCCCTGCGTATACTTTGGCTTGGACGCCAAGTACTTGAGGTCTTGTTGTGAGGAGTACGGAATCACTAAGGTGGCGCCGAAGCTTCCACCATTAGAGCGGCGGTATGCTGACCTCATCAAGAAAGGACAGGACACACCTCTTACGCCAGAGGCGCACGAGCGCTATAGGCGTACCTTGGGACGCCTAGCCTGGGCGTCGCTTTCAAGACCTGATTTGCAGTATGTATGCGGTTTTCTAGGAAGACACCAGTCAGCCCCCAATGAAGCAGCCGAAGCTTGTATGAGGGATGTTCTGAGGTGGGTGTCTGGTTTACCGCATAAGGTCCAAGTGTTCCCCTCACGTAGAGAGCTTTTAGCCCCTGATGAGGACCGAGAGTCAGTGTCGTGTTTTGTTGACGCGTCTTGGGGTTTGAACTCTGTGAGTGGTGGAATTGTGACCTGGAACAACTGTTGCTTGAAGACGTTCAGTCGGAAACAGACGACAGTAGCTTTGTCGTCGGCAGAAGCCGAGCTAGCAGCACTGACTGAAATCGCAAGAGAGGGATTGTATATATCTCTGTTGGTGCAGACGATGGTGGAGGGGATGCCTTCTGACTCGGAGGAAGGCCGATATCAGTTGCACGCGTACGGGGACTCTGAAAGCGCCCTGTCAATAGCGCAAATGAGTACCCTCCTTAGGAAAGTCCGCCACATAGGGTTGAGAGCGGCTTTTCTCCAACAACTAGTCGCCAAGGAAAGATTGACGCTGGAGTATATACCGGGGAAACTCAACCCCGCAGATGCTCTAACGAAATCCCCAACTGCGGAGAATTTGGTCAGTCTTTGTGAGGCAGCTGGCCTCATTACCGAGCCAGAATCGTGGTCGTCGATCTCCGAAGAAAACGTCGAAGAAGTAAGAAATGAGCCCAATATCACTGAGGAAGTATCTTCGAACGCAGTAAGGTCCTCTCCGCTAGAGGTTCCGAGCTCTTGGATGGAAGCCGCGACGGCAGTGGCTAGAGGGACAGTGTCGCTCGTCGTTCTGGAGCTTTGCTGCGAAGAGTCGAGTGCTATAGCGAGAGCGTGTGCTCGAGAGAAAGGCATAGCGTACTTCGGAGTGACTCGGGAAATCAATCTTCTGAGTAAGAACACCTTTCTTGTTCTTGAAGAGATCTTAAGAGTCCTGAAGCAGGGAAAGGTCCGTGTCTTTGCGCATTTGTCTGCGCTTTGCAGCTCAGGCTGCCCCTTGAGGTACCTGCGTTTCCGCAAGCGACGAGGTTTGGAACTTTGGCGGAAGACGCTAAAGATTCACAAGAGTTGCTGGAGACTTATAGGGAAGCTCTTCGGCCCCTATGCCTCTAACGAGGGTTTGCTGTTAACCCACGAATGGCCTGAAAGGTCCTCTTTGTGGAAGGAAACGGTATTTCTAGAAGTCTCTAAAAGCATTGGTCTAACGCAAGGATGTCTAGTAGATAGATGCTGCTTCGAGAAGAAAGAGAAGACTTGGAAGAGATGGTGGTTCGCTTCTAATAGTGCTGCCTGCGTGTGGGAACTGTCTTCGTACGTTTGCGCAGGAAACCACGAACACTCGAAGAGTGCGTCTCTGAAGGAGTCTGGGACCTACCCGGAAGAGCTTGGAAAGGCTCTTGTCAGGATTGGAAAGAAGATCCTGAAGCAGGAGGAAAGAAAGGACTGAAGGGAACTACCCAAGGACCATCTGTGCATGAGGGGGTGTGTAAAATTCACCTAAGGCCTCGCAGAAAGCTGAGGTAGCAAGGTTGTCGGCCTCGCAAAGTGCTGAGGGTCACCAAAGGAAGCACAAGCCCAAGAAACGGAAAGCGTACCCAAGAGCACCACCTAAGGATCTACCACAGGAGTGGCAAATGCTGTGTCAAGTGGTGGGTAGATATGATGCTTCCAGTGAGGCTGCCGCACTCGAAGCCATTGAGAAACTAGAAGAGCAGGAACTCAACCCGCTACAACAACGAGCATGCCACGAAGTGCTTCGTTCCTTTGTGGAGCAGGACGCACAATATGCCAAGTGGATCTTGGCAGATGTGGCAAGTGGGTATCGCCAAGATGATAGGGCCGAATGCATCAAAATCACCTCGGCTAACATCACTAGCTGGAGGAAACCCATAGCGGCATGGATACACGAACTAGGACCGGACCTGGTGGTGCTGCAGGAAACCCATCTCAAGACGGAGGGTATCCAGCAAGCCATGAGCCATTGCCAAGATATGGGATACACCTTCATTGGCATGCCAGGCAGTACAAAAACTAAGGGTGTACAAGGAGGCCTGGCAGTGGTGGCACCCCGACATAGGAACCTGCGATACCTTACTGAGTATGGGACAGGACCGGCGGGCTTCCTGGCATGTGCCATGAGAAATAAAGGCTGGGATTTGATCATCGTCAGTCTGTATTTGGAGAGCGGGGTCGGATTCCAGGCTCCAAACAATATCCAAGTACTGGCGAGACTGATAGCTTTTCTCAAGGGCTGCAAAGTGCCATATATGGTGCTGGGTGATTGGAATGAAGCCCAGGACACCATGAGGGGCACAACTCTGGCGACAGAAGTTGGTGGTGCATTTGTTGGAGGGGGGGAACCAACGGCCCAAGGATCGGACGAAATCGATTACGGGCTGGTTGCGAAATGCTTGGTGCCCATCCTTCAAGTGAAAACGGATTGGGAAACCCCTTTTCGGCCTCATGCTGCAATGCATTGGAGGGTGGCCCAACCGTGCAGTAGCCCTGATGTTCCCCAGATGAAGAAGGCGGGAGCACTGGTGACGGAGACTGTGGAGTATGAACCAGTACAAAACACACAGAGCATCAACATCTTGGATGAACCCAAGATGGAAGATGAGCTCAGTGAGACATTTGCTCACCTGAGTGCCGGTGTGGAGAGGTCGATCACAGGCCGAATCGATGGTATGGGTGTTAAATCGGAGATTGTGCGGAAGAAATTGGTGGTCAACAACCCGGAGAACGTTGTCTGGACGGGCAAGAGGGCGGCCTTTTGGAACCGGGTCCAACAATGGGTCAAACAAGGCAGACATCATGGCGATGCACATCCGGTGGCGCGTCTGGTCCAATGCAGGCTCGGCGAGTATTACGAGGGTGATGCGCAGAACCAGGAGGATATGCTTGCGAGTATCCTGGGCCGGGGTACGGACGCTAGGCTTGTTCTGAAGCGCATCGACGAACAGCAATGCTACGCGAGAAAGGCGGATATGGAGGAGACAGCCCACCAGTACAAGCAATGGCTCAGTAAGGCCATGGAAAAGGGCATGCGACCACTATACAATGCCTTGCGAAAAGAAGAACAAGTGGTACAAAGACCCTACATGGAATATGACATGCTGGAACGGCCACACATTCGCCGAGACCACTGGGCGGCAGTGTGGACGACGGGCCAACCGTTGGCAAAATCGGCCTCGCTCATGACGGAGCTTGAGGATGCAGCCAAAAAACAAGCGGCCAGCGTGGAGCCGCTGAACCCTGTCGAGGTTAAGGCAAGGATCAAAAAACTGGCACTAAAGAGCCCGGGGCCGGATGGCTGGAGGATTGACCATTTGCAGGCCATGGACGATAAAGCAGTTGAAGCCGTTGTGTCCTTCTACCATGAATGTGAGGCCAAGGCAGCATGGCCGCAGCAAATGACAGTCTCCCTTATAGCAATGCTGCCGAAGAATCTGACCCGGGAAAGACCAATCGCCTTGCTACACATCCTGTACAGGACTTGGGTCCGCCTGCGATGGGATTTGGTAAGTACTTGGCAGGCAGGCTATGCCGCAGCTGCCACGTACGACAAGGCAGTCCCAGGCAGTTGCTGCTTGGACGTGGCCGTCGGCAGACTACTGCGAAATGAGGTGGCAAAGACAAATGGAGTGCATGTGGTGTCACTCTTTGTGGACCTCGAGTCCTTTTTCGATACCATCCAATTTCAGCAATTGATCATGGCAGCAACGGCCCTGCAATATCCACCGCTAATCCTGAAGATGGCACTGGAAGTGTACATGGGTGCCAGATACTTGGTGGCGGATGGGGTGCTATCGGCAGGCATCAGAGCTACAAATGGCGTGCAAGCGGGTTGCCCAGCGGCGCCATCGTTAGCAAAGGTGGCATTGCACCCGGTGATAGAAAAGATCCAAAGGCGACGAGATGTGGCAAACGTGGACTGTTGGTTGGATGATGTCTCAATTGACATCCAGCATAAGTCCTTTAAACACGTGGCGGATAGTGCCATACGAGTCTACCGCAGCTTAAAGGACGGGATGGATGCTAATGGTTTCACGATTTCATCCAAGAAGACAGGGTTTGTGGCCAGCAGTACCCAGGCGAGCAAGCACCTGCGAGAACTCCTGCTGCCACATGAGCCACAGGTGTACGACGTGATGCGTGACCTGGGCGTCGATAGTACAGGGGGGCGAAAGCGTCGCTTGGTGACGTCGGCAACGCGGGCCAAGAAAGCCCGTGCGAGACATAGCAAACTGTCTAGGCTGGGACCGCCGCCCAGCACTAAACTCCGCGTGGTCAAGGCAGCGATCACATCAGTTGCTTTGTGGGGGCACCCCTCTGTGGGGGTTTCACCCAAAAGAATGAAATGGCTCCGAACAGTGGTAGGAAAACACCTGGGTAAATACAAGCTTGGGAGTTTGGAAACCATCTTGGACATGGGAGCCAAGAAATGCCAAGATCCAAAGCGCACAATCCACAAGCAGCATTTCAAAGTGGTGGCCAAAGTTTTCCGTGCATGGATCGGTGGCGGAAAAGCCCACTTTGACTTGGCCTGGAAAACCACTTGGAAGAGGTTGAGTGCGGCCAAACACCACTGGCCACTGGTCACGGGGCCGATGGCTGCAACCATGGCGTACTTACTGGATCTGAAGGTAGATGCCAGTGACCCAGGCAAATGGAAGAGAGGTAGTGTCCTCAACGTTGATTGGACCCAGCCACGCATGGGTAGCATCGCCTACAAATGGCTTGAGGGATTCCTGGAGGAACAGAAACGGGCTGCGATAGCGCGACAGGCAGGTGGCGCTGGTGCCCAAGAGGGGCTGGATTGGACGCCGCATCACAAGTTGACGAAGCTGGGAGGCCTAAGCCCAGGCCTTATGGAAGGTATAAAGTCAGTGTGGCATGCGGGCGTCATCACGGAGTCCAAGCCAGGATGGTGCAGGAAGTGCCAAATGCCAGCAACTCTGGAGCATGTCCTCAAAGAATGTCCTTACTGGCGTGAACAAGGGTTCAAAGAACCCAAGCTCCAGGAATACTTGCGTCACAAATACCCATGGGAGTGTCTATGGACAAGGGCACTCCTGCCAAAGCCGGCGGTGTGGCACCCGAAGCCGCCGGAACACCTTTTAGGTCTCCGTTACCAAGGATGCTTTGCAGCAGATGCAAAAGTGGAAACGGAAGGCCTGATCTTCGCCACTGACGCAAGTGGAGGTCCAGGAGGAATAGACCCACGTGTACAAACATCAGCCCTCGCAGTGGTGGCTATGTCCTGGACAAATGGTGTCCTGGTGGAGTCTACCCGTGGCAGCCGGTGGTGGACATGGAGCGCCGTGCGCTTTTCCGACTAATGGAGCACACGGAGGATCTGATTGATGTCACTATGGATTGCAAGCCGGCAGTCCAAGTGCTACAAAAAACACAACCGCCGGAGGATGACCTGGAATGGAGCAAAGTGTGGAATGACAGGAAACGTATCAAGGCAACCTGGGTCCCGTCCCACAAAACTGAAGAGGAATTCCTGGCGAAGATGGGGCCGGGCACGTTGTGGCGACGAGCAGCGAATGACATGGCAGACAAAGTATGTGGTGCAGTAGCGGCGGCTGCTTACAGCCCAGCGCACAAGAGGCGTGTCAAAGAGTTGGACAATGTGGTGCGCACACTTTCCCTGGCGTACGGTGCACGCGCAGCCCACATACTGAGGAAGCGCAAAGAAGAAGACTTCCCCTTCATTCTGGACCATGCGCATTACAAAGAGAAGATGGAGGCCTCGCAGAAAGCTGAGGGATGCAAAAAAGCGCAGGGCAACGCCAAGCTCAACAAACGCCAGCGGCTATGGCAGTTGCTTAAAGACCCGGAGCGCGGGCATCAATGGGAGAAGGGCAGCGAACACCCCCGGAATTTAACACTGAAATGTCAACTGTGCGGGTTGTATGTACAACAAACCCTCACGAACTTGGAGGTGGTCTTGGAACAGTACTGCGTCAACCAGCCGGAGGCGCGAGTGCGTGAAGAGTGGGGTATCCACCCCTCCCACAATATGGTGAATTTGGGAATCCGTTGGGTCTGCACAAAGTGTGACCGAACACATGCACCGGTCAGCCAGAAGTGCAATAAAAGCCTGGCGGGGGAGTGCAAATCGCGGACTTCTCAGGGCAAGCTGGCTACCCAAGCGCAAACCCTTGTCAATGGTGGAAGTATGAGCAACGTCCAGTTTCAACAGCCTCGCGTTCAGTTTGGTGGGAAACACGCCAAAGCTAAGCCCCAAGCCAGCGCACAGCAGAAGATGTCATTGTTTGTTAGGCCTCGCCAAGCTGAGGGGACGCAGTAAATCCGCAGCCGTTTGGTGCAAGGAGACAGGGTTTCGGCCTCGTAGCTGAGGGTGAGGGCCTCGCAACGGGGAATTGCGATTGGTGTTTACGGCCTCGCTTTGCTGAGGGAGTGCAGCTCGGCCTCGCGGTGCCGTGTGCTTGCGACACCGCTGAGGGAAAGAGAGGAGGCCTCGGCCTCGCAGAGCTGAGGGTGGAACAAGGCGTCCTCATCCTCAAGGTGGGCCATTAGCAATGAGGCAATGGAAGACGGATGCTACGATGAGAAGACAAGGGTCCCGATTGCCATCCTGGTTAAGGAATCGGCCGGACAAAGGCAAGGGCAAAAGCAAGAACAAGCAGAAGGACCCGCCCCGAGAACGTTCCCCGCTTCGACAGGCCAGACACCCGGAGCAGCCTTGGGATAGGGAAGAGGAGAGTGCTTCGGAATCTCCGGTGGGTCCGGTACGCCTACGGGAGAGAGGAGAAGACAGAGCGGCCTCGCGCCAAGCTGAGGGTGTCAATACAGAGCAAGAGGCAAGCGAGCCTCGTACAGTCACGCTGGCGGAAGGGCCAGGTGCCCACAATATGGCCTCGCAGGAAGCTGAGGGAAAGGAGAAAAAGGAAGACATGAGCAAAGGCCAAGGACTGCGCTCCATTGGCTTGGGGAGGTCCAATTGGTCCGCAACCCAACGACAGGGCAAAGCTTACAGCCTAGGGTGCTTCCCTTCATAGGTGCAGGGCGCACTCGACGAGGATATGCTCTGGATCGGCTATGGGTCATGAAACTGGCGATGGAACCCCAGAGCTTTGGCAACGAAGCAGGGTATGGGGAACAATTCCCCACCCTGGTCACCAGGACCCTGTGGGCAGGATGGATTGGAGTCCTTTTCGACGAAGCGGTGGAGGGTTATTGCCACCACTACTTCTATGGAAGTATCATCCGCAGGGCAGAGCTGTTCAACACATGGTGGCAGGAAAATCGCCATGAAGCCGGGATCCTCAGACAGTCCCTGTTTTACCTGGTGGCTATAACGTCATGGCTGACCATGCAAGGAGTTGCTCTATCGGATGTCACGGTGAGCAACGTTGGGCGCGACCCAATGTCAGGATCGTTACCACGGGCAGTGTTCTTTGACACGGCGGAGTGGACGACGCTGCAGGAGGATAGATACAAGCTATCAAGCGGCCTTGTACGCCTCCTGGAGAAGTATGATGAGGAGCTACTGGCAACCATACGTGGATTGGTCAGAACGTACGACGGCAAGGCCAGCGCGCTTTGGATGGCGTGCGTAGGCAATGTCGGGCCATTTGCCCAGCACCTGCTGGATGCCGGGATTGCAAAACGAGGATGGGATGGAACCCTACTTTCGGTTCCGGCAACAGAGATCCAGAAAATCACGCTGGGCATGCCACATGACGAAGCTGATGAGTGAGCAGCGTAGCCCAGAAAGAAACACGGCTAGTGGTCTGAGAAGCACCAACCGACTCAAGAAATACCGCCTCGGCGTGCTGCCTGAGGAAGTATCGGCCTCGACTCTGGTCTGAGGGGTGCAAATGAAGGAAGTTCGGCCTCGGCAAGTCCTGAGGGAATTTCGGCCTCGACCACGGTATGAGGGCATGGATTTCGGCCTCGACAAATGTCTGAGGGAAGTGAGGGCTAGTACCGGTAGTCTCACTGTGCGAGTTTGTAGTTTGTATGTTTCACCCTCTAACCTCAGCCCCTTCGGGTGGCTACGCCTCGCAGCGTGCAGACGTAAAATTCACCTGGCTCAAGGTTTCGGCTCAACCCCGGTGGGGTGCTCAGGTAGAGAGCGTCTTTAGTGCCGTTGTGGCTGGCCCTGGGGCTTGTAACTAAGGGTAGGTTCCGTTTTGAGGCCTGGCAAAACTGTGTTTGCTCGTAGGCCGGCTGACCGGCTAAGCTGTCATAGAGCGGCGGCCCGCCAACTGCTGCCGTCGACGAAGGGCGTGAGTGCACAGTTTTCGGCCTCGCTTCGCTAGAGGGGAGCTTTTCGTCCTCGCGTTGCTGAGGGAACCTTGTGGCCTACAGTCTGCTCTGGGTCACAGTGAGAGTTGCAGCCTCGCATTGCTTGAGGGGTGACGCAAGCCTGTTGCTCACCAGAGATTCCTGCTGTCTCTGGGTGAGCAAAACCCACCGACCCTCATTTGGATTGAGGGCTGTGCTGAAGGTGAGTTTGGGTTCCTCGCTCACTTGTGTGGAAAACGAAGGTGAGACCGAAACACGGGGGAAACGGCCAGGCACGCTGCAGACAGTGCAGGCCAACGTCGCACTGCAAGTGGCATCCTTGCAGTGGCGACAGGAGTGTCCCGAACAATTGCGGTGTGCTCGAGCCCAAGCTTGCAGGTTTTCGGGGATCTGCAAGCTGAGCACAACAGGATTTTCTTCGCAGGTAGAATCAGGTAGAAAAGATTTGGCCCAACCCTGGTGGATCTGCCTGGACATAAATAACCAGAGGCATCAGTGTCGTAAAGCTCATTGACTGGTGCTACTGAGAAACCGTTGCCAAGGAACTTGCAGTAGGACTGTGGTGCGGCGCAGTGCAAGTTGAAGAGCAGCTGGTGGTGGCTGCTCCCCGGAAAACCAATAGTCCAAGAAGCCTCCTTCGGCCTCGCTCCGTGCTGAGGGTTTGTAAGGGTTGGTATTGGCCGGAAAGGATTCAGATGGAGGTTACCCGATCTTCGCGCTTTTCCCATCTGAAGGCAACCAATGGTAATCAGCCTGCTGGACATGGCAGGCCTGCTTTTGTTTACATCCACGTCTCCTGCAAGGGCTGGGGTCTGTCCGTGCACACAGACAAGGCGGAACCTTGCAGATGTTTAGGTCCTCGCGGCACGGCCGCTGGAGGTTGTTTGAAGATGTTGGCTCTCACTATCTGGTGAGTGGTTTGTATGGGCACTTGCTGGGGCAAGGCGGCTCTGGCGTCTGAGGATGGTACATGTGCTGGCTGCTGAGTACGGGCCACCGAAAGAGACCTGTGGTAAGACAAGCGATGAAAGGAGCCGAACTCCTAAAGAAAGGACAGGCTAGCTCACGCGGACGCCACGCAGAGTATGTGTTACTATCTTCAGATGTTGGAGCCAAATTGCCAGCCTTGTGACGTGAGATGTGGTGATTGGATTCGGCCTCAAGCACTGGAAGGCCTACAACAACAAATCCGAATGAAAACTGTGGTCCTAAGACACGCGGTGCAGCTGCTTATACGTGGCACCGCGGGGGTCACAAAGAGATAGAGGGCTTGCCAGCAAGGGAACTCTGTCTAAAGAGAGCCCTGGCTCAGTGAGGAGCTGAGGGCCTGGCTGCGCTGATGCAGCGGAATGGTTGTTCGGCCTCGCCTCCGCTGAGGGAACAACAGTCAATGCTTCTCTGCAGTGTCGGTCCGGGTTAGTAAGAGCGAGAACGCCGGGACCTCGAGCTGCAGTTTTACCATGAAGCAACCGCGTGAGATGCATTATTGGTCAACTGGTGAGTAAGAGCGAGAAAGCCAGGGTGACGCTACTTTGGGGGAGGCTGCAAGGCACGGTTAGTAAGTGCGAGAAAGCCGGAGCTGCGGACGAACCTGGAGTAGCAGTTTTTCATACCTCACGTGTTTCACTTTGCGGCCTCGCATGCGCTGAGGAAATATGCCTCGAACAGAACATCCAGTGCTGAGTGGGGATTGCCAAACTTACGGAGGCTGATGCCACAACAAGTGCCTCAACAGCAATGCATGCGGAGGGCAAAGTTCGGCCTCGCGAGTGCTGAGGGTTGCAGCTGAGAGAGGGCCTAGCTGAGAACGCAACACCTCAAGCGAGGTAATTTTTAGTTTAGTTTCACCTTGACCAACGGCCCCTTCGGGTGGCTACGCCTCGCAGCGTGCAGACGTAAAATTCACCTTGGCTCAAGTCTCGGCTCAACCCCGGTGGGGTGCGCAGGTAGTGAGCTGTTCGGTGGCCTGGAGGCTGTACCTAAGGGTGGGCTCCAACAGGACTCAAACCGAAACCACTGTGTTTGCTCGGTAGTTCTGCCAGCCACATAGCTGCCTGTGTACGGCCTCGCCGAGTGCTGAGGGAACTTTCGACCTCGCTGCTGAGGGTGTTGTCGGCCTCGCATAAGCTGAGGATTGTGGAAAGTCTTCGGCCTCGCTCGGAGGGACAACATAGTTCGGCCTCACCACGGTTGAGGGAAACACCTCCTGGAACTGAGGTGCAAGAAGATAGCAGACCTGTGCGAGCGAAGAGGGTTCCGAGGCCTTAACTTCCTTTGTTGGAACAGGGCCCCGTCTCAACCGCAGATTTCCGCTCGTGGGCTATCGGCGACCAGAGTGGCCGTCCACAGTGCCCTGGACAGTGTGCCACACGCCAAAGAGACTTGCTGCAAGGCAGACGGAGAGCGACGGACCATGCCGGCAATTGCGTGCTGTGTATTTGCATGGTCACACCAGGGGCGTCGTGAAGGGCTTTTCCTGGAACTGTCGCAGTCATATCGTATCCACTTTGTCCGTCGCACCAGGAGAGGCAACATAGCCTGGGGCAGCTGTGGGAATTGGAATGTCCAAAGAAGCCTGAATGCAGCTAACCTCCACCTGCAGCTCCGGGATTTCCGATGCTGTGAGGATGCGAGGCTTTGGAACATCGATTTCTATGTCGATCCCACAAACCCATCCCTGATGATTGATGGCAGCGGACGTGAAATCAGGTACCTGGGTAGGCTGGTGATTATGGTGTATGGCCCTGATGTGTCGAGAAGGATGCTGGCCTTGTCGGAAGATGATGAGGAATGGATGCTCCTTTGAGGTGATGAAACGTCGCCGGCCAGTAACCAGGCAAGTGGAAGTGGATTGAATTGCGAGCACAGCCTCGCCATTAAGGGCCATGTGAGGGCAAACCCGAATGCAGGCTTAGCTTGCCGGAATGAGGGTGATCAACATACCCTCGCAGCACAATGCTTTCAGAACCCGTGAAACCAGCGGAGATGCCATGTGAGGCTATGCAAGGGCAGTTTCGGCCTCGCTATGCTGGAGTAAAGGTTCGGCCTCGCCTCGGCTGAGGGAATGGATGGTTCGGCCTCGCCAAGGCTGAGGGAACAACAGAAGGGTTGCGAAAACGCCTCGCTGATGAAGAAGGTGCATGATGTTCCGGCCTCGCATCAGCTGAGGGAAGAATGATGGAATGGGCAGGCCGGGCACTTATTGGTCTGCCGGAATTGAGTCTGGGAGACTCTGGAAGCACTGCATGCAGCTTGGACGGCTGATGCTACTGGGCGCAAAGCGGTAAAGCAGCTTGAAGCATAGACTCCGCGGTGCCGGTGTGTCGGAGCAATTGATAGGTACAACCGCAGCCCAGCAGTGCTCAATCAAACAATGCAACATTCGGCCTCGACTTTGGTCTGAGGGAATGTGAGCTATAAAGAGCAAACTCCAGAATATGGATGAGGGACACTGGCCAGGCATGGAGGCCAGCAAAGGGCAGGTACCAGCATTGCACTGGAGAAGCCTCGAGTCCCAATGGCAGTGAACTTTGTGGTGAGGAATACGTCGACTGGTAAGTAAGTGCGAGAAAGCCAGGGCGATTCTGGGGAGAACAGCAAGGCACGGTTAGTAAGTGCGAGAACACCGGAGCTGCTGAGAACCCTGGATTAGCCGGGACGTACTCCGTGGAGGATTCGTTGTCACTGCTTTCAGAAATGCCCACAAGGACCAAGCATGCAGCTAACCCGTGGTCGCAGAGTGGGCCTCACTTCGGTTGAGGGTAATCGACTCCCAAGTGAGAGTATGGAGTTTTGGTGGCAAACAAGAGAGCCAGCCGACTGTCTTTGGAACAATGGCTACGGCTGGATTGGAGAATGTCAAGTCTCACAATGGATAGCGGCCTCGTACATAATATCCTCACAGGCAGGGTGGGTTTGACCTGGTAGTCGGCACCTTGCCCGGCCCCCTGTCAGGCGCCTGTACCGGCCACCTGTTGAAGGTGTGTGGCGTGGGGTCACCGGTGCGTAGCGGCGATTTCGGTCGCTTAGCGTCCTCCAGCCTAAAAAGGGGTATGTTTGGGCAGGTACTTCACCTGTTCCTCCTGCTTGGCTCGTGTTGGAGATGTGTGAATCGAGGGCATGGATCCGTCAAGGTGAGATGACGAGAAAGTGCAGAATTGGGCCTCAATCAATATGGAACGGTCTATGGGGATTGACCACCCCGCTGGTAGAGGGATAGCGGCCTCTGAGAATCGGAGGGCATGGATCACCTCCCGGCAAAAGCCACAGGAAGTATGCCCTGTGCATGCAAGAGGCAGCCACCGTAACCAGAGTCCATGAAGCCTCGGGCCATGACCTGGTTTGAAGACATGTCCGGCCTCACTACGGTTGAGGGGTGTGGATGGAAGCACTCAGGACATGCAATGAGACTCGTAGAACGAGCATCTGGGTCTACAGGAATTGACCTCCATTCGGTTGAGGGATAGCGGCCTCCACGAACGAGGGCATGGATCACCTCCCGAATAGACAACACAGAGAATGTGCAAGCATACAGGCAATTTGCCTTGGCCAAAGTCTTCAAGCCAATGGCAACGACTTGGTCAAAACGACATTCCGGCCTCACTTCGGTTGAGGGTAGCGGTACGTCAAAACCGAGGACAAGGAATGAGAGGGGGAACTTACCGGCAGTTTCACCCCACAGTTTTAGTAAGCTTTTGTTTCACTTGAACCCACAGCCCCTTCGGGTGGCTACGCCTCGCAGCGTGCAGACGTAAAATTCACCTGGCTCAAGGTCTCGGCTCAACCCCGGTGGGGTGCACAGGTAGCAGAGCGGTAGCTGTGTGAACCAGCCTCGAGTCCCCTAACTGTTTTGGGTACCAGGCCTGCTTTTCACAGCCTTCATTTGAGCCATGTCCAGAGCACCTGTGCAGTCGAGACCCTCACTGCCAACAAGTGACGGGTTGGAGTCTTCTCACCCAACTTGCGATGCAGAGAGCCAGAAGGAAGGCACGGCCCGACTGGAGGGCGAAGCAGCCCGCCTTGGGGAACTCTTCCCTTATGCGAGTCCTCTTACAGCCGGCTGTGGAGTTTCTCCAGCTTTGGAAGACCAGGTAAGAAGCTCGAGCAACCTGGCAAGTGTAGAGCGAACTTGGGCCCATAGAGCCAATTGTGGTCCCAGCCAAAGCAGGACTTTCCACCAAGCACTCTGCTTTCGCTGGCATCACAAGGGCCGGAAAGAGTGGCTGCTCCTCTCCGAGGACAGCAGCGTGTATTTTGTTCGCACCAGCAAATCCGGCAAAACAGTCCGAGCCGGACCTTGTGGGCAATGGAGATGCATGGAAGACCCAGCAAAGCTCCACGGGGGAACGGGAGGCGACCCGCCCGTGCAGTGGCTTCGCCTTTTGAACTTCAATTGCACTGGCTGTGGTAACATTCCAACCCATAACCTCAACTTCGTGCCTGGTCCTGGGGAAAGGCAACCAGCGATCTTGTATGGAGAGGATGGAAGACGCATCGAGCTCCAATGTGCCCTTTGTCTTCAAAACTTCCTGGAGTGCACGTGGAGCTGGCCGAGCTTCGATCAAGCAGTCAGGAGACAGGTGTTTCTGGACGATGCCTCCCTGGCTGACTTGCGTCAGTTAGGTCACCAAGGTACGGAGCCCGTAGAACCTTCGCTGGCGCCGCTGTCTTCTGCAGCCAGCGCACATGGCTGGACCTTCCTTGAGGAAGGGTGTTCTCAGGATCTAGACTCCCCAGAAGAAGCATGCAGCAGTGATTGGCTTGTGTGTGGCTTTGAAGACTTGGAAGACATCCCCTGGGAGGTCTGACCTAATACGGCCCCAACCCACTCAAATTGCAGGAGCTTTGCCCTGCCAGAATCAAGGGTGAGATGCCCACCCTCCGGAATCCCACTGTCACGGGTGAAGTTTCTCCCCGTTCAATCAGTGACGGTCCTTTGAGTCCGTTCCCAAACTGAGAGTGCCAGCAGGGCACCAAGAGAATCTTGCATGGAATAGGATCGTGAAATGATCGCATAAGGATGCAGGCTGTAAGCATGCAAGCAGACGAGTGCTCAGTCCCGGCACGCACCCAGATCCATCCGTCGGATTATGTTCGCAGCTGGTCCGATGGACACCCTGCAGGACAGACCGCCTCGACGCGGCTTATGTTCAGCCTGACACCGGTTCGGCCCCCTTGCTCGGTCTGTGCAGCAGACCGCTGGACCGGGTTTTTGGGCTCAGGTGCTTGTGGGTACTCACAGGCCCAACACGGGGTTCTCGCAAACACAGCGCACGAAAGGAAAACGTTAGAACCGGTCCCTGTAGATCCTCACAGGTTGATGAGGGGAGGGTAGCGCGCTGAGGTGTGGCAGGAACGGACGAGGATCCTAGTACGCCGACCGTATGAGGTTTAGGGCATTTCCCTGCATCAGTTTGGGGTTACCCGTGTTTGGCCTGCCGAGTGCTTCCTTTGTTTGTACCTGCAGGGTGTTTTTGTTGTTTCTCCGGGTGGTGCAAGCTCATCCAGGAGGAAGCCCAGCGGCAGGCGTTGTTGTTAGGGACCAAAGCTTGGGCTGACGGACAGCCAGAGGCACCAGATGTGGAGGTTAAAGGCTGTGGCTCGGTGCCTGAAAGCCTGCCAAACTGTGATGCCCAAATCAACCAAGCCCTCCCTGCGTGCAAGTGGTTTGGGTTCCTCTGGAGCCGCTGAGGGGAACCAGTTAGTAAGAGCGAGAAAGCTGGTTCCCCTCCCTGGTGAGTAAGTGCGAGAAAGCCAGGTCAGCAAACGGGGCCAACAGGAGCTCAGTGCTGCTGCGGCATGAGTTTCTGGGGCCTAGGTTAGTAAGGGCGAGAAAGCCTAGGCCTGCGCCGGAGGTTGGCGACTTTGCCAGCCACTTGCTTTCAGTTTAGTACAGGCATTGCCCATTTATCGGTTCCAGACCTTTTGCCTTTTCTGAGTGAGCCGGAAGTGGGTGAGTTTCTCCCCTGTACTGGCAGGGCTGATAGGGTAGGCAGTACAGACCAGGCAGTCCTCAATGCTTTCTCTCGGTGTCCCTGCACATAGTTCGGCCGTGTTAAGCAGGCCAAGGACACCTCGAGAGCCCCTTTTCCGTGCATAGTTAATACCTTCCGGAACTTCGGTTCCGAAGAGCCTAACCTGGCTAGCGACGCAGTCCGCTTTCGAGTAAAATTCACCTGTAAGAATGCAAGCAGAAGTGCTCAGTCCCGGCACGTACCCAGATCCATCCGTCGGAATATTTTCGCAGTTGTTCCGATGGACACCCTGCAGGACAGGCCGCCTCGATGCGGCTTTTGTTCAGCCTGACACCGGTTCGGCCCCTTTGCTCGGTCTGTGCAGCAGACCGCTGGACCGGGTTTTCGGGCTCAGGTGCTTGTGGGCCTTCCACAGGCCCAACACGGGGTTCTCGCAAACACAGCGCACGAAAGGATAACGTTAGAACCGCACCCTGAAGATCCTCACTGGTTGATGAGGGGAGGGAGGGCGCTGAGGTGTGGCAGGAACGGACGAGGATCCTAGTACGCCGACCGTATGAGGTTTAGGGCATTTCCCTGCATCAGTTTGGGGTTACCCGTGTTTGGCCTGTCGAGGATCTCCTTTGAGATTCCTGCAGGGTGCTGTTGTTTCTCTCCGGGTGGTGCAAGCCCATCTTGGAGGAAGCCTAGCGGCAGGCGTTGTTGTTAGGGACCAATGCTTGGCTGACGGACAGCCAGAGGCACCAGATTGTGGAGGTTAAAGGCTGTGGCTCGGTGCCTGAAAGCCTGCCCAACTGAGCTGCCCAAATCAACCAAGCCCTCCCTGCGTGCAAGTGGTATGGGCTCCTTGGAGCCGCTGAGGTTGAACCAGTTAGTAAGAGCGAGAAAGCTGGTTCCCCTCCCTGGTGAGTAAGTGCGAGAAAGCCAGGTCAGCAAACGGGGCTAACAGGAGCTCAGTGCTGCTGCGGCATGAGTTCCTGGGGCCTAGGTTAGTAAGGGCGAGAAAGCCTAGGCCTGTGCCGGAGGTTGGCGACTTTGCCAAGCCACTTGCGTTCAGTTTAGTACAGGCATTGCCCATGTATCGGTTCCAGACCTTCTGCCTTTTCTGAGTGAGCCGGAAGTGGGTGAGTTTCTCCCCTGTACTGGCAGGGCTGATAGGGTAGGCAGTACAGACCAGGCAGTTCAACCTGCAGAACATTTTGCCTAGGGCTTTGTACAGTGCCAAACCAGTGAGTAGCCGTAGGCCGCCGAGCTTCTCGCGGAACTGGTTAGGCCCTTTTTCTTCTCTCGGTGCTCCCTGCACATAGTACGGCCGTGTCAAGCAGGCCAAGGACACCTCGAGAGTCCCTTTTCCGTGCATAGTTAATACCTTCCGGAACTTCGGTTCCGAAGAGCCTAACCTGGCTAGCGACGCAGCCCGCTTTCGAGTAAAATTCACCTGGCTCAAGTTTCGGCTCAACCCCGGTGGGGTGCACACAGTAGCTGAGCGGTAGCTGTGGTGAACCAGCCTCGAGTCCTCAAACTGTCGTTGGGGAACAGGCCTGATTCAACCCCAGCTTGTCCGTAGTTAGAGCCATCTGTGTGTCAGTCCAAGGTGAGTCTCTCCCTTGTTGCTAGGCTGAGCAGCAAGTGAGTCTCTCCTTGTTCCCTCCGGCCTCCGGCCTGAGGTCCCCCACACCACGGCGGGCAGAGAGCGATCTCGCACCCCCGAGGTGCAGCGCTTTGGGGTAGCCGAGAGGGTTCCCTTGGAGGAATCAATCAAGCCCTATTTACAAGCCGAGTTCGAGGAGCAGCCCAGTGCCCGCGACCTCACACCGGGGCAGAGGGGTCACAAACCAACTCCGTGCTTTGGCTCGTTGGTCTAAGACCAGGAACGACTGGATCGTTGACGCTGGGAAACTTCTGTCGGAGGCCCGCCGGCAGAAGTGGTGTGCCGAACTCAATAAGTCCAACATCTGAGCCCTTCCTTCAGGCTAGGAGCCTCTGTTCTCTACTTGGCTCTTCCTGACCAACATGAGCTTCACAACCTGCGAGCATTGCTACACAGGATGGGTTCCTCGCCAGGACCTAGCTTGGTATCCCACCTGTTGGCATTGTGGCAAACCGTGGAAAAAGAAGCCAAAGAAAACGGGGGATTGGTCCTGGGGCACTGAGAGGAAGTGGACGCCAGAGCGGGTGAGAATCTCCCCAAAAGCTCAAAAGGGCAACAGAGCTGTGAAGGCCCTAGATCAGGCATGGCAGCACCTGGATGAAGGAGCCCGGACTGCGTTAGAAGCGGCAGGCTGGACCCCGAAGCACCCGCAGCCACCCCCGGGCCTGGAAGCCAAAGGAGCCATGTCTGATCAAGAATACAAGGAGGCCGCACAGAGCCTGTGGAACGGAGCAGATGAAGCAGCCAAGATTCTGCTCAAGGAAGCAGGCATAGAGGAGCCCAAGGATGAGCAAATGGAGGAGGTTCCACCAAAAGTGCGACTTCAGAAAACAATGGCGGCCTACAAACAGAACACGAATGAGCTTCGTTCGCTCATTGCCAAGAAGGTTCAGCTCCAAAGCCGCACCGAAAGGCTCAAGGAACAGTTTGAGCAGAGTATGAAAGAACTTGCAGCAATGTCGGAGAAAATCTCCCAGAAAGAGCAGGACATCCTCAAGATTCAATCTGCAGTCAAGGAGCAGGTTGAAAAGGAGGATCAACCAAAGCAGGCCGTCGAAGCCAGCAGGCTCCTAAGATGTGCCGGCATTGCCCTCACGCCTGAGCAGCAGGCGCAGCTGAACAAGCATCTCAGGCACGAGGCCGAAGAGGGGGAGCCCCAGAATTTTCCCACCTGGAAGAAGGAGGTGGGAGTACCCGCCGAGTTGATAGGAGCTGCCCTTCCAGAGGGAACAACAGAGTTCGGCCCGACAAGAAGAAGATTGGATTTTCGGAGCAGCCCAACCGGCCGAGGGTCGAGCTACTCCCCTTGAAAATCAGGATGAGCACCTGTAGGGCACAGGGCCACAGAGGAGTGAGGCGCGGCACTCCCTCTGGCAAGGGCCCGCAGCGAACGCGTCACAGTTTTGTAGTATAGCAGGTGGATGTGCACCGTTGGAGCAGCCAGTTTTTCTGCCTCCTCAGGAGTGTAACAGGCTTCGGCGCCATTGGAGGCCGAAGCAAGGAGGCAAGGAGACCCAGGGCAGCCAGGGCCCGCGGTTGAGCCCTGTGGTTAAATATGTTCTCAACAGGCTGGACTCCGCCTGCAAGACTCACATGACCACGGCTCATGAAGAGCAAGCCCCAGTTCCCACACAAGGGTTTGGGGCGCATTTTTGCAGCACTCCGAATACTCTCGACTCTGACCGAGGAGCTACTCCCCTGCTCTTACCGGCGGATACGGAGCATGAAGAGAGTTTCTCCTTCAGCACGCAGGAGCAGCCTGTTTGTGCAGAAGGTTCGGTTAGTGTAAACAAGTGGCTTTCGAGGAGTAGGAGAAAGACCACTCCCAGAAAGACAGCACTGGCCTTTGCAAAATCGGAGTCGCCAGTCGGCCTCAGTGGCCCCAAATTCTTTCCTGCGTCCCTGCTAGACGACAGCGACATGACGCAAACCCCAGCAACTTGTACAGCTTTAGTGGGAACCAGACTACCTTCAGGGCATACTGGTCAAAAAACCAGGAAGAAGCATGCCCTTGTGGAACCACGAAACCGAAAGCAAGCCAAGCTGTGGCAAAAGTTAGAGGTTCAACTCGACGGACAGCACGCCATCAGCGCCGAAGCCGAAGAGACGATCATTGAACTAGCGGACCAAGCCCCTCAGAACGAGGGGCTCTTGGAGCACTGGACTTTGGAGCAGCTTTTCAGCTGTGCTTCTCGAGGCCCGTCGGTAGGGGTATCACCCCTGAAGATGGCTCTCAAGGACGTGCAACAGCAGCTAAGCCTTCCCTCCAAAGTACCACTTCAAATTCGCTCTTCCAATGTCACCAGTTGGAGGGCGGAAATTGTAACTTGGCTTGACCAACTCACGGAGCCGGTTGTGTGCCTTCAAGAAACCCACCTTATTGGAGACTCAAGAGAGTCAGCGGCCCGGAAAGCAGCACGCTGTGGCTACGAGTTGCATGGCGGGTCGGGCTCCCCTGGTCAAGGGAAAGGAGTCCTCGGAGGTACGGGGATCTTGGTTCGCAAGCATTGGCAAGCCCGTTTCTTAAATCATGTTTCTTTCGAGGGGGGCGGTTTCACAGCAGTTGCGGTCAGAACAAGACAGGCGGAGATTGCATGCTTCAGCGTCTACTTGCGGTCAGGTGTAGCGTATGATTCGCACCCAAACGCTGAAATCCTGTCCCGCCTAATGGCAAATATAAAGGCTCACTCCGGGCACTGGTTTGCCATAGGGGATTGGAATGTGGCTCCAGAGGAGCTCCTGGCCAGTAACATCCTCAGTGAACTACAAGCTTACCCGATTGTGACTGGGCAGGCTACGTGTGATAGTGGCAACGAACTTGACTACTGCATCTGCAGCAGCAAGCTCAGGAGCATCTCCAGCATTGCAGCAGATTGGACTGCCCCACATCGGCCCCACTCTAGCCTGATCCTCACTTGCGATACGATGGGGGGCCAGTGTAAGGTTTTCCAGCTTCCTGCGTATGGACCTGTTGGTGAAGTGGCAGGGTGCAGCAGGAAAATGCCGTGCATCACACATATCAAGTGGATGGGGCGTGAGATTTCTGATGAAGTCTCGCTGGCATTTGCCGCCCTGGCCCAAGAGTGTTCGGCAACGGTGTGTCCAGAAGAAACCGCAGTCCGGGGCATCACCTTGTCTTTGAAACACAGTCGACTTTTGGCCCCGTCCCAAGTCTATAAGTACACGGACAATCATGCAAAATGGCAGAGGCTGCAGGTCTGGGCAAATAAAACCCCCCAAAAAATCATCAAAGCCGAAGAGCTCGAGCACCTGTTGTCAGGCCTGACTGATTCCGAGGCCCAGGAAATCAATGGCGACAAACAGGCAAAGATCGAATCCCTTCTCGCCGGGGAGGATGACATCGACACCCGCAAGTGGATCGAGGACGAAGCCTCAAGGGCCCTGAGGGCGCACGCCCGTTGCGACAAGGAGCGTTACAAGGAGTGGCTAGACGGCGCTGTACAGAAAGGAATGAGGCCTCTCTTCCGCGCCATGAAAAGCCATGAATCTGGCCTTGATAGGCCTTTCCAAACAATGGAACCTATGCTCCGACCATACTGCCGATTGGCCCAGTGGCAACCGATTTGGCAAGGAGAGTACGAGCCTGTTCCCACCGTTTTTCCCCTACTGCAAGTAGAAGCTAAACGAGAGGCCGAGCTACTCCCTCCGCTAGACCCACTGGCAATTATGCTCCGCATCAAACGTCTGCCTCTGAAAGCCCCAGGACCAGATGGATGGACGATTCCCTTCCTTAAAGCCCTGCCTGAAAAACGGGTCGAGGATCTCACCCATTTCTTTCACCTTGTGGAAAAAACCGGCCAGGCCCCGCATCAGTGGTGTACCACACAGGTCACCATGCTTGTTAAGTCGGTAGAAATCGAACGCCCGATTGCACTATGCCATGTGGCGTACAAGCTTTGGACCCAAGCCAGATACAACCTGGTGGCTGAATGGATAGCCCGCTTTGAGCTTGTTGCTCCGTGGGACGCGGCTCGTCCAGGGCAAGCTTGTTTGGACATTTCAGTCCGCAGAGTCTTCCTTTCCGAAATTAGCCGATCGAGAGGTTTAAGTCGGGTGAGTATCTTCATCGACCTCACTACTTTTTATGAGACAGTGGAACATGAGCTGCTGATACAACAAGCCAAAATCCTGGGTTTCCCCCAGGTCGTCCTCAATATAGCGCTCCAGATATATCGAGGCGAAAGACTGATCACTTCCGAGGGTCGAGTCTCTCACCCCATATGGGCCAGTCGGGGCATAATGGCAGGCTGCCCCATTGCCCCGGCTTTGGCAAAGTTGGCGTTGTTTCCCGTTTGTCAGAAAGTTTACCAGGCGAACCAGATCCAGTCCATGGATGTATGGCTGGATGACATCTCAGTCGATGTTGAGCACCGAGAACCACAGGCAGCAGCAAGGCAGGCACTTGCTGTGTTCCGCATGCTTCAATCGGAGCTAGGGGCAGCCAAGCTGCAGCTCAGCATCAGGAAGTCAGCCTTTGTATGCTCGGATGGGTCTGCGGAAAAAGAGCTCCGTAACAGGAGAAAGGTCAAAGAGCCGCAGGTGCAAAGTCTTGTCAAAGACTTGGGGGCGGATTCGTCTGGAGGCAGAAGGAGGCGGGTAAAGACCTCAAACAGCCGCATCCAGAAAGCGGTCAAGAGGAGCGCCAAACTTCACCGGTTAGGGCTAGGCCAGAAAAAGCATGCGATTCGCGCTTTTAAAACCAGCGCCTTTACGGCGGGCACCTGGGGGCATCAGGCCCAAGGGCTGTCTCCAAAGAGAATGAAGGTGGTGAGGGGAATGGCGGTGTCCCACTCCACCAGACTGGCGCTTGGTTCAGCGGATGTGGTCTTTGATATGGGCGAGTTTAATGTCCAAGACCCGGTTATCCGCATCGTTCTGGAACATTGGGACAGCCTAAGCCGATGCGTAGCCATCAATGGCCCGTGTGCGCCACGCATTCAACAAGCATGGGGGGTAACGTGGAAAAGACTTGCGCGAGCGGCTCACCCCTGGAGACTAGCAGCTGGCCCGATTGCCGCTATGGTGTGCTATCTCCGCGACATGGGTTTTGAAGCTCCCGCCATGGAAGTATGGTCGAGGCCAGACCTCACCATTAGACTCGAGTGGGGAAACGCCAGAACAGCACAGCAGGTGAAGGAGCAGCTGCGAGGAGCCATGTTGCGCGAGCGTTGGGGGCGAATTGCAAGCCAGCACGGCGGCGGAGGAGCCGAGCAAGGTTTAGACTGGACGACCCACAGGAGCCTGCTGAAAAAAGCCAAAGGGAACACTCTAAAGATAACAGGGCTACGCATGGTCTGGCAAGGCGCTGTAGCCTTCAATGGACATGGAGGTGCCGCTTCTTCAAGGTTTCCTTCAACACGGGTTTCAAGGAAAGAAGGAGGGTGGTCAGGGTGCTTGGTAAGCGGGGCTGGGACTAGTCCTCTCAACCAGAAGCATTCTGGTGCATCCACCCTACTCCTCCACTCAGGGTCGGGGCCAATGTCGTGCGCTGCCCACGCAGGGCAAGTGTGGAGCGCATGCACAAAGGAGTTGGCCCCGAGAGCTGCCAACCAGTCTGGTTTGGCACGGATGGATCAGGAGGACCACAGGCCTCCGATCCCAGGCTCAGAATGGCAACCTGGAGTTTAGTTGCCATACAGCACAAGGATGGCCATCTGCCGGCATGCTGCTGGCAAGGCCCGGAGCCGGATCCGGCCTACAAGATTGTAGGGTTCGCGGTGGGGGTCCTTCAGGTAGGTTTCACGGTGAATGACGCAGAGTCAAAGGCACTTGATTTCCTTTTGGGCTTGTCCAACCAAAACAATATTGTTGCCTGCGATAGCAAAATTGCGCTCACTAGACTTAAAAACCCCAACGCCCATTACCTTTGGCCAAGTATCTGGACCGCAGGTCAGGATGACCGAAATAGATTGAAACCGGTCTGGACAAAAGGGCACTTAACCAAAGAAGAGCACGCAGCCAGACATGGCACCGGCTCCTCATGGGCCTGGGAAGCCAACAGACATGCAGACTGGCTGTGCGGTCAAAAGGCCAATGAGATTTTGTCACAAGAGCATGTGGCAAACGTCAGGCAAATTGACAGCACTGCACGAGAGGTCTCCACTTTCTTAGGAAAGCGAGCTGAGTTCCTCCTCGCCAACTGCCCGCTGCCCTCAGCAAATGAGGTCAAATTTGAGAGGAAGGCCAAGGCCAAGGCCGAGCTTTCCTCCAAAAAAGGACCCAATAAAAAACAGCTTCTTTTGCATGCAGTCAAGGAGGCCAATCCTCAGACCATGCACAATTGGAAAATCTCTAGCGGAGAAAGCACCAACAACCTGTGCATAAAGTGCGAAGGGTGCGGGCTTTACGTGCAACAAGTCGATCCGCATGAGGTGGTAGAGCACGTTCTTCAGTTCCCGTGCCAGAGTCTGCCTGTGCCCACCTCGACTCCGTGGGGCTTTCATGTGTCTCACCACATGATCAACCTTGGAGAGTCAGTGGTATGCAAAAAGTGTGGAGTTTTCCAAGCTGTCAGAATCCTAAAGGCCAAACCGGGATGTCAAGGCAGGTGCAGTCAGGTCTGCAAGAAGCCTAACAGCAAATTCCAAGAAGCCCAAAAAAGAAGCCTAGACCCCAAGGCTGGCGTGAAAGCCTTCTTCGGCTTGAGGCAGAGTTGCTCGCCACATCCCGCAGCCGTTGTGCCTTCAAACACTAGTGTATGTGAAGCAGTGGCAGGTAGCAGCACAGGAGAGTTTCTCCCTCAGATTCCTCCCCTGCCTCCCCAGACCACCCCCGCTTTTCCCAAGTCTAAAGCTAAAATTAAAGCCAAAGCAAAAAAGGATGGCCTGACACAAACCGCTCTCTCTTTTAGGAAGTGAGCTATGGGAAAAGGATGGAATAAAGGACACGGCAAATCCAAAGGCCTCAAAGGCAAGCAATCAAGATTGCCACGAGAAGAGCTGGATGCAGCAAGGGAGGTGAACATGGAAAGAAGCGCGCGAGATCTCCCTACAAAAAGCCCTGGTTCGATCTCCAGGAGTAAAGCAAGGAGCCATGCTAGGCATCTTTCCTTAGCGGAAAGCGATGCGCGTTTCCGGGCGAACTCAACACCACGCCCTACACCACCTGCTCCTCCGCCAAGCAGGCGAGCCCAGGCGGAAGACGTGCCCGAAGCTCCTTCGGATGCAACCAAGGATTGGCGCTCCGAACAGCTTTCCCCCTGGGAACGAAGGGTCAAGTTAAGAAGCTCCTCAGATTCAAGCGGGCACAGAAGGGAAGAGGTTCTCTCCCGAAACGCGGCTCCTCTGCCAAACTCCTCCTCATCGAACCCTGGGCGCCCTGATGCCCACGCGGAGGTTGAGGATCTCACCTCTCTTCATGACCCCGCCAGCTCTCCCGAGAGCTCAGGGTGGCCCCTGGACAACAAAGCATCCAATGAAGGATCAATAGTCCTCCGTGAAGCAAACCATCAGACAGATAGAGCGGCTAGTTCTGGAAGAGACGACGCAGTGGCAGAAGCCGAGCGTCGGAGTGCTGACCCACAGGCAGCCGCGTTCCACTTTCAAGGCCAGTGGAAGGCACACCGCGGCAAGCCAAAGGAACCTCTGCACTATCTTCCTGTCAACCTAGTCATGGTCCATGACATCACCCACAGCCTCCATGTCCGGGACACCATGGATCTGACTATGCTCATGTTCGGCCGAACGCGAGTAGCCTATGTAGCCGAATCGGCTCCCCTGGTGTGGAAATTTTCGGATGAAAGCCAAGCCGAAGAGGAGCGCATCAGTAACATCTTTCCCCGTTTAACGGCGAAGGTCTACTGGTATGGTATGGGCTCGTGCGAATCCGCCTGCTATGGAGGGGTGGAGAGCAGGTGTTTCCATTTTACATGTCGCTGCAAGAGCGGTGTGTTCCAGGGGTTGAGGTTCTCACCCGATTCGGCGCTGGAAGCCAGAGTTGCTTCCAGTTCTTGTGCTACATGGCCATCATTTTGGCCTCTCTTCGAGCTGCAGGGTGGACCCTCCGCGATTTGGGACCACTAAATGTAGCTGTGAGTCGTACCACGGCGAATTCCCCCCATCCGAGGCTCATTTTCTTCGACACGAATGAATGGACATGGGAGGGAAAGGAAGCCAAACACAGCTGGACAGGCTTTTGGTCGCTTGTGGCGGATTTCAGCCCTTCACGCCAAGGCTGGCTGCGCGACAAGCTCAGACACGTTGGCTTGTACCCAAGGTGGTGCGCGGAAACGTTGTTAATGGAGTGTCAGCCTTTCTGGAGCCATCTCAGCGAACAGGGCATTATCGACTCGGGAGGGCCCTGTTTCAGTGATCTGCGATGAGCCAGAAGGTGAGTTTCCCCCTGTGCTGCGGCGAGAATCTTGTCAAGTCTGTAAAGACTCTGAGGGATGGTGAGGTTCTCCCAGCCCGTAGCTCTTTCCGTAACATCTCCGGATGCCTTCACAAGCACGGCCGTGTTTAGCAGGCCAAGGCATTCCCGAGAGTAGTTGTTCTCACTGTTTCACCTTAACTTCCGGGACTTTGGTTCCGAAGAGCCTAATTGGCTAGCGACGTCGCCCGCTCTCGAGTAAAATTCACCTGTAGTGTTTGCCCAGTTGGTGCCATGTGGTGTTTGACCATACAGAGAGAAGCATGAGAGTTTTTCTGCTGCATGACTTGGCATGAGCATGTTTGGTTTGCCCAAAGTCCCTAAAGCATGTTTGGGTTGACTGCGACACATGTCTTGTCTTGTTGGCATGGCCTAGGATGAGTTTTGAGGCACTTGGAACTGCTTGAGAGCAGTAGTGAAGAAGTGCGTGTCAGAACTCTGAGGTTCTGTCTTGTTGCAACTCACTCCGTGTCCCCGCCACTTCGTTCGTTGCCGTTGGACGTGTAGGATGGGAGTAGGAGTGCAGAGTGGACTCTGAAGCTTCGCTGTTTTGCTGTTCGGAAGTGACCTGAAGTCCCCGAGGTGTAGACCAAAGCAGTTGCATTGTTCTTTTGCTTTACCTCCTTTGTAGAACAAAGTTGAGATGGAATTCGTAGCTTTTGGAGCCCTTAGCTCTTGGAGAGAGCTTGCTGCAAGAACTGAAGCTTGCTGAACACTTTGGTGTTTGGCTCAAGTGCGAAGTGAAAAAGAGACTGCTGCGCGAGCTCTGCTTTTCACAGAAAGGAAAAAAAACACATTTTTCATGGTTTTCAAAAACAAAAATCCAAATTTCTGAAAATATGCAGCTTTCAGAAATTCGTCTGGGTAATTCCGGCTAGACCACTGCAGAGAGCTGAACAACAACCCAGCCGCCTGCAAACAATGAAAATTAACTCAAAAACCTTGAAAAGTGCTGAAACTTGCATTTTGGAAAATTGAAAAAATTGCCAGAGAGTGCTTCGCACCAAGTGCTTGCGTGTCAGAGTGACAGTGTCTGTGAGTGTGAGGATGAGAGTGAGAGCGAGAGCGAGAGTGAAAGTGAGAAAGTGAGAGAGAGAGAGTGAGAGAGGGTGAGAAAAGGACGACGGAGTGAGAGAAAGTGCAGTGACGGGCAGCGGAGGAGTGGTGCTGCCAACGCCGCGTTTTGAACAGTGCGTGCATTGGCATAGGTCGTGTTTGAACACTTGTAACAATGTTCAATTTGAAAGATGAGCGTTTGGAAAAAACCTAAATGAAAAACTGGTCGGTCTTGGGATCTGGCCACCCAGTCTGTGGCGTGGGGATCCCTGTAATAGTAGGGTCCCAAGTCCCCATGGTCACAAAATGCATTTGGAAAAATAGCTGAGGCACAACGCCACAACAGGCCACAAACGTGTGTTTATATCAGGCCACAAACGTGTGTTTTGAGGCCACGTCAGGGCACAACAGGCCACAAAACGTGCAGTTTTCAGGCCACGTTAGCAAACCCAAGTCCATGCACATTTACAGAAAGATGGCTTTAGTTTTCAGAGGGTGATTGCGGCAGTTGTCGTCTTAGACTGCTCTGCACGCACTTTTAACAGAGTGTTCAATTTCCTACCGTTTCACACACCATGTATGGGCTTAAGGGGTAGAACGTTCAACACAAGCCGCCCATCTACAGGGGAGACAGAATTGCTTAGATTTTTTAACTCCAGATTTGGAGTTGCGTAACTGGCAAACATGTGTACAGTGCAGGAACGACTTGGTCTTCTGGGAATTGCTAAAAATCAAGCTCCCAAAAAACAATCTTAAAACCAAAGCCTCAAAACCCACACTGTCTTGCTTTGTTGCAACACGTTTGTGGCCTGTTGTGGCCTTGCACTGCATGATGCCCAGTCGCCTTGAAGAAAGTCCTTGCCAATTCAGAGAACAGATAAGAAGTCGCCAAACAACACGCTGCACAGCCGTTCAGTCTTGTGCTGTGCAAGCGTGATTGTCCACCTTGGTGCGGTAGGCATGCATGTGCAAACTAAATTTGGCCTCAAAACGAATTTCAGCCGATTGTATCTTACAGACGCGTGAGAGGCAAGGACCCTGGGTAATGGTGCAAGATTCAGGCTTACTTGGCTCATGCAGGTCCAGGGAAAACACTGTGTCTCTGGCAACTTCTGCGCAGACGTTTGCCCTTGGTTTGTGTGAAAAATCATGCACAGGTAGCATTCGTTTCGTCACGTCTTGTATCTTGTGTTTTGTTCTTGCCAGAAGCTGAGCAGTGATTTGGAAATGTGGTTCATGAGTTTTACACTTGGAGCCAAATGGCTGAGACTGGGCTTGCTTTGACTCAAGGAAAAAGAAAGCGAGCGAATCTGCTTTTCACAGCAATTCTGGCTTCGCGTGCGTGGACCTTCCCTGTGCACGTTTCTCTCATGTCAATTTCTTCCACTAGAAAGCTGCCTGCGGAGATCGTGGTTCTCAGGTTTCCGCTTTGAACGCTTGTCTGTGGGCTTCGACTGTAAGCGCGAGATGAGATAAGCCGAATAATAGAAGAATTTGCGGCTCCAAAATTGGGGCCGCCAGGTGGTCCCAATTTGGAGTCGCGGTTTCACAACCCCCAAATTTAATTTCAAATGGTATAAAACCTTGGCGCTTCCTCTGCGAACGATGGCAATGTACCGGACATCCAACTCAACGTCCATGCCAGCTTCTCCAAGAATGAGCTCTTCGTTCATTCTGTCAATGATTGGGTGAAAGCCACTTGCGAAAGTTGCAAAACAGCTTCCAACAGTGCGATGATCCGCGCCAAGTATGATCTGGCTGAGATTGATCGGTGATAAGAAAAGCCAAAGGGCACCAATTAACGACCGCAGAGCGAACTTCTTGTTGAAGAGGTCCTGGCCATTGGCAGTGTCTGTCACACTGACAGCGCAAAGGCATACAAGAAGTGCCTTGCTTGTACAATGGAGCTTTGGGCGGCCCTTCCTCTCACTTGAAGCTGGTGCGCAGCAATGCTTCGGTTAGCTGCTGCTGTTGGGTTGCTGTTTGGCTTGCAACTCTTCCTTAAGCTTCTGTGGCCAATGCCAGCCTCGCTTCAAAGTTTGCTCTTTCAAGTCGTCCAGAACCTTGACGAATCGTAACGCTCTGCTTCCTTGCTTCTTCTTTTACAGGATGCTCTTGGCGAACCGTAACTTTCTGCTTCTTTACCTTCTTCTTGCAAGGCTGCAAGACGTTCTCGATAAATCTTAACTTCTTGCTTTCTTTCGAATTTCCTCCGGTGATAACGCCCACCGGAAAACGAATCTCCTTCTTTCCAACTCGTTAGCTGGGCTGCCAGCCCGTTGGCTAGGCTTTCCTCTTCCCTGGATCCACTTCTTCAGCTGCTGGCCTTTGCCAACAGCTCCGCGACCATAAAAATTTAAAGGCTGGTGAAGGAGTTCAATCCGGCAACGCTAGAAGAAGAAGTCTCTCAATGGAGTGACTGGAGTTTGGCTTTTTGTACTTTCTAGCATTCATGGACTATGAATGTTTTAGCAGATCTGAAGAAAGCCGTAGCATCAACGGATGCACTGGACATAGAAGATGACATTGATGGATTCTATGCAGCGAGCGAAGGACGAAAGATAAGAGGAATGAAGTTGTACTCTGTGTTGAGTAGCTACTTGAAGAATCGTCCACTGAAGGTGTTGAGAAGCATCGACAACATGGATGGATTTGAAGTTTGGAGGCGGTTAACGGCTGAGCTCGAACCGTCCTCTAGATCTCGAAGTCTTGCAATGGCCCAAGCTAGTAGGATTCCCTGCAATGGCAAAGGGAGCTAGCCTGATGGATTATGTTCTTACCTTCGAGAAGTTGGTCAATGAGTACGAGAAGTTATCGACAACGAAGTACGATGACAACTTGAAGATTGGAACGTTGCTGAAAGGCATCCCTCAAAATCTGAAGCAGCATATCATGGTAGGAATCAATCATGGTAGGAATCAATGAGAAGACAAGTTACAATGACTTGAGAACGAAGCTGTTACAGTACGAAAGGAGCAACCAAACGTGGTTTGCTGAGAACATTTTGGTGTTCAGGCCCCAGGAACAAGTTCAAGTTCCAAAGAATATCAAGGGCCGATCCCAATGGAGATTGACCGGCTAAAAGGAAAAGGAAAGTATGAGAAAGGAAGAGGAAGAGGAAAAGGAAAAGGAAAGTTCGAGAAAGGAAAAGGAAAAGAAAAAGGAAAAGACAGAAAAGGCGGAAGAGGAAGAGGCCGCGGTAAAGGCCGTGGCAAAGGACGAGGAAAGTCTGTGAGGCAAGTCAAGGAAAAGGTTCAGGTGGAAAAGGATCAAAGTCTGGAGTGGAGTGCTACAACTGTGGAAAGTATGGTCATTTTGCGCCAGCAAAAGGAGGAAGCAACTCAGGAAAAGGAGGAAAGCCAAAAGGAAAGATGCGACAAGTGCGCGAAGGTGAAGAGGAATGGAGTCAAGATCAAGAATGGTCAAGTGGCCGATGGAATGCGCCATCGCAGTCGAGCACCAGTTCACAGCCGAGTCAGCGTAGAAGTCAAGAACAAGCGCAAGTGCGAGCTGCGCAAGCCGCCAAAGGAAGTGAACAAGTGAGAAGAATCAATGAGGGGTCAATGACAAGAATTGAAGAAGTTGATGAAGAAGACGATGAAGAGATCGTAGACCTGATCGAGATGTTCCGAGAATGGGGAAACAAGCCCTCCGTGAGAATGGTGAAAGAGAAAGAGGTTCAAGTGTTCTACATAAGTCAAGGAGATGAAGAATTGAACGAAATGGACAAGTATCAGCTGTGGTACGAGGAAGATCGACCAGAAGTCAAACAGAAATCGATTGAGGATCCAAGTCCAAGTCCAAGTGTCCCAGAAGAAGACCAACCAGAAGTCAAACAGGAATCGATTGAGAATCCAAGTCCAAGTCCAAGTGTCCAAGAAGAAGACCAACCAGAAGTCAAACAGGAATCGATTGAGAATCCAAGTCCAAGTCCAAGTGTCCAAGAAGCAAGTAAAGATCGAGTACGAACGGTTCGGTTACCAGGGTATGAAGATCTGGTCGAAGTCGTTTTAGACAGTGGAGCAGACTGTCATGTGTTGCCGTTAAGCTATCATAAGTGGAGCTTCCAGCCCTGAAGATGGTCATCACGGACGCACAAGGGAATGCAATCAGAACGACCGAAGCAAGGACCAACATAACGTTCGAGTTCCAGAGATCCGACGGAAGAGTGATCAAAGTCAAGGACACTGCCGTGTTTGGTCAAGTGACTCAACCACTGTTCGCAGTGGGGAAATTGTGCAAAGTCGGATGGGACATCGAACCCCAAGATGCATACAGTGCGTTCCTGACGAAGATGGTGCAACGGAAGAATGGCACGTCGGTATCATATGTCCCGATAAGGTTTTCAAGGCACTCAACAGTGACAGATTTGAGGATCTACAGAGCAGCAATGGAAGATGGACAAGATGATGTACCGATATCGATCAGGAAACTTACACTGACGAAGGAGTTGAAAGATGACTTGGAGAACGGTAAGTACGAGGAAGGTTGGTTTTTCCTGAGCGATGGAAGACCAGTGAGAATCGACTGGGATGTGAACACAACGTACAACCTGGGAAAGGATGAAGGAAAGTCATTCAAGTACAGAACAACACTGAGAACCAGATATGAAGAAGAGGAATTAGTCTGGGAAGAAATGGAATTTTTCGAGTGCGCAGAAGAATTGAGAGAAAAGAGCAGAATGGTCATAGTGCCAGAGATTGAAAAATCAGTAGTCATCACGATCATGGAAAGGGTTCCGAGAGGTGTTGAAGATTACGGAGAGTACAGCAGCCCTTCCAAGAAGAAGGAAGTTGAAGACAAGCGTGATGTTGAAATGGAGCCTCAAGGAGAAGAAGACCTGTGGAAAGGAAGGTCAAGGGAAGAGTTACAGCGAGATATTGATGAAGGAATGAAAGAGTTATCGGAAGCACCAGGCCCAGAACAGCCTCCGCATGCAAAGAAAGATGAAAGCGAGAGAAGGAAAGTCGAAGAGCAACTACCGAAACTTGGCGAAGCGTTGGATGAGAGAATGAAGATCGCCGGAGTAGAGTTGACACCAGCGAGTACGCTGAAGCAGTTGAGGCATGCTTGTGAGTTCCTCAAGATAGGGAAGACAGGAAGTAAAGCCCAAGTCTGGCAGAGACTGAAGCACAAGATGAAGGAGCTAGTTGAAATCTCGAAAGGACTAGAGATCGAATTCTCAAGAGAGCCAGATGGAGAAAAGAGACCGGAAGAACCAAGCGAAGAAGAAAGGAGGAAGCATGAGTTGACACATCTGCCGAAGGCAGATTGGTGCGAGAGTTGCGCCGCGACAAGAAGTCGAGAAGATGATTTCAAGACCACAGAGAAGAAGCATGAAGCATCGTTGGTAAGCATGGATTTCAAGTTCACAGGAACGAGAAATGAAGAAGATGCAAAGGATGTGAAAGACGCATTGTGTATAAGTTTGGTCATGGTAGATCAAGAGACAAAGTTCGTCCATGCAATTCCAGTCACTCCAGTCCAAAGCAAGGAAGTGACAAACTACCTGGTAGAAGAAGTTTGCAGAGTGTTGATGTTGATGCAACCGAAAGTGATCCTAAGGACGGACGCTGAACCGGCGATGATTTCGTTGAGAAGGAAGGTGCAAGCGATACGGAAAATGCAGAAGCTTGAGACGGAGATTCAGGATGTGGCGCCAGACACGCACCAGGGAGCACAAGTTGAAAGATGGGTACAGACAGTGAGAAACCTATCGAAAACATTGGTGTATGGAGTAGAAAAAGAAGCAAAAGTGAAGATTACAAGTGAAAGTATTCTGTATCCGTGGGCACCAAGACATGCAGCGTTCCTGCTGAACAGGTTTGTGGTACAACAAGGAAAGACCCCGTTCGAATTGGTATTTGACCGAGAGTACAAAGGAACTCTAGTTCCATAGGGCAGTGTGGTTGTGGCAAAACCACTACCAAAGACAAAGGAGAAAGGTGAGCCATGGAAGAAAGGAATCTTCGCTGGGATGAACATGGTTTCGAACATGAATCTGGTGAGCACCAGAAGTGGAATCGTCAAAAGTAGGACAATGAGACAATGTTCACCAACGTTTGATGTAGAGACATTAGCGAATGCATGTGGGACGCCGTGGAACTACAACCAAGAGCAGTTGACTGGAAGGTCAAAGCAACCGAAGAGGTTACCGCCATCGAGTGGAATTGAAGTGGCACCCATTGAAGGACCGCCAGTACAAGTTCCAAGAACCCCAGCAGTCGTGGTAGAGACTCCACAGTACATCCCAACGGAGTCGGAAAGACCAAGCGACGCAATGGCGTCGGATCCACCAACAAGTGACCATGATGATGATGATGAAGATCCAGGCGAAGGCCAGAGAGGTTCTGAAGCAAGTAGTAGGAAAGGAGCAACGGCAAGGAAAAGAGACGAAGCGAGTCTAACCTCTGGTGAAGCCGGTGAAGGAGATCCAGAAGGCCCGAGTAAGAGAGAGCTCGAAGGAGGAGCTACAGAAGAGCCTGAGGCAACAAGACCAAGAGTCGATGAAGGAAGCGGCCAAGTTGAAGAACGACCCGAGAAGATTCAGAGGGGAGAACCCTCGGGAACTGTGAGAAGGGTTACAAAAAATTACAAAAATCTCTTTTCTTTGTGATCTTTTGACTGGATAATTGATTGGGATTCAAGGAAGGAAAATTCTTCTGATTGGGGATCCTAAATCTAATCTATGATTTGGATATTAGAGCAGGATCCAATTAGATTGGGATCTTTTGATTGGATATTAGAATGGAATTCAAGAGAGAATCGAGATATGATCTTTTGATTATATATTTGCTTAGAAGTCAAGGAAGGATCATGACTCATCGATTCAAAATCACGGTCGAGTTTTAGGGTAGAATATGATGAAGGATCAAGATAATAAGTCCTAATTGGGAATTAGAATGGAATTCAAGGACGACAAAACCAATTTTAATTGGATATTAGAATGGGGTTCTTGGAAATGGATATTAGGATGCGACGGTTCAAGATCAAGATAGATGGAAAATAAAATGGAATTAAAGGAAGGATTATATCTTGCTCTTTTGGTTTAGAATTCAGAATAGGGTCAAATTATTGATTTCCACATCCCTATATATACGAACATCTATTATTTTAAGAATTTCGGGGCATTCGTGTTCTTCGTAATCCGTCATAGAAATTGTTGGAAATCCCTTGGATATTCAAGTTCTAAAGGGAAAAACATCAACCATCCTTTGCAAACCATTGATATAAACCATTAAGACAAGGCAGCAACATCTGCGAGTGAAGTTGCCGATAGCACATGGCTCCATCCTGCGACGAGCGAATTTTATCGACAGGCACAGGATGTCTCCCGAATTTTGGTTCTCTGCCAAAGTGGTCTTCAGTTCGAACTTTTGGGTGCTCTGCGAAAGTGGTGTTGAAACACCCTCGGTTCACGTTGTTTTTTAAAAGTTGTTATCAAGACACCCTTTTGGTTTGAACTTTTTGGTTCTCTGCCAAAGTGGTGTTGAGACTCTTTTAGTTCGATATTTTTGGTTCTCTGCCAAAGTGGTGTTGAAACACCCTTTTGGTTCAGATGAGTGTTCTCTTTACAAAATTGGTGTTGGGACACCCTTTTGGAGTTTGTTTGGTTCTCTGCCAAAGTGGTGTTAAGACACCCTTTGGCACATGAGTGTTCTCTTTCAAAAAAATTGGTGTTGAGACACCTTTTGGTTCGATTTTTGGTTCTCTGCCAGTTGGGACACCCTTTTGGTTCGAATTTTTTGGTTCTCTGCCAAAGTGGTGTTGAAACATCTTTTTGGTTCGAATTGTACCAGATTTTAGCCCAGGTTTTTTCCCAAGTCGCTTATCTTCTTTATCTGAGACATTGTTACAAGTGATCGAGCACGACCTGCACTGTTCAAACGCGGCGTTGAAGAAAAAAATGGCAGAAATGGAAATCACGTGGGGCCCCATGGATTTCTTCACCATTCCTCCGCTCACTGCATCACCTTCTCTCATTCCGTCTTTCCTCTCACTCTCACTTTCGTTCTCACTCTCACTCTCACTCTCACTCTCACTCTCACTCTCACTCTCACTCTCACTCTCACTCTCACTCTCACTTTCGTTCTCACTCTCACTCTCACTCTCACTCTCACTCTCACTCTCACTCTCACTCACTCAACATCTAGACAACTCCACTCTCACTCCTCCACTTCCACTCTCCCCCTCACTCTCCGTCTCACTCTCACCTGCATCTCTCACTCTTTCACTCTCACTCTCACTCTCACTCTCACTCTCACTCTCACTCTCACTCTCACTCTCACTCTCACTCTCACTCTCACTCTCACTCTCACTCACTCTCATCTCGCTCTCGCTCTCACTCTCATCACTCCTCACACACTCACAGACACTCCGTCTCTCTCTCTCTCACACGCAAGCACTGGCTCTGGCAAAGAGCAGGGTGGATGGCACTAAATGCTGTAAAAAACAGATTTCAAGTTTCTAGAATATATAGAAATCCAAATATCGAAACAAAATGAAAATGTAAATGGCAAATTGCATTTTCTAATTTTAGAATACTAAATATTTGCAAGTTGCACAGGTAAAATTTCAAAACCCAAAATGCAATTTACAAAATTCAAACTTCAACACTTCAATTCAGAAAATACATCAAATCCCAAAAAATCCAAGAATATTCAATGAGAATGGTCTAGGTAATTGTCAAGTTTCTAGAAGGTCTATAGGGTTTAGGGTTTAGGATTTAGGGTTTAGGATTTCGGGTTTAGGATTTAGGATCTAGACCCCTTTGCAAGTTTAAGAGATACAGACGGGCACCTCTTCTGCAATTTTAAGAAATACAGACGGGCATCTGATCTGCAAGTTCAAGAAATACAGACGGGCTCCTCTTCTGCAAGAGACTTGTGCTCCCGAAAGCACCAATTCATACCTAAATCTTCATTGAGAGAGAGTCGGCGGCGCCATAGAGACTTCTATCCCCAAAGCACCACTTGAAAGGAGACGTATGCTCCCATGATATCGGATGCCCTAACATCCAGACACACAAAAGGCAGCAACGAAAGCAATCAAGGGACCCAAGGCACATTAAAAGCCCGCCACCACCCCGAATTAAGCCCCAGGTCCCACGATCGCGGGAGACGAGAAGAACACAGTTGGCATCCGAATTCCCATCTTGAAATGAACAACGAACGTGAAACACGAGAAATGAAACAACCTCCTTCGACAGCAGTATTCTTTGATACCATGAGAACTATCGATCATCTCAAGACCTGCGCGAGGGGCCTGTGGCGAGGAACATCATTTTCC
>CAJNDS010001018.1:0-20000 GCA_905221605.1 Symbiodinium natans
CTCCCCCACTCGCCCTAGAGAAATTGAAGAAGTCTTTTGATAAGAGCGACCCTCGGGTGTATCCCAAAGCCCCTTTTTTTGGTTCAATCAGCTTCTTAATTTGGTCGGCTTTGTATGCCCTCTTTTCAGATATCCTCCTTGCCCCCGCCCCCTCCCACGCTCGGTCCACCAAAAAGAAAGGATGCTAGTTGAACACGCTCGGTCCCCAAAAAGCACGAAAAGCACGGATGTTGGTGAAACCCCACTCCGCTGCCCACTCCCCCAATGGGGGGGAGTGGGGGGGGGGAGTGGGGGGGAGTGGGGGGAGGAGGGGGAGTGGGATGCCTCTCCCCCCTACACCTCCCCCCCACCCCCATCCCATCTCCCACACACAACACCCCACTCCTCCCCTCACCCCATCCCTCCCCCCCACTCCCCCCTTCCCCCCACTCCCCCCACTCCACTCTCCCCCCCTGCCCCCCACTCCCCCCACACTCCCCCCACTCCCTCACCCCCCAACCTCCCCCCCCACTCACCCCCACTCCCCCACGTCCCCCCCTCCCCCCCACTCCCCCCAGGGCTGCCCCCCCACTCCCCCCACTCCCCCCACTCCCCCCACTCCCCCACTAGGGTTTAGGGTTTAAGGTTTCGGGTTTAGGATTTGCGGGTTTAGGGTTTAGGGTTTGCGGGTTTGGGGTTTAGGGTGCTTTGGGGTTGTGGGTTTTCGGGGTTTAGGGTTTAGGGTTTAGGATTTAGGGTGTAGGGTTTAATGGAGGCTTAGGGTTTAATGAGGGGTTTAGGGTTTAATTAGGGGTTGAGGGTTTAATTAAGGTTTTAGGGTTTAGGGTTTAGGGTTTAGGGTTTCGGGTTTAGGGTTTAGGGTTTAGGGTTTAGGGTTTAGGGTTTAGGGTTTAGGGTTTAGGGTTTAGGGTTTATGGTTTATGGTTTAGGGTTTAGGGATTAGGGTTTAGGGTTTAGGGCTTGGATTTGGGCTTTGGGGTTTAGGGTTTAGGGTTTAGGGTTTAGGGTTTAGGGTTTAGGGTTTAGGGTTTAGGGTTTAGGGTTTAGGGTTTAGGGTTTAGGGTTAGGGGTTAGGGTTTAGGGTTTAGGGTTTAGGGTTTAGGGTTTAGGGTTTAGGGTTTAGGGTTTAGGGTTTAGGGGTTAGGGTTTAGGGTTTAGGGTATAGTTTTTAGGGTTTAGGGTTTAGGGTTTAGGGTTTAGGGTTTAGGGTTCAGGGTTGAGGGTTTAGGGTTTAGGGTTTAGGGTCTGGGGTTTGGGGTTTAGGGTTTGGGGTTTGGGGTTTGGGGTTTGGGGTTTGGGGTTTAGGGTTTGGGGTTTGGGGTTTGGTGTTTGGGGTTTGGCGTTTGGCGTTTAGGGTTTGGGGTTTAGGGGGTTTAGGGTTTAGGGGGTTTAGGATTTAGGAGTTAGGGGGTTTGAATCCGCAGGCTCAATTTACTTAAATACAGTATCTAGGTACCATAAGGTTTTGAGGTTTAGTGTTTAGGTTTTATTGGAATTGTAAAGGGTTTGTGTCCGGAGTTTTGTGGTTTTTTGAGGGGTTTGGGGGGGGATTTGATTTTTGTTGTTGCTGAAATATGGTTTCCGGCGCTTTGGAATAGAAATTGAAAAGGATTTGTGGCCGGAATTTTGGGTCAAGGATTGGAATTCTCTGGACCTTCAGAATTCAAATTTTGAAGGTCTGGGAGATCAGATCAAAATCTCTAAAATTGAAATTTTGAAGGTCTGGGAATCTTTTGATATCGTTTAAAACCTCCAGAATTCAAATTTTGCAGGTCTGGAGATCTTTGGATATCGGCTAAAACCTCCAGAATTGAAATTTTGAAGGTCTGGGGATCTTTGGATATCGGATCAAATCCTCTAGAATTCAATTTTTGAACGTCTGGGGGTCTTTGGGTGTCGGATCAAACCTCTAGAATTCAATTTTTGAAGGTTTGGGAATCTCTGATATTTAGTCAAAACCTCTAGAATTCAATTTTTGAAGGCCTGGGAATTTGATATCTGATCAAAATCTTCAGAATTCAAATTATAATGATTTGATGGTTTCTGTATGTCTGATTGGGAATTCAAATTTTTGAAGGTCTGGGAATTTCTGGATATTTGATTAAATATCTCCAGAACTCTATTTTTGAAAGATTTGGAATCTCTGGATATCTGGTCAAAACCTCCAGAACTCAAATTTTGAAGGTCTGGGGATCTTTGTATATCTGATCAAAACCTCTAGAATTAAATATTTGAAGGTCTGGGTATCTTTGGATGTCGGATCAAACCTCTAGAATTCAATTTTTGAAGGTCTGGGATTCTATGGATATTTAATTTAAACCAACCTCTAGACTTCAAATTTTCAAGGTTTGGGGATCTCTGCATTTCGAGTCATTCTGTTGGCTTTCAATATGTTCAGAATGATACCATATATACTTTGTATTTATCCTGGCCTTGAGGGTTTAGGGTTTAGGGTTGAAGGTTTAGGATTTAGGGTTTAGGGCTTGAGGTTTAGGGTTGGGGTACAATGAAATTTAAGTAAATTGAACTTATGGATACAAAAGAGGTTTGGGCTTGGATTATTTGGGGGTTCTGCTCGGGTCGACTATGTGGCTTCAGGTATCGGAGCACGCTGCCATCTCGTTTAACAATCTTGCCGACGATGTTGCCATTCAAGCTTCGAACGCTGAGCATGCTGTGTAGTGACAAATTATCAGGTTGATCTTGGGAATATCCTTGGCTGCTTGGGTGTTGAGTACAAACAAACGATAGCTTTTGTGTGATGTCGTTTGTGACAACGGCTTATTTCATGATTGTAGAGGAAGAGCAAACCGTAAGCTTGGGCCAATGTTGCCTCGGGTGAAGGACCCAGTTTTTTCTGGCAAGCGTGGACTTGTTTTCAAGAAACTCGGTCAACAAGGGGTCCTTTCTGGGCTGGAGGTGAAGTCAGAACGTTGCTGTCGCAGCTTTTTTTGCCACCTCGACGCAAGTCGTCGGATGTGAGCTTTGGTCAACTCACGGTCATCGGCTTCTGTACAATGCCTGCGCTCACATATCCCATCCGCTGTCTTGGGCTTGCATGTTGCCCATGTTGATACTTTGATTTGAATGAAGGCCATTTGTTGCGTGTGTGGACAGGCAGCAGACTACTCTTGATGTTTTTGTCGCTTTGGACAAGCGCCTTCGCGGCACTGCGGGCATACGCGGTCACTCCTTGCATGGCTGGAAGGAGTCTGTTCGTCTTCCCACTTTGCCCCGCATCTTCTGCAAGTTTGCTTTCCATGCTGTCTATCTGCGCGGCCATCCGTGCAATTGATGCATTGTTTATAATTGAATCTCTTCTCGGTGACGTTGCTGAGCGCTGCATTGAGGAAGAATCCGCGGCAGGATCGACACTTGAAGATGCCATCTGTCGATCGCCGATCCTGCTCGAATTTGGTTTGGCATTCACGACAACTGATGGCCTGTGTTGGGAAGCTTCGCATGTAGTCGGCGAACTGGTCCAGGTCTATGGTTCTCGCACAGCATGCGCACGTCAAGGGCGCAGTGCTTGCCTCTATGCATCGCATGCACCGGCGCTCGTCGTCGGAGAGTTGTTCATGCAATTGAGGTCTGTGGAAGGCATCTTCGGTCTTGTGCACCCCGCAATCTCGGCAGGTGTACTTCTGCTTCTTGCCTCTGATGCGGCGGAATGTGGTCTTCTTCCGTTTGCCGCTTGGTTGGAAGCTCTGGCAGTTGAGGCAGGTGGCGGGCTTTCTGGATTGCACCTGCTTCCACTGCGCGTCTGCGAAGGCTTCCAGGGTTTTCCTTTCTTTGCATTTCTGACAGGGCGCGGTCGGCCACCTCGCTTCTCGAATGTCTCGTAAAGTGAGTTCTCCACGAAGCTTTTTGAGCAATAGCTCAGGTCCATCTGGCGCGCCGCGTTGGAACAGCCACAGTGGAAAAGGGCGCAATATGAGAAGGTCTTCTCGGCTGCAAACGCGACTGGCTGCCACTGTGCCGTATGATGTGTGTGTGAGGCGATCGATGCTCAGGTCCAAGAGAACTGCACTCCTCGGAAGGGGTCGCTGGCAAAGAAAGAAAGAAAGAAAGAGAGAGAGAGAGAGAGAGAGACCGTGTGTGTGTGTGTGTGTGTGTGAAATGTGTTAGCGTTGTCGGTGGGTTTGGACGTGAATTAGGTTTGCGCTGTCAAGGTAGTTGCAGCTTAGCTGCAGAGTTTTTCCTTGGCTGCTATGGGCTGTGATCGCGAAGGCCGGGCTCAATGGCAGTTGCGTCCTCTTCACTCCCAAAACGGGGCATTTTCTTCCTTTGTCGAGCTTCCAGGTTCGGGTCCATGGTGTGATGGGATAGAGTCCCGGCTCTCGGCTGCCGTCTAAGGTCCAGTCTGCATCGTAGAACTTAACGTACCTGGCTGCTGTTGCTCTGGGTCGACGGATCAATATGCCGTTTGATTGGTCAGACACGTTTGACACTTTATGATTTAATGTTTTGCTTCGTTTCGGTATTCTTCTTTGCGGCTCGGTGACACCACTCGCGGCTGCTGTTCGTTTTCCAGCCATTCCCAGGAGTGAACGTAACCGAGGCGACCTTTCAAAAGGCACTTGTCGGAGCGGTCGACGTGCTGGGTGAGGTGCACCGGCAACCCCACTGCCAAGGGCAGCATGCCCAAAAGCCCCTCTGTGTCCATGTCGTGGTATCGTAGCCAGCGGATTTTGGCGGATTTGTCACAAGCTTGGGTTTGCAGAACTTCTGTGCCGGCTTTGTCTCGCGCTACGGACCAGCGGATGGGAACGTTCGCGGCTTGAGCGAAGCTGGTTGCTCGGTCCTTGTTGATCTGACACTTTGCGTCGTTGTTGGCCACAATGACTGTGCCTTTTAGGAATCTGTCTTCGCTCAGTCGTGGGTCTTGTGGTGAGTCGATGACTCGTTTGCGGCTTTTCCTTTCGGCTGCACTTAGAGTGCATCCTTCGACAGGCTGGCCGTGCAAGTACTTCCAATTGGATTCGGAGAGGTGACCCGAACGCATTTCGGCGACTACCTGCCAGGGGGAAGCGGGGGTGGTTGGTGGGGTGGGTTGGAAAGTGTTTTGTGCTTTATATGCCTTGAGCGACTGTTTTATGGCATGTCTTTGGGGTGTCGATGCGCCTCGTTCCACCATTCGTCCTTGCAGCGCTCTTTTTGCACGAGTTCGGTTACGCCCTGCAAGGCTCCGCACCATACGAACTCCCGGCTTGTTTGAATCAGCGGATCCGCAGCTACCTGCACTTGGCTGTCTGCAGGCTTGAGGCAGGCTGGTACGTCCACGAGACTGCCGCCTTCCGGAGGCGGCAATTGGTTGAAATCGCCGAGGAACACGACGTTGAGGCCGGCGAAGGGCCTCACTCGTCCCGTCGCGTCGTGCTTCCAACGGCTAGCGGCCGGAGTGGCGCTGCGAGTGCGGGCTTCGACCTGCGCGAGGAGCGTGGCGCTGACCATGCCGATTTCGTCGATGATGAGCCATCGCCAGAGGGCTATGCGTTTGGCGGTGTCTGGAGTTATGCCCTTGTCGAGGCTGTGGCGCCCCATAGAGAGTCCGCAACTGGCGTGGAGCGTCTTTCCGCGGATGTCGGCGGCGTTGGTGGCCTGGAACGCGGCGATCTCGAAGTCGATGCCTTGGACGTAGCCGAGGACCTCTTGGAAGAGCTTGCGCATGCATTTGAGGACGTGGGTCTTGCCGCTGCCCGGACCGCCATGGAGAAGCCAGACGAGTGGCTCGTCGGATTGCAGTCTGGTGGCGTCGCTTGGTGCTAGGTTGTATTCGACCAGAATCCTGTCCACGATCAGTTGCATGAATTTCTTCTGTTGATCGTTTAAGGTGGACTGAACTTTCTTGCTGTGTAGCCACGTGTGAAGTTTTTCGGCAGTGACTCTGTTCTGGTGGGTTACGGCGGGTCGCTGGTAGGGGTGGTGGAGGCCCGTCTGCTGCTGCTGTCCACTCTGTGTTTGTAGTCTGCGTGAGTCTTTTGCTGCTTGGATCAGCTTGTCTGGGTCCGCGACGCCGGGCGAGGATTGCAGCAGGGAGCGCTGTGTTGTAGCCATCTTGGACAGCGGGTTGTTTTCTTGTGCGTGTGAGAGCCAGATCTTCTGGCTGAGGTGAAACATGTTTTTTGTGAGTTGGCATCGCTGCACGGCGACCGTCGCAGCTGTTGCGTTTTGCAACTGCTCGGGAGCCGGAGCTTCTGCGTCGTCGTTCTCTTCCTCGGCTCCTCGCACCCTTGTGGTTTTGGCTTGTTGCAAGTCGTCGTCTTCGAAGTGATACGTGATGTCTTCCAAGTCTTCGTTGTCGCTGTTGTTGCCGAGGAGGTCGTTTATTTGCAGTTGGCGCGGTAGACAGAAGGTGAAGGCGTAGTTCAAGACGTAGCGCTTGACTTCCTCCGTGGCCCAGCCCGTGCGGGTCGCCCACGTCATGAGGGCCTCTCTCCAGGTTGTCGTGTCGGGACCCTTCAGCGCGCCTATGTACGGAGCTTCTTCGGTCGCGTCTCTTTCGGTGCCGCTCCAGGGCCGGAAGAGAACCAGGAGGCGTTTCGCGTGCTCCTCGTCGCTTCGACCGTAGGTGGCTTTGAACACTACAGGAACATGTGGCCTGGGTCGGGGCACGATGATCCAGTCGTGTCGGAACGGTTCGAGTGTTGGATCATCCGTCATGGGGCTCATGGGCATCCAGTCGTCATCTCCCTGTTCGCGTATTCGATAGTCCACGCCGGGTTGAAGCTCCTGCCAAAATGCTCCTGCTTCATATCTTTTGGAGCCGGCTTCGGTGAGGTAGGTGTGGTACTCCGTGGGCCGCGCCGTGTCTCTTGGTTGACACTCGAGGTTGTGAGGCCGTGTTGCCACCTTTACGCCGTAGTATCTGAGGAACTCGTAGGCGGACAAGGGGTTCACCTCAGGTCGCCGTCCCCGATGAGCGTAGATGGTCCAGAAAGCGGGTTTGGGAATGGCTTTGCGGGCGCTGCTGCTTCTGGTGTCTGTGCAAAGCAGTGCTTGTTCTTGTCTGGCGTGGTTGGCGGTCGCGGTTTCCTCGAGCAACTGCAGTCCGTGATGCAGGTTGATTTGCTGGCACGGGCTCGTCTTCACCGCTTCAGCTTTGGTGGGATCGAGGTGGCCGGCGTGCTCGATGAGGTTGGCGCATTCCACGGCTCCACGGACCACGCCTCGGGCATAGCAGTCTGTGGCGAGTCTTTTGGCGGCGCGCGCCCCGACGTATCCGGTGTTGGGGTTGTGCTGCAGCTCCTTCGTCAGGTCGTGCTCCTGTGCGGCTTGGCTCTTGTTCCATTCGTGCACTTCGTTGATGGCGATGGGCAGGCGCTTGCATTGGTAGTCGCAGGCGTAGCCGGCCTGCGCGGACTGGTTGATTTGGGCTTGGCGCATGATTTCCCAGATGTCGTGCCCGTTTGCGCAGTTCTCGTTGCAGCAGGCGGGATCGTGGAACTGCTGGGTGATGGGGAAGCGGTATGGCACTTGGACGTCGCTGTTGCACCGCAGCGCCGCGAGCATGGCCGGGTGGGTGCCGTTGAGGTCGGCGTCGTTGCACGGCCCCCACAGCAAGCCCAAGGCGCTGCGCTTGCCTTTGGTTGGCATGCCCATGTTTTCTGCCAGGCCCTTGCAGATCAGGACGCTTTTTTCCGTCAGTCGTTTGTCGCGAGGGAAGCCGGCTTTGCACTTGGTGGAGTCTTTGGGGTCTCTGCAGTGGCGCAGTGGCATGCGAGGTCCGTCGGGTGTGTTGGGAAGGTGGACGTGGTGCTGCTTCAATTGCTGGAGCTTTTCGACGTCTTCGTTGAGGTAGAGCTGTTTCCAGGTCTCGGCGGACAACTCGCTGTCGCTTTGATAGTCGGGACGGCTGAGCGCGAGCGTTGAGCTGCGGAAAGCTGGCCAGGCTGCTTCAGTCTCGTGGCGAACTCGCTGCCATTCGTCTGGGTCGGAGTACACTGTGCGGGAGACGTGCGCAACGTAGCTTTGGTATTGCTTCAGCATGTCGAGCTGTTCTTCCGAGCTCAGCTTCTGCAGTTCGGCGATGGGCCTGAATTGGTGGAAGCTCTGCACGAAAACCTGCGCGCGCGTGTGTGTGTGTGTGTGTGTGTGTGTGTGTGTGTGTGTGTGTGTGTGTGTGTGTGTGTGTGGGGTTCTGGTGTGCATATGGTGGATGAATTGTGGGAGCGTGAGAGGTCTGGGTGCTGTATGTATAAATTCTGGATATGATACTTGTGTGCGTGTCGGAGGGGGGGAACGTCTGTGTGTGCGAACTTCAAGTTGGGTCATTGAACAGCTCTTTTTTTTCCCCGGCTGGACCTGGAAGTGGATGTGCAGGCTTCCGCTTTTCTGACACTCGATCGAGCCATAGACGGAGTCGACGCGTCCGAAGATTCCTCCGCACGCCATAGCATTGCTGCCGAAGGCGTCTGTGCAAGGGTTGCCGCTCATTGCGCATTCGGGGCAGTTGGGACAAAATCTCACCCCGAACAGGTGGCGCATGGCCAGTTGCACGAGCACGCGGAAGCTGTCCGCGCAAGCCAGTGGGTCCTTGGCTAACATGGCACGGCGCTCGTCGTAGGCGGGCAGCTGGGCCAGCAATTTTTCCGGGTCGAGGCTGTAGTACTCCACGTTGAGGTCCGGCTTGTCCCTGGACTGAAATGCCTTGGTGGCCTCATTGGCGATGGCAGGGTCGCTTTCTCGAGCTCTCGCCAGGCGCACCATGAGGACCTGCGTGGTGTTTTACTGTTCTTGCTTGTTTGGTGGTGGTGGTGACGCCTGGCTGTTGGCCTGGTTTCGTCAATTGTTCTAGTGCGTGGACATTCTGTGTCACTCCGCATGCGTGTGCGTGCATGCATGTGTGCGTGCGTGGGTGGGTGGGTGGCTGGCTGGCTGGCTGGCTGTTTGTCTGTTCGTTCAGAGAAGTCTGGCCAGGGAACTTATTTTCTTTCATTTTGAGGTCCAAGATGCCGAGTCTCTTTCGGACGGCGAGAAGGTCACGAAGAGCGGAGTCCCGTAGCAAATTCGATTGGCGTGAGTTTCTTGTCTCATGATGCTTCTGACGTCGTGGGTGCCCGGAATGTTGCGGCAGCGCGCCGTGCAATTGTCCAGCACCTGCAATGTGTGGCTTTAAACGAGTGGGGGAACATGTGCTCGTGGTTCCTTGCACGGGAGACATTCAATAGAGAAAGAGAAAGAGGGAAGCAGTGATAGAGACGGAGAAGGAGAGAGACAAAGAAAGAGGGAGCGAGAGAGAGCGAGATAGAGAAAGAGAGAGAGTGAGAGAAACACAGAAAGAGAGAGAGAGAGAGAGAGAGAGAGAGAGGAAAGACAGAGACAGAGAGAGAGGGAGGAAAAGACAGGAGAGAGAGAGAGAGAGAGGAGACACGGACGTGTGACGAGGAGCGGGCCTTCTTTGCGGCTTCGGACAAGCCGATGCTGTACTTGACCTTGCTCAGGTCACCTTTGACGGGTTTGATCTGGTTGCTGAGGTCCATGTACTTGCCGTGATGGAGTGCGTCTTGTATTTCGTGTATCCCGTGAAGTATTTCGAGATTGCTGAATTTACGGCAGTCCCCTTGTTCGTTGACCGTGGCATACATGAAGGTGTTCTTCTGTAGGTTCACCATGGTTCGGAAGAGGAAGTTCCAGGTGGTGAAGCCGAACGTCCAATCTCGTCGAAACTGCGTTTCGGCACGACGTAACATGGCTGCCGCCCAGGCATGAACCTGGACGGACGGTGCGTTGGGGTCTCGACTGCGTCTGTTTGTGACGCTCTTCTCGTCGCGGTCGTCTTCTGCTTTTCGTGTTCGGGTGTCTTGCACGTCGGGGCATGCCGTGGCGTGGCTGAAGCAGAAGCAGAAAGCGGTGGCGAAGTACATGGGCTGAAATTGGTCGATGAGCTGATTGCCCGTCCTGACTTCGAGAGTGTCCGTTTTCTTGCGGGGCTGGGTCGTGAGTTGTTCTCGGAGATTGTTCAAGGCCGCGACGGCGACCGCGTTCTGATTTTCTCGTTCTTCGCTTCGCCCTTCGGCCAAGATGCCCTGCGCGCGTTGGCTGGCAAATATTTCGCCGGCTTTGTGCATGTCTTCGTGGGGGTGGTCCACGGGCGTTGCGGCTTTCTGTGGCTGCAGCTTTCCCCAGTCGTCGCTGTCTTGCATGGTTTCGATTACTTTTAAGACTTCCGGTGGGATGCCCTCTTCAGGGAGGTTGCTGGCCGCCCTTCGCACGGTTTCTGCTTGTATCTTCTGGAAAGCTGGATGGCCCGACTTTTTCATGTCCAGGATCAGTTGTATGACAACCTCTCGGCGCACGGTGGCCTGGTGAATGAGCGTCTTCAATTCGGAGGCAGTCGTCTTGCGCGTTTTGTTCGTTTTCAGAAGGACCCTCACGATTTCTCCCAGCTGCTGTCCTGCGCGTGGTAGTTGCGGCGGACCTTCTTCGGCGTTCAGGGCGTCTTTGAGGTTTGCGAGCAGTTCTTCCCAGGGCATCGGGAACGTGAGCGCGTTTCCTCTTGCTCCTAGTCGATGGAGTGCAGAGTGGGCCTTTGCGTCCAGGGCTGCTGTGGTTCCTTTTTCTTCTTCTCCGTATCGCGCTTCCATGGAGAAGCAGATCAGGGTGGTTACGCAGGGGCTGGCACAGATCATTTCCATTACTGTTACGTTTTCTTTGTAGAGCCGCTCTGGGGCGAATCCCGTCCACATGTCGTTGCACAAACTCAGGGGCGGCAGCCGTCCCTTTCTCAGGTGCTGGACGCAATCTTTGCACAGCGGCACCTCGCACTTCTCGCATAGTGTGCGCAGGTTGGGGTGCTCTGGATGGGCGGTGCATCGGTGATCTTCTGGGCAACAGAGTGCAGCGCCGTGACCAGGGATGTCCACTTGCCAGTCCTGGAAATCTGTGAGTGAGCTGAGCTTGATGTCTCCGACCAGGGTGTCGTAGGTGTCGAGGTACTTCTGCAGGCTGAGAATCTTGTAGAGATTCCTCGTTCTTGCTTCTGTTTTTTCCTTTGAATCCAAGGGTTCGAGGATGGGGTACCAGTCGATGCTGTTGGCTTCGTTTATCTCTTCCACACGTGTGTGGATGCATGCGCAGCTGAAGCAGATGAGCGCCTCGATTCTGTCCTTGGTCATGGCATGCGTGAAGCTTGTGAGTGCTGAACGGTCTCGGGAGCAGCCGGCCGGAGGGGCTTGCCTGCGGCAGACGGTGGCGACGGCCTCGTTGTAGATGCTCCTCGTGATGTCTTTGGGCTTTGGTTTTGGCATGTGCTCCATTGCGGGCTTCAACTTCTCGTAGTGTGTTTCCTGCGCAGGGATCCCCTGTATATGTATTGGTGCATGTGCGCTATTCATATGCGCATGTATGTGTGTGTGTGTTGTTCGGATCGCGACAGCCTCGACGTGGCGATGCAGATCTTCTTCGCTTCCGCTGCTCGTCGTCCAATTGCATCCTTTGAATGCACAAAATACTCGTGGCCAGGCTTCTCCTTTGTCTATGTCCTGTCTGCATTTTCCTGGCGGTATGAGTGGGTCGTCACGCAGCTCTTCCGAAGCCAGGTGACGGATGGCGTCTTCGAGGAGGCGTCGTGGGTGCATCAGGTTTGGGGCGACCTCGACTTTGCTGAGTTCTTGCAGGATGCTTGGTTGTGGCGTCACCTTGACTTCTGTCGGCTCCTGCTCTGTTGTTGTTTGCTGCTGGTTCGTTTTGCAGCAGAATCTGATCTTTGATTTGGCTGTGGCCTTCGGTTTTGTGGCGACTTCTGCTTGGTTGGTTTTGTGTTTTTTGTGCGGTCTGGGCTGTGCTGACGTTGGCGGTGGTGGGGGTGGTGGTGTGTCAGCCGTCGCAGGCGATTCGTCCGGTGATGGTGTTGGTGGTGGCATTGGTGGTGGTGGTAGCGGCGGCGGCGGCGATTGTGGCTGTGGCTCGGATGCTTCTGGATGCTCGCTGGATTGTCGGTCTGTGATGGATGTCGCTTGTGCATGGAAGGGCTGGTGATGCGGAGCATGGGGTATCAAGAGGTCGTAGTGATCCTTTCCGTTGTACCAGAGGTGGATGTCGTCGAAGTTTTGCGGAGGAAGGTTTGGGAGCACGTCTTCGTGGGTTCTTTCCATGGAATGTATGAGGCTGTCTTCGTCGGGCCAGTGAACCCATACACGTCGCTGTTCCATGAGAGTGAAGGCCACAATGGCTGTGTCGCCACCCCAGTTGTACTGGCTTGCTCGAAGGTATTCTGATTCCTGTAGCCACGTGTCTTCATAGTGTTCTTGTTCGGGTGCTGCCTGCTCCAGGAAATCGATGATTTTTTCTCGCAGGTTTGCCCCGGTGGTGTCGCTGGAGTATGCCAACGCATGGAAGAGGCAGTTGCCGTCGCCTGTCATTTTCACGAGGCGCAGTTGGTCTTCGAAGTACTCCTGAACTGCAATCTGTTCAGGCTGATCGATTGCAGCACGGGGTTGGATATTGCGGCACTGAGGACGGGGAGGGGGTATGGGGGAGCTTGCCTTTATGAGCATGTCGACGTCGATCTCTTTCGTGGATGTCATGCTCGTGGCTCCACCTCCTCTGCGTCTCGGTTGCTTTTCCTGGTCGGAACAGTCTTCTGTGTCAAAGGAAAGAAGCGATGTGCATGATCTATGTTGCGCATTTAACTGTTCTGTCAAGCAGTCGTATGCAGTCTCTTTGATATATAAATGTATCTATATATATATATGTATAAACTATATCGTCTGCCAGGCGGCGCTAGAACTAATGTTCTGGAGCTCAGGCAGCTTCTTTGTGGCGATTCTCAGGAGGCCGTGTTTTGCGAGGCGATAGTAGAGGTCCATCTGCCTGTGGTATCTGAACGAGAATATCTGTCCCGTGTCCTGCTTGAACCGAAATTTCTGCTGGTGGACGCGTCTCTCGTTCATGGTGAGCTGCTCCTTCTTCACCAGTGCCAAGCTCCGTGGAGTGATGGTGAGAACTTCGACGCGTTGGGCTTGCGTTAGCTCTTTTTCGAAGTTGACGCTCTTCTTCTGGAACGGCGTGTCCTGTCAGACTTTTTGCAGGACAAGCTGTAAGGGGGATGTATAGGGGGGGAGGAACAGGTGTCGAGGGGTGTCTGGAAGCTCACCGACTTCGGCCTGTCTGCTCTGTCCATTTAGCCGCGCCGGACCCATCGCTGTTCGATTTTGATGGTCCAAGAGATGGCTATTGTCAGCAGTCAGGTTTGATTTATGCGTGTACAGGTTGCATGGTCTAGTGCTTTGCCGGAGAAGCGTGAAGGTGTGCAAACTGAATTCGGTCCTGTTGGTTGGTTGTCGTGCTGCTATGATGTGCCCGTCTGGTCTGCGAGATGTCTGGAAATGGGATTGGTTCGGAACTCTGCGAAGTATCAAGAGACGATTGCAGAGCGGAGCTCGATCCAATGGGATGGCTGCGGGTGCTGTGTGCGTGGAGCTGACTTTCTGCCACTCATCATGGGGGCATCTGAGAAGAAGAATCTGGAGAGGGTAGGACGGCGCCTAGTTTGTTTGCCTTTTCCTAAGTTTTCGTCCCCCCCTCCCCCCCCCCCCCCTCCTCCCCCCACCCAGATGCCCCCTTCCCAGATGCCCCCGGGCCTCCAAAACAGGCGCGGTCATTCGGGAACTTATTCTTTGGTCCAGGGCTTCAAAATGGGCGCGGTCATTCGGGAACTTATTCGTTTGGAGCCATCTTCCTAGATGCCTATGAGCTTCAGGCCTCCGAGGCGGTCGCAGGGGCACCAATTCGATCTCTCTCAAACGCCCCCCTTCCCGCAAAAAAGACTTTAAAAAATGAAATGTTCAGAAAATGTGCCCCCTGATGCCCCCGTCCCAGATGCCCCCTTCCCAGACGCACCCCTCCCAGATGGTCCCCCCTTCCCACATGCTTTCGAAAAAACCGGAAAATTTGAATAATGAAATAAAACGCCCTCTCCAGATGCCCGCCCCAGACGCCCCCGTCTCAGATGCCCCCCTCCCAGATTGCCCCCCTCCCAGATTGCCCCCGCCCCAGACGGCCCCTCTCAGATGCCCCCCTCCCAGATGCCCCCGTTCCCACATGCTCGAACCTGCTCAGGGTGACTTGTTCGGAAGAACGCGCAAAAACTCAAACAAGTTGTGGACTTCCATTTTCATTGAGCGCCCCTCACTGTCGACGGTCGGTGAGAAACATCTGCAGCCCAGATTGCGTCAGTACCTTGGCTTCAAGTGTCAGTTTGCGTTCCTACCGCGTGCGCTCATCCGCGAAGGTCAAGCATCGGAGAGATTGAGAGAGTGTGGCAAGTCGGTCCTTCTCGAAGCCCGCAAAGGCTTGGCTCGGCTTGCTTGGTGCCTGAGCTCGGGGCGGAGAGTCTGATTTGCTGAACTGTTCGGGGTGTCCGGGCATGATTTACCTACCGGGTTGCAACTTTTCGCAGCTGTCACTCGGAACAGGAACAAGAGAAAGCTGAGCTCGCGACTGTCTGGCCAAGGATTCTGACGGATGAACACTCCTTAGTTCAGACAGCAATGCACAGGCAAGAGACATGTCATGGAAACTCAGCATCGCTGACATGTGCTCTGTGAGGTTCGGGCTCGGGGGGAGCTTCGGCGGCGAGTCCGATGTGTTTGGTTGAAATGGAGAGGTCCAAAAAGGGCCTGACTTTCGAGGTTGAAATGAAGGTCCACAAAAGCGAGGCTGGCGTCTCTCATATGTGGCACTGACACGGTTACAGTGAAGGCGTGCAGAGCACAGCCGAGTGAAGCAATTGCTGCATCAGTAATGCAGCGCATGCTTAGAGAAATTGCCGTGTCGCGCGAGGCGCGGCCTGATGAGTAAAGTGAGATCTGCGCGTGAGCGCAGTTCTCACAAGACGCGTTTACTAGAGGCCTGAAGGTGAGGCTCATTTTTCGATGTCGAGTCGATGGCCTGAAATGTGAACCCGTTTTTGGAGCTCTGGAAACGCAGGCTCATCTGGGGTCTGAAATCTGGACCTTTTTTTATCCGGAGCTCTGAAATCAGGCTCTTTCAGGTTCGTGGGGAGTGAGCCTGAAATAGGAACCTTTTTGAGGCTGATCTCTAAACACGATGGACGCCGGCCCGCAGTCCGTGCCACCTGCCCTCCCAGACAAAGCAGATAGGATTGCGATGTCAATGCCCTCGTAGTAACGTGAGAGTTCACGTGTTCCGATTAACGGGCTAAGGAAGACGCCCGCCCCCGTACGGCGCTGACACACCAACAGACAATCTAGATTACTGTGTGTCGCCCCCCGCGTAACACCATGTGTTTTGCGGACGGCGGCCGGGGTAAAGCAAAGGTCGCCGTAGAACGGGATCCCCTGCAGGCAGGTAGAGATGACAAAGTCTCTCAACTCCGACGTGTTTGTAGACCCGCCGAAAACGAGCATGCCGGCAGAGGGGTCGCAATTTGCACCTGGGTGCCGCCCTCGCCCCCCCCTCCCGGACACTACAGAAAATTTGCCATGTTGTGTGTTTTGCAAGGCTGCCAAACTAGGGAAAATACCTATGTTTTTGGACTAAATTGGGATTTTGTGAAGAATTTTGTCACCCGGTGACGTTTTTGAGGGGTGGATTTTGTCACCCGGAGGGCTGGATTTTGTCACCCGGAGGGCTGGATTTTGTCACCCGGTGACGTTCTTGCGGCCCGGGTGGTGTTGGAGCGCCGTCTGCGTTACAGGGCCCGGGCTTCAAGATTGCCACCGCTTGACAAAATCTGGGCTTTGTGCTGGGAAAATGCAATGAAAAGCGCAGGTACAGCTGCCAGGCTGGCCGCCCACGCTCTAACGGCTAAGGCGTCGCACTCCGAATCGCAAGGCCCGAGCTCCAATCCCCCCTGCGTTTTGTCCCACAAAATCCCCCGCCTCCCCGCACTCCCCTCCCCCCCCACTCCCCCACTCCCCCCACTCCCCCCACTCCCCCCACTCACTCCCCCCACTCCCCCCACTCCCCCCCACTCTCCCCCACTCCCCCCACTCCCCCCAATCCCCCCACTCACTCCCCCCCTCACTCCCCCACTCACTGCCCCCCACTCCCCCCACTCCCCCCCTTCCGACCCCCCCCCCACTCCCCCCACTCCCCCACTCCCCCCACTCCCCACTCCCCCCCACTCCCCCACTCCCCCCCCCCCTCCCCCCATCCCCCCCCCCCCCCACTCCCCCCACTCCCCCACTCCCCCCACTCCCCCCACCTCCCACTCTTGCGAATGATAAGCAATCGGAGGGGCCCTTTCCGAATGATGACCAAATAAGGTTCCGAATGAGAACCAAATAAGGTTCGGAGAGGCCCTTACCGAATGATAACCAAATAAGGTTCGGAGGGGCCCTTTCCGAATGATATCCAAATAAGGTTCGGAGGGGCCCTTTCCGAATAATAGCCAAACAAGGCCCGGGAGGGGGCCCTTTCCGAATGATAAGCAAACAAAGTCCGGAAAATTGTTTTCCGAACCCCCCACTCCCCACACTCTCCCCACTCCCCCCACTCCCCCACCACTCCTCCCAGCCTCCTCACTCCCCACCCCCAACTCCACCCGCACCCCCACGTATTTTTTTGGGTTGTCTTGGGTTCCAAGCACCTGTCCCCAGACCCCCGTTCTCGAGTCGAGAACCTGGGTCTGGAAATGACGGTTTTTTGCTGGAGCACCTGCTGTTCCAACCACCCCATCTGGGGCCCCAAAAGTTGGGGTTGGGAATCGTAGTTCGGGGGCGCAAGTTCAGCTTTCCGGCTCAAAACCCCCCACTCCCCCCACCCCCACTCCAGCTCCACCCACTCCACCCACTCCCCCCCACACACTCCCGCACACCCCCGTTCTCGAGTCGAAGAACCTGGGTCTGGAAATGACGGTTTTTGCTGGAACACCTGCTGTTCCAACCACCCCATCTGGGGCCCCGAAAGTGGGGGTTGGGAATCGTAGTTCGGGAACGCAGAAAGTGGCACTCTTGCTTGGAGTTGGAGGTGGGGGAGTAGGAGTGTGGGGGGGGGGGGGGAGTGGGGGAGTGGGGCAGGAGTGGCAGGAGTAGGGAGAGGGGGAGAACCCACTCCCACCTCCTCTTGGCCCAAGTCCAGGTGCCCTCTTCTGGCCCAAGTTCAGGTTGCGGGCTCGAAACCCCCGACCTGGACCACTTCTAGCACTTCACTCACTCCCCACTCCCCCTCCCATCCCCCACTCCCCCAACCCACTCCCCCACACTCCCCCACTCTCCCACTCCCCCACTCCCCTCCACTCCCCCACTCCCCCACTCCCCCACTCCCCCACTCCCCCACTCCCCCACTCCCCCACTCCCCCACTCCCCCACTCCCCCACTCCCCCACTCCCCCACTCCCCCACTCCCCCACTCCCCCCCTCCCCCACTCCCCCACTCCCCCACTCCCCCACCTCCCCCACTCCCCCACTCCCCCACTCCCCCACTCCCCCACTCCCCCACTCCCCCACTCCCCCACTCCCCCACTCCCCACCCGCTCCCCAGGCCTAAAACCCTAGGGCCAAAACCCTAGGCCCAAAACCCCAGGCCCAAAACCCTTGGCCCAAAACCCTAGGCCCAAAACCCCTAGGCCCCAAACCCTAGGCCCGAAACCCTCGGCCCAAAACCCTAAACCCTGAACCCTAAACCCTAGACCCTAAACCCTAAATAGCGCTATAAAACATATTTTACGACAAGAACAACATGAGTGGGTGAGTGGGGAGGGTTTTGGGCCTGGGGTTTTGGGCCTAGGGTTTTGGGCCTGGGGTTTTGGTCCCCCGCTCCCCCACTCCCCCACTCCCCCACTCCCCCACTCCCCCACCACTCCCCCACTCCCCACTCCCCCACTCCCCCACTCCCCCACTCCCCCACTCCCCCACTCCCCCACTCCCCCACTCCCCCACTCCCCCACTCCCCCACTCCCCCACTCCCCCACTCCCCCACTCCCCCACTCCCCCACTCCCCCACTCCCCCACTCCCCCACTCCCCGCTCACCAAAAAGCAGGATGCTAGTTGAACACGCTCGGTCCCCAAAAAGGCAGGATGCTAGTTGAGTACTCTCGGTCCCCAAAAGGCAGGATGCTAGTTAAACACGCTCGGTCTCCAAAAAGCAGGTTTCTGGTTAAACATGCTCGGTCCCCAAACAGTAGTTGAACAAGCACGTCACCCCCCGATAAGCAAAACCTGGAGCCATGCTTCTGCTATCGAAGCGGGTGTGGGTATGTTGTCTGATGTTGAGTCTGAAGCTGATGCCGCAAGAAGTGGTTTGTTTGGGGACCTGGATAGCAAGTTCGGGGGAGAGGGTGATGTCTGCTCCTTGTGTGTTGTTCCTGAAAACAAAACCCAAAACCCAATCAACATGAAAAAATCCCAAAACCAAACCCTCCCCCACTCCCCCCACTCCCCCACTCCCCCACTCCCCCACTCCCCCACTCCCCCACTCCCCCACTCCCCCACTCCCCCACTCCCCCACTCCCCCACTCCCCCCCTCCCCCACTCCCCCACTCCCCCACTCCCCCACTCCCCCACTCCCCCACTCCCCCACTCCCCCACTCCCCCACTCCCCCACTCCCCCACTCCCCCACTCCCTCCGCTCTCAGCTCCCTCACTCCCCCCCCCACTTCCCCAATGTGTCACGACGTGCTACCACTCTCCCCCATCCCCCACTCCCTTGCCCTCTTCTGGCCCAAGTCCAGGTTTCGGGCTCGAAACCCCCAACCTGGACCACTTCCAGCACTTTTCACGCACTGTATCCTGCTTCTGCGCTCCCCCACTCCCCCCAATCTCCCACTCCCCCAACTAGACGCCGGGGGGGAGTGGGGGGGAGTGGGGGGTTTGGGGGAAACCCAGGCTCCGGAGGGTTTGGCTCGAAACCCTTCAGGCTCCGAAGGGTTTGGGGAAACCCTTCAGGCTCCGAAAGGTTTGGGGAAACCCTTCAGGCTCCGAAGGGTTTGGGGAAACCCTTCAGGCTCCGAAGGGTTTGGGGAAACCCTTCAGGCTCCGAAGGGTTTGGGGAAACCCTGCAGGCTCCGAAGGGTTTGGGAAAACCCTTCAGGCTCCGAAGGGTTTGGGGAAACCCTTCAGGCTCCGAAGGGTTTGGGGAAACCCTTCAGGCTCCGAAGGGTTTGGGGAAACCCTTCAGGCTCCGAAGGGTTTGGGGAAACCCTTCAGGCTCCGAAGGGTTTGGAGAAACCCTTGAGGCTCCGAAGGGTTTGGGGAAACCCTTCAGGCTCCGAAGGGTTTGGGGAAACCCTTCAGGCTCCGAAGGGCTTGGGGAAACCCTTCAGGCTCCGAAGGGTTTGGGGAAACCCTTCAGGCTCCGAAGGGTTTGGAGAAACCCTTGAGGCTCCGAAGGGTTTGGGGAAACCCTTCAGGCTCCGAAGGGTTTGGGGAAACCCTTCAGGCTCCGAAGGGTTTGGAGAAACCCTTCAGGCTCCGAAGGGTTTGGGGAAACCCTTCAGGCTCCGAAGGGTTTGGGGAAACCCTGCAGGCTCCGATCGGCGGGAGTGGGGGAGTGGGGGAGTGGGGGTGCGGGGGAGTTGGGGTTTGGGACAAACTCCCCCCAATCTCCCACTCCCCCAACTCCCCAACTCCCCACTCCCCCAATCCCCCACTCCCCCACTCCCCCACTCCCCCACTCCCCCACTCCCCCCCACTCCAAACCACTCCCCCACACTCCCCCCCACTCCAACCCACTCCCCCCCACTCTCCCCCACTCCCCCCCACTCCCCCCCACTCTCCCCCACATCTCCCCCACATCTCCCCCACATCTCCTCCACATCTCCCCCACATCTCCCCCACATCTCCCCCACATCTCCCCCACATCTCCCCCACATCTCCCCCACATCTCCCCCACATCTCCCCCACATCTCCCCCACATCTCCCCCACATCTCCCCCACATCTCCCCCACATCTCCCCCACATCTCCCCCACATCTCCCCCACATCTCCCCCACATCTCCCCCACATCTCCCCCACATCTCCCCCACATCTCCCCCACATCTCCCCCACATCTCCCCCACATCTCCCCCACATCTCCCCCACATCCCCCCCACATCTC
>CAJNDS010001018.1:22500-41447 GCA_905221605.1 Symbiodinium natans
TTTCTGGTATTTCAAAAATGATTTTTCGAATTTCTAACAAATTTCTGGAATTCCAAAAAGATTTTTTGGAATTTCAGAAATATTTCTGGGATTCCAGAAAAAATTTTGGAATTTCAGAAATATTTCTGGAATTCTAAAATTTTTTTCTGGAATTCCAGAAATTTCTGAAGTTCCAAAATTCTAGAATTTGATTTGGTTTTTATTAATTCTTTTTTCTTTAATATCGCCAATTCATTCGTGACCTTGGATAAATGATACAGACAAAACCTTTTTTCTATACCAATTGCAGAGATATAGAAAAAAACCTCTTCTCTATTTCTTTTTTAAAATCTGCAATTCATTATCAAATTTGAGGTTTGCAAAAATATTTAGAAATAAAAGGAAAAGCTATATAATTCATTATCAAAATTGAGGTTTTCAATTATATTCAGAAATAAAAGGAAACCCTATAATTCATTATTAAAATTGAGGTTTTCAATTATATTTAGAAATAAAGGAAAACCTGGAATTCAAGCCCAAAAAAATTAAAGCCTAAAAACCCAAAATCCAAATCATTCATAATCAAATTTGAAATTTTCAAAAGTATTCAGAAATATAAGGGAAATCTATAATTCATAATCAAAGAAACTTTCAATTAGGATTAAATTCCAAATTCCAAAATCTGAATCCTAAATCCAAAACCCAAAACCCCAAACCCCAAAACCCAAAACCCAAAACCCAAAACCCAAAACCCAAAACCAAAACCCAAAACCCAAATACCAAAACCCAAAACCCAAAACCCAAAATCCAAAACCCAAAACCCCAAACCCGAAACGAAAACCCAAAACCCAAACCCCAAAGCCAAAACAAAACCCAAAACCCAAAACAAAACCCAAAACCTAAAACCCAAAACCCAAAACCCAAAACCACCCAAAACAACACCCAAAACACAACCCAAAACACAACCCAAAACACAACCCAAAACACAACCCAAAACACAACCCAAAACACAACCCCAAAACTGGCCTTTAAGTCCATTCTACTTGTGTGCTTTAAATTGGTGTCTTTTAAGTCCATTCTGCTTGTGTACTTCAAATTCGTGCCTTTCAAGTCCATTCTGCTTGTGTGCTTCCCTTTCAAGTCCATTCTGCTTGTACACTTAAAATTGGTGCCTTTGAAGTCCATTCTGCTTGTGTACGAAAATTAAAAACCCAAAACCCAAAACCCAAAACCCAAAACCCAAACCCAACCAAAACCCAAACACTTAAACACCTAAAAAACAAACCCAAAAACATGAAGACACGAGAGACTCCACATACAAGAATAGAAAATTGAAAGTTTTTCAAAAGTGTCACTTTGGAAGTGTTCCAAGAACTCACTTTGGAAGTGACTCATTTGGAACACTTTCGAGATGACTCAATTGAAACACTTCCGAAGTGACTCATTTGAAACATTTCCAAAGTGGCTAATTTGAGTAAATCTCATTAAAATGTAAAACACTTAGTGACTCATTTCAAACACTTCCGAGTGACTTATTTGAAACACTTCCCAAGTGACAATAAGTCAAATGAGTCACTTCCAAACGAGTCACTCGGAAAGTTTTTTTCCTGAGTCACTTCGGAAGTGTTGCAAATAAGTCACTTTGGAAGTATAACAAAGGGGTCACTTCCCATGTGTTTCAAATGAGTCACTCGGAAGTGTTTCACAACACTTCGGAAGTGTTTCAAATAAGTCACTTCCCAAGTGTTTCAAATCAGTCAAGTGTTTCACATAGTCACTTGGAAAGTGTGTCAAATGAGTCACTGGAAGTGTTTCAAATAAGTCACTTCGAGTGTTTCAAATGAGTCACTTCAAAAGTGTCTTAAATAATCACTTTGGAAGCGTTTCAAATGAGTCAAATAAGTCACTTCCAAATGAGTCACTTGGAAAGTGTTTCAAATGAGTTACTTTGGAAGTGTTTAAATGAGTCACTTTGGAAGTGTTGCAAATGAGTCAATTCGGAAGTGTTTCAAATGAGTCACACACTTGTTTGCATCTACACCTGTTGCATCTGCACTTGTTTCTCTCTCTTGTATCTGTGTTTCAAAACTGGCCTCTGTTGTGGCGTGGCCTCTGGCTGTTTGGTTGTTGGGGCAAGTCCTTCCTCCCTGATTTGGCAGGACCTCGTTCCAAAACGCGGTCCTGAGGGCTTAGGGCTGGCTTTTAGAAGGGTCAAAAGTGCCCGTAAAATGCGCGCAAAATCTTTTGGGCCATGGTGTGGCCTGGCGGGGTCGGAGTTTGCCAGCTCGGCCTGACTTCGAGCGAGTTCCACGTGGCTTTAGAAGCAAGTTTCATTGCTTGTTTTCGCAACATGGCAATTCGAGTTCTTTCAGCTGTGAACAAACTTCATCGGAGCAGCGTCGAAACGATTGCGGCGTGTATGCCGCCAGCGCCCACAAAAGACCTTCATGTGGCTCAATTTTACGAAAGCGTCGTGCGTTGAAAGACGTTGGTCATGAGTCATGAATGTCAAGCCATGAACCTTTGAGCTCACGAACTTTGTCATTTTTGCTCACTTTTTCGATAGAAGTTCTTGCATCGCCCTCAATCCACACCCTGCCTCCAGTCATGGCATGGTTCCGTTTCCCGACCATGTTTTGCATGTCGCGACGCAGTCCGATTCGAGGATTCAGCAGCACCTCGATGGAAGTCCAGGTTCCGTTTGGATATCGGTGTCGCGAGAAACGATTGATTGCTACGCATGCTACTTTCATCGAGGAAGCTTTGCACACTTTCGGGCCGCCCGGGGCATTGCCTCCATAAGCGAAAAGCCCTAAGGTGCAGTACCGCTCATATGCTCCGGATCCTATGGCTCATTGGCGACCACGCCACGTCTATTGCTGCGACCAAACCTTGAGCAAGGAAACCATGGAGTTTGTGTAACAGCTTCGCACGCGGATGAAAGCACGGGATTCAGCTTAGTCTCCCCAAACACCCTCAAGCGCCCTGCCGTTAACCCGAAACTGTTGCACAAGCACAAGTTAGGGGACGTCCTTTGGCTTCGGTCCTGGATAGAAGCCGAGGTGTTTTTTTGCCTGTTCGCAGCAACAAGCACAGCAAGCAACGCTAGACTGCCTTATGGGGTTGACTTAAGGCACCCTGTAGCGCCCAGAACTGAATGAACTTGGGCGCTTAGGCTAAGGCCCTGCATTGAAAAGCCCGAAACCGAGGTTTTAGAGTCTAAGGGGTTTAAGGGACTGGTTGCAGTAATGTCTGAGAAAATTGTGGAGTTTACGAAGTCACAGGCCTGCACAAAAACTTCCATTCGGACCCCATGCACATAGCCCCGACGCAAGCGCAGGAGCGAAGTCTACAGAATCTTTTTCGCGAAGCTGCAGAACTCGTAGCAACTTCAGGGCTTCCAGCACTGCCTGCAAATTCATTCACCTTGTGACAGAAGACATCAATGGCTGCAGCACATTACCGATGAAGGCTGAATTTTTTGGCCATCCATCAAACTGCTGGCCAAACTGAACCGGGTCTTTTTGGCCAACCAGATCAGTCATGAGGATCTGAATGTCCGTCTCCTGCGAAGCCCTCGTGAAAACTGGTTGTCCCAGAAAATCGATCCACTTAAATTTGTCACCGAGCAAAACTACGTTTGCGAGGCGTGGGTCTCCATGGACGAAGCCTTTCAAGTGTAGTTGGCGCAAGGCTTCGACAAGGTCTCGCCACTTCGCCTGGGCCGTGTCGACTGGTACCGGCGTACCAACATCACCGAGGATGTGAAACCATCCCAGAACCTTGTCGCTTTCTACGACCTCGATGCAGTCTGATGAAGGAGCCACTACTGGGCAGCCCTGCTCGCAGGCCCTCTTCATGACTTCGACCTCCGCTCCGGGGCTGAATCCGGTTGGCACGCCAACTGCGAGAACGGCCTTGATGGCAATCCGTTCAATTTCCTCATCTCGCTTGCGTTGCGCTTCCAAAACACGTCCGAATGCTCCGCTGCCTAGGAAAGCAATGGGAACAGCGCCAGCCTGTCGCAGAGATTGGCGCAACAACCGTTCCCATGGATTGTACTGAGAAAGAAAATCGCGTAGGAGCTTTTTCCCTCCAGGAGCGGACCAAGCCCCACAAATCCTTTCTAAGAGCGCTTTGCGGCTCCCAGGTTGCCCAGCCACGTGGTACAGCTCAAAGCCGCGTTTATCGAAAACCATGCCCCTTGCATGCTTGGAAGGAAGGCGACATAGATACTCATACAGCTGACCACGGCTGTCATCCTTGATCGCCAACTTCGCTTCAAAGACAGACACACAATCGAGCATCTCCTTGTACGGCGTGCCACTAGATGCATTGCCATCGCACACCATACATCGAAACAAATCAGGTGACAAGCCGCTTCCAGGCCAACGGCGATTTTGCGAGTCGACGATCTTGTCCTCTGGGAACAACGATCTCAAGATGGGCAAAGTGAAATTCACCAGGTCCTTCTCCGTGCTCTGCCCGGTAAGACTGCTTAGTTGTTTGGCATCAAGGGCAGGCTCGCCAGTGCGTTCCCGTAGTTCTTGATCTTTGGTGTCGGGTCCATACGCGTCTTTCCACAGAGCAGTCTGAGAGACCGTCAGCCCGGTGACCATTGCTTCCTTTACCGCTGCTTTCACCACCAATGCCATGTCTGTCAAAGTGCTTTCAACCTGAAGGCAATGACACAGCTAACTGACATTAGATACGTTTGCTGGCCCCTCAAGCACAAGCAACGACACGCCTTAGAGTGAAAGACAATATAACGAAAAGAATGCTCCTCTTTGCAACCAGATTTGTGTGAAACCTGAAGCTGCCAAGAGCCCTCTGCTACACAGCGCAGACACCATAACGACGAGGGGCTGAGAGGAAAGCATTACCCCAAAAAGCAACAACGGTGGACCCCACGAAAACGCACGACGACCAAGAGCCCCGGGCAGGCAGGAGTGCTACAAACCACCCAAGCAGAAGCCCCCGGCCCGCACTCGTCTTGCCGGAACCCCACTGCTCGGCAAGGTCCGCGTGCTAAAGGCACTAAGAACCCAGGTCCCTTGACTCCCCCTCACGGACTAACCTGAAAGTCGAGCCTCAAACAAAAACAACCGCAACCTGGAGAGCGCAAAGCAAGCACAAAACAGGCTGACCCCCGCACCTCGAGCCTCGGACTGATACCCCGTTCTGAAGCATCGGCACAACAAGAAGAGCATCCGGTTTGATTGAACCTACAGCAGCCAAAGAGCCCTCTGCTCCGAAAGCCCCTCCCACTCCCCGAAGTGCTGCAAGCCAACACAGTGAAGCTTAACGACGAGGGGATGGTTGCTGAGAGAAGAGCCCCAAAAAGCAAACGTTGACCATGCGGGAGTGCTGTAAACTAAAGGCAACAACTGCACACGCAGAAGCGCAGAAGCCCCCCGGCCTGCCCTCGTCCTGCCTGGACGCTTGCTTTGGCGTTGTACTTCGCATCCCTGAGCTCCTTCTTGGCCTTATCGAGTCTTGCTTCGGCCGCATTGGCCTCGTCGCTGCGTCCGGCTTTAAGTTCTTCAAGCCACAACGCTGTCAGGGTTTTGACAGCTTGCTGTGCTGTTTCCATCTCATCAATGGCCAGTCTTCGGACTCGTTGGTCCAAATCCTGCCGGGTGCAGGGCTGCTTTCCCGTGATTTTCCTGCCGTGTTTGCCGAACATGTCTGCTTTCTGGATTTGGCCGGAGCCTCGTTCTCCAGAGTCTTCTGCAGCTGCTCGTCCTGCACCAGGGGCAAAGGCCACAATGGGATCTTCAAACAGCAGAAGCGCCAACACGCTCGGAGGCCTTGGGGGCATCTTCGACCGGGTCGGTCGCAGAGGCCTGCTCCTCGACATCCCGCCGAGCAGCGATGAATCCAAAACGGAATGGACAAAAAAACAAACCTGGCCTTATCTTCGCCCTCACTTTCCGAAGGCTCCGAAGCCTGCGTCCAAGAAATCACTGCAATTGCGAACTTCAAAGAGCCCGCTCAGGCTCAGCCCACAATGGCCCACAACAAGCAAGACAAGCAAGCAACAACACCCTCGGAGGGCCTGCTTGGCATCTTCAACCGGGTCAGCGGTCTGTGCTGAGGCAGCCTGCATAAGCAACCCCTCAAGCTCATCGAAATTCGTCTGGAGCTCCCAGGCCCCACCACACCGAAAGGACAAAAACCACTTAAGCAAGAGACACCGCAAAGCGCCTCATCCGCTGGCTTGTTTCGCGAAACCTGCAGCAAGGGGCACATTCTTCAAAAATGCTAGTGTCAGCCTTCACGGAGCCCGCCTGATCGAAGCTTGCTGTGGCCTGCAGGAGCCACACAGAACTGCGAAGCCCTTACCGGCAAGAACAGGCTCCCTGAAAGTGCCTCGGCCATCGCTTCTCCTACGTCATCCTTTTTTGAGGGGGCCTCCCAACATGGACTGATCCCGAGAAGACCCCCATGTGCTGCTGGCAGGACCGTTTCATGCAAGCATGAGACCCTCGCAATCAATCCCTCAAGCTCCTCGAAATTCGCCTGATGCTCCCGCCGAGCAGCTTTCGATGCGAAATCTGAACACACGCCGAAAGGACAAGCAAACCTCGCCTTATCTTCGTCTTCACGAGGTTGCAGAGGCCCCTGCTCAGAAAATGAACACACTCGGGCAGGAGCGAAGGAAACGCCGTAAGAACAGCACAAGGAACGCCACGCCGAAACGACAAACCCTTTTCGCCTTGTCGTCTTCATTGCCTTCGGCCTCACCACGGCCAGCCTCAGCTCTTCAGGACATACGCTTAACACTGAATTTCCTCTCGGTCTCGGCTTCCCGCCTTGGCCCTGCGTGCGACCAGCAAGCTCTGTGCCCATATTCCCGGAGGAACCGACCTCGCTCTGGCTTGCGGATCTTCGGCGTTCCATGCCATACATCACATCCCACCTTGGAAAGGGCACGGCCCCCGCTCCAAGCAAAGCCCGCGCCGTCTGCGTTGCTAGCCTGAAGCTGTTCGGGAACACCTCTGACACTGTTCAAAGCGCCGGTCTTAGGCTCTGGCTGACACGCCAATAACAGCGCCAGTAGCGCCAGCACGCGCCTGACCTTGCGTGATGTTGCTGGAGGCCTGCTCATGGCGGCAATGGTCCTAGCTGGTGCTAGCTGTCCTCTGGCTCGAGCAAAAGGCAATCTGCATGAACGAATGGTCGAGCTCCCCCTATTTCAGTCACGGGCCAAGTGTTTAGTTAACCAACATGCAGCCAGGAGTGCACAGGCAACTGCTGCAAGATGCCTCGGTCGGGGTTCTCAGCAGGGATCGGTCCTTGCGGCGGCACACTCCCCCAAAACCCATGAAATGTGAAACCTGCCCCCCCCCCCCCCCCCGAAGGCCCGTGAAATGTCAACCCTGGCCGCCCCCGAAGGCCCGTGAAATGTGGAACCCTGGCCCCCCCGAAGGCCCGTGAAATGTCAAACCCTGAGCCTGTGAAATGTGGAACCCTGACCCCCCGAAGGGCCCGTGAAATGTGAAACCCTGGCCAGAGATCCCCTTAAAGGCGCAACCCCCACCACAAAACACCAAAACCCACGTTTCACATTTCACGCCCCCCCTCCCCCCCACGTTTCACATTTCACGCCCCCTGCGGCCCCCCACGTTTCACATTTCACGCCCCCTGCGGACCCCGACCTCCCAGATTCACGAATTCAGGCCCCTTTGCGGGCCCCCACGTTTCACGTTTCACGCCCCCTGCGGGCCAAACCCGGCTCCAAGGCTTGCAGCGCATTCTCCGCAACCTGGGCTTGGCACAGCAACCGGTTGTCATCTCCCACTTTGTGCACCTTCTGGGTACCCGAATGTATCACAAGGGATCCGGACGCGAAGGCCTCCATGTCACCCACGTTTCTTGCTTCGACTTCAAGCCGAGAACAGATATGACACGCAAGCTCAAGCTTCTGTGCACACAAGCCTGCAAAGCACAACGTAAGACTCTCCGACAGACCCGCGCACAAGCGCGCAAAGCAACCTAAGGATCTCCAGCACACAAGCGTGCGAAAAAAGACCCCCTCCACCCGCCCGGTAGGCGCACCTCGAAATCAAGTCGCCCAGGCCTTGCGAACAAAAACAAACACGGCTTCATGGACCCACGGACTTCCAAATGCCCCCTCTCCCGGACGTGAAAATGTGTGAATCCCGCCCTCCCCCCCCCCCGGACGTGAAAACGTGAAAATGTGAATCCCGCCCTCCCCCCCCGGACGTGAAAACGTGAAAATGTGAATCCTGCCCTCCCCGTCCCGGACGTGAAAACGTGAAAACGTGAATCCTGCCCTCCCCGTCCCGGACGTGAAAACGTGAGAATGTGAATCCCCCCCTCCCCCCCCGGACGTGAAAACGTGAAAATGTGTGAATCCCTCCCGCCCTCCCCCCCGGGACGTGAAAACGTGAATGTGAAATCCCGCCCTCCCCCCCGGGACGTTGAAAACCCCCTCCCCCCCCGTGGAAAAAAAAGGAACGTGAAAAACGTGAATCCTGCCCCTCCCCGTCCCGGACGTGAAAAAATTGGAAAAAATGTAAAGCTTGCCTCTTTCCTGTCCATTTTTTGCCATTTTTCGCCCAAAATCGCCCCAAATTCACGAATTCACGTTTTCACGCTGGCCCTCCCAGCCTCCCAGATTCACGTTTTCACGTTTTCACGTTGGCCTTCCCGCCCTCCCAGATTCACGTTTTCACGTTTTCACGTTGGCCTTCCCGGCCTCCCAGATTCACGTTTTCACGTTTTCACGTTGGCCTTCCCGGCCTCCCAGATTCACGTTTTCACGTTTTCACGTTGGCCTTCCCGGCCTCCCAGATTCACGTTTTCACGTTTTCACGTTGGCCTTCCCGGCCTCCCAGATTCACGTTTTCACGTTTTCACGTTGGCCTTCCCGGCCTCCCAGATTCACGTTTTCACGTTTTCACGTTGGCCTTCCCGGCCTCCCAGATTCACGTTTTCACTTTTTCACGTTGGCCTTCTCGGCCTCCCAGATTCACGTTTTCACTTTTTCACGTTGGCCTTCCCGGCCTCCCAGAATCACGTTTTCACGCCGAGCTCCCCGACCAGCAAATTGGCCATTTTTGCCTTGCCCGGGTCCTCCCAACCTCAAAAATTGCCCAAAAGTCGCAATCTCCACAGAGACACGTCTGGTTCACACTCAGAGCGCTGGACCTCCCAAAATTTGAAGATGGCCGCGAGGAAGTGAACACCTGCCCACAACAGGGGAGGAGCACCACACTTTAGCTTACGGGGGGAAGGGGGTGGGAGGGAGGGCGGCGCAAGGCTCACACAAGCAAAAAAAGGCGCCAAGACAACCCTGAACCCCTCTTGCCGAAACCCGCCTGCCACGCTGCGCGAAGATGTTGAAGAGTAGCCGGGTCACGATGCGCACCTGGTCGCAGGAGAGGGCCCGGGGTTCCCGGGAGGGGCGGGGGAGACGCAGGGCACTCTAGAGTTACAGCGGGGAGGGGAGGAAGGGCAGACAGCACGCAAGGCACTCCTGAGCACAAACGAACTAAACCTCACTGCATCGGAGCCCACAATAGCCTGCAACCCGAAACCCTACCGACCCTGAAGCCTCTGCGGAGCCCGGCTGCCAGCAGTGGAGACGAGGAGCACCTGATCACAGGAGGGGGGCCCGAAATTCCCGGGCACTCAGGCGACCTCACTGCCTCACACCTGCCAACCCTAAACCCTGAAGCCTTGCAGCACAGCGACGCACAACACTTCCAGACCTCGCAGCCTCAGAACCCCCCAAACACCTTCCCAAACACCTCCTGAACCTCTGTGCGCCCGGCGTTCGGCCCTGTGTCAGGACCCTGTGTGTGTGTCTGCTGTCTTCCTTAGAAGTGTTGCTGGCTTTGCCTGCTGCTGTTGCGACCACAGGTGCTGAAGGAAGGTCTTTAGTTGGCATATGATTAGGACTAGCACGGTATGTTGTCGATTGCTGGCGCTTCGAGGAGCGAGCGCGGCCCAAGCACTCTAGCAAAAAATGCGCAAAGTCATGCCAAAATCATGCGAAGATCCAGCAAGAACATGCAAAACAAAAAATGCCAACGTTTCGCCCTGAAGCAGTGATTTTTAGGTCGACCGGCGAAAAGGCGTTCTTTCATGCCCTCGCCAGTACCTATGGATGCGAACTCCTGGAAACTCGACCGGCGAAGGGGGGCCCGCTCGGGCGACGACCTTTTTTCCGGCCGGGGTTTTCAAAAGTCATGAGCTGGGCTCAACAACGAGAAGCGATTAGAATTGCAGCCGAGGCCGGGGTCAGGGCGAGGACCTCGGCGGCAGGCTCAGAAACCCTTCCTTTGACACACCACCACCTCCGCTACGCGATGCTCAGCCGCCCGAACGGCGAGCTCACGAGGGCCGGCCAGTATTACTACCAACTGATCGACCGGCCGCCCCCCAGCCGGCAGTACGACCGCAACCAACCCCTCATCCGCGAGGGCCCGAACGATTACATCATGCTCCGGGGGGGCGCCAAAAAGCTGCTCCGCAGCCTCCAGCCCAACGGGAACTACCACTTGACCAAGCTCGGGAAGAGCTTCTTCAAGGACAAGTGGGTGGACTGGGTGGTGCACGTGCCCGTCATCATCCGCGGCATCCGGCGAAACGGCCGGAACCGCGGCATGCCCTACGAGCGCACGAAGCGCCTGCCCGTCACGGACCTCAACGTCACACTGCCCCGGCAGATCTCGGCCCAAGCGGCCCGGAACCTCAAGGCGTCCGCGCTGGCGCAGCTCGGGAACCCCGAGCCGAACGACATTATTTGGGAGCTGTCCGACGAGACCTACTACCTGGACGCAACGAGGGAGTGGACCTTCAGCCAGCAGGCCATGCAGGTCGTAGACGACCGGGTGGTGGTGGAGACCGTCCTTGGATCAGCCCCTGGGGGCTCTGCGGGACGTCTCCTACCAGCTGTACTGCGGCGACGAAATCCTAGAGTCCGCCTTCGAACAGCGGCCGGACAAGCTTTGCGTCCCTCGGCAGCTCGCGGAGCTGATGCGGCTGCCGCTGCAGGAGGTGCTTTCGGACTTCGACGCAATCTGCACCAAAAAACGTGGCGGGAGCAGGGCATCACCCCCCGAGAGATCCGGGAATTCTGCCTTTGGCGCCAGGCCCCGATGTTCTACGTGGACTGCCAGGGCCGCCTGCTGGACAAGTACGAGCCTACCGTCAAGGAGCAGCGGGCCGTGGCCTTCACGAGCTGGAACGGCCACGCCTTCTTCTACAAATCCGCCCGCACCGTCGCGAAGTGCGAGCCGATCGGGGAGCGGGCCAGGTACCGGGGCGAGAGGAAGCCAGGCGAAACGCCCGAGTTCAAGGATTGGCGGGAGTGGGAGGGCGAGGTCGCCAGCGGTCATTTCTACACTGAAGACCTGGAGCAGGTCCGGAGGGAGCTCCTGGCCGAGGGGCACTGCCCGAAGGTGGTCATGCGAAGCCTGAGCGAGTGGCGGTGCCTGCGGCTGAGGGTGCGGGGCGGCGAGGACTGCGTCATCTCCGCCTTCCACGAAGACCTGGATGTGCTGCAGGCCTGGATGGGGCGGCTGGGGCTCCCCTATTGCGGGCAGCGTCTGGCGGGCGCCGCGAGCGAGGTCTTCCTTCACCTTCTCAAGGCCCGCCGCGATCCGCCCGGATCTCGGCAAGCCCTGCTCGCGGAGCAGGACCACCAGTGCAAGCTCTGCGCGGCCCCCATCACCGCAACCACGTGCGAGTTGGACCACATCGTCCCCGTGCACCAGTCCTTCGCCGCACAGGCCCAGAACCTCCAGGCACTGTGCCTCGAGTGCCACCGGAACAAAACGGCCCTGGAGTCCTCGCACGCCACGACACTGGAGTCGCGCTTCAGCCGGCGGGCTTACGAGCAGTACGTGGAATCGCCTCGACTCCCGCCGCTCGTCTTCAAGCTCAACAGCCACAAGCCGGACCACATCTGCCACGGTATAGACGTGGTGCGGTGCCGCAAGAACGGTCTGGCCCATGCCAAGTTCCCGGCGCCCATCTTCTGCCCCAAGGACAACGTTGAGCAAGCCCGCGAAGGGCACCTGGCGGACCTGACCTACGTGAGGCTCCGGGAGGACGGGCGTTGGGCGGCGTTCAAGCAGCTCCCCTACGTGGCCAGGGCTGGTACGCCAAGCCTGCGGTGGCCTACATGCTGGAAAAGGGCCTTGCGACATGGAGCGACTTCGTGTACAGCCTGGACGCCACGGCGCACGTGGACCAGGAGTCCGTGGCTCAGGCCCTGCAGAAAATGGAGGCGGCTTGGCCGGAGGGAGAGGAGCACTACGCGAAGCTGTCGGTGAATGCCCTCATCGGGCTCTGGGCACGCAACATGAACCTCATCTACACCATGCGCACCAGCAACCACCAGTTCGACGGGTCCGGGTGCCAGCACCGGGAGCTGTTCCTGGACGCCGCGGGCGGGATGCACTGGGATCACATCTACGTGACCCAGTTGTTGTCCAACCGGAGCTGCCGGCCTGTGCACGACTTCGTGATGGCCTCGGAGTACGTCGCCGTCTCCAGAATCCGGGATGCACTCGCAACCGTGCCGTCGAGGTACCTGAAGGCCGTCAAAACGGACTGCGTCGTCTTCCAGGACCTGCCCAAAAAGTTCCAGGGCCTTGTGGACAGCCTGGTCCGCGAAAGGCATCCCGACGGCACGCCCGTGTACCGATGCGAGGAGGTCAAGGGCCTCGAAGGCCAGTATCGGATCCCCCGAATCGAGGCGGAGTGGATGTGCAACATTGACACCTGGAAGGTCGCGGAGGACCCTGTGCTCCACTGCCTCGAGGGCGGGAGCCTGCTGCTGACCGGCTACCCGGGCACCGGGAAGACCCACCTGGCGCGCCAGATCGTGACCGCCCTCCGGGAAGAAGGGTACAAGGTGAAGATCATCACGAAGACCCACTCCTCCGTGCAGAACTTTGGCATGCAGGCGGAGACGGCCGACCACTGGGTGCGGAGCACCGTCCGGAACGGCTACTGCAACATCGACTGGCTGGTGGTGGAGGAGATTACGCAGCTCGACACGGGGCCGTGGAACGACATCGCCTGCGTCTCCATGAACCGCAAAGTCAAGTTCCTGCTGCTTGGCGACTTCCGCCAGTTCCCCGCCGTCATGGACAACTTCGCAGGCACCCCGGTGCAGCGGGAGCTCAAGCACCTCACCGACGGCTGGCACCACGAGCTCACCGAGAACAGGAGGAGCGACCCGGGCATCTTCGACTTCCTCCGGTGGCTCCGGGTCGACGAGCCCCGGGAGCAGTCCCTGCCGGAAGCGGTCCGGGCGGCCCGGGAAAGGTTTCCGCGGCAAGGCGAGCCCGATGTCAGCCTGGTCATCTCCCACGCCCACCGCATCAGGATCAATGCGCGGGACAACCGTCGCCTGGCCCCGCCGGAAGCTGTGACGATCGAGTACACCGGCACTGGCCCGACGACCACCAACATGCCGCAGACCATGCGGGTCTGGCCCGGCCTGAAGCTCATCGGCGTCGGCGGCCGCGTGACCAAAGGCATCTACGTGCATGTGGCCGAAGTGGGTCCCGAGAAGATCGTCTTGGACGGCGGCGACTCCTTCACCCACGCCGCCCTCCTGAAACACACCCGGCTGTGCCACGCCATCACCTACGCCTCGTGTCAAGGCCTGACGCTCGAAGGGCGGGTTTTCCTATGCGACACCGAGAGTCCACACTTCACCCTCAAGCACCTCTATGTGGGGAGCAGCAGGGCCACCAGCAGCGAGCTCCTGAGCGTGCTCTAGAACGGACACTGAAAGGCCGGGGCTTCGGCCTCTCTGAGCTGCAGGTCCGTCACTTCCATCAGAAGCCCACACTGACCCGACATGAGCCACACCTGGCGCAAATCTGCGCGCACCTTGCATTCCCGACCGGCCAGGTCGCCAGGATCCTCCAGCGGCTGCTGGTCAGCGTCCCAGAAGTGGACTCGGGACAAATCGACCTTGAGCTTGATGAAGCTGTTCCCGCGTGAGGAGGTCTTGAGGCAGGACACGAAGCGACCCTCCACGTCCGACGCAGTGAGGTAGCGGCCGAAGATTTTAGAGTCGTGGAGGCATCGCTGGGTCAGCTGGCCCTTGATGTCCTTCTCGATCGCCTGCAGGTCTGCCTTGGCGGCCTCGTTCTGCTCGAGACACAGGGGGAGTCGCCGGGCTTCCGTCTCGCTGCCGTAGGGGCTGGGGTGCCACAAGATGCGCAGCCACTCGTGGGACCGCCAGGCCTCCGCGCACACCGGGAAGAACTTGCCGCCACGCTGGTTGGTCGTAAGCTCACCGAGCTTGAGTACCGTTTTGGGCTCCATCGCTCCTTCTTTTTTCACGACAAGAAAAAAATGCCGGCCACCGTCGCCACCGCGGAGTGCGTGGTGGCCCTGGCGTGCTTGCTGGTCCTGTGGGCCTTTTCTTTTCCTTCAACAAATGAGACTCCTGGAACTCTTCAGCGGCACGGGGTCGGTCGGACGTGCCTTCGCGGCCCGTGGCTGGGAGGTAACGAGTCTTGACAGCAACCCAAAAGCCAGCCCAACCATCTGCTCCGACATCCTGCAATGGGACTACAAGGCCTTCGAGCCCGGGCACTTCGACGCAGTGTGGGCCTCGCCCTGCTGCACCGAGTTCAGCATCGCACTCAAGAAGCGCCCCCGCAACCTGCCGCTCGGAGATGCCCTGGTGCTCAAGACCCTGGAGGTCATAGACTACCTCAAGCCTCGGTGGTGGGCCATCGAAAACCCGAGCACCGGGCGCCTCAAAACCCGCCCCTACATGCAAGGGCTGCACATGGACCGGGTCACGTACTGCAAGTACGGCTTCCGCTACAAGAAGCCCACGGCCATCTGGCACAACTTGCCCTGGACCCCCTCCCAGGGGCCCTGCCGCAAGGGCGACCGCTGCGAGGCCTTCCAAGGAACTCGGCACCCCGAGGCCGCGCAGCGAGGGCCCACCAAGGGGCGGCAGGGGAGCAACTCGCGGGACCAGCTCTACTCCATCCCGCCTGCGCTGTGCGACGAGATCGCCGCGAGCGCAACACTTGGGTTAAATGGGCAAGGTGCGTCTCTTCAAGACGCCTGAGTACTCCGTCAAGCAGCCGCCTGACCCCGTGGTTTGCAAGCCCCCCGCCAACGGTATTTTGTGCGCTCCATCTGCAAGCGGAAAGACGGTACTCCTTGTGAGCATGATTTTGGAGCAATACCGGGGCTGCTTCGAGCGCATCTATATCTTCTCGCCCTCGGTGGAGGTCGACTCTGCCTGGCAGCCTGTCAAGGATTACATCCGAGACGAGCTGGGCGTGAATACGGACCGGGAGCAGTGCTGGTGGGAGGATTGGGACGAGGGGGCGCTGCGGAAGATCATCGCGGACCAGAAGCGCATCACCCAGAAGAGCAAGGAGCTGGGCCTCAAAAAACTGTACTCGGTCTTGGTAGTTTTGGATGATCATGCCGATAATCCAGCTGTGCACCGCAAGACGGGAGATGGCGTTTTGGACACTCTGTTCATCAGGGGCAGACATTTTTGCATCAACACCTGGGTCTCGACCCAGAAGCTGCGTCTTATGAGCTCCGCCGTGCGGGTCAACGTGATGTTCTACTGCGTCTTCCGGTTGCGAAACCAACTGGAGCTGGATGCCTTGGTGGAGGAGCTGAGCGCCATGCTCCCGAAAGAAACCCTCTACGCCATGTACGAGGAGGCCACCAGGGAGCCCTACAGCTTCTGGTTCGTTAACCTCCGCGCGCCCAAGGAAGACATGTTTTGGGTGCGCTTCGACCGGAAGTTCTTGCTAAATGGGGACGCTCCTGAGCCAGATGGCGGCCAAGTTGTTGGGGGGAGGCCCGATGTGCGAAAGTGAGTGCAGCAACATAAGGTGCTGCACCAGCACGCAGGGCATCTACGACCCCAGCCACTGGCCCCCACCAGACAGGCCCCGGCAAACCTCCGACGGCTCCAACGCCAGCGAGTTCTCGGCGCGGCCCACCCGGTTTTTCAGGCGCCGTTCTAAAAAGGGCATGACGAGTATCTACGTGGACTCGCGCCTCCGCGCGGAGGGCACGGACAGCAGCTTCTCCTTCGACATCGGTGAGAGTGTGCACATTCAATCCGGCGCCAAACTTGCGGTGTACAAGGTCCGCGTTGCTGACGCCTTTTTGAGCACGGACCGCGGGACGTTCTTGTACTGGGAGGACACGGTCGCCGGCACCCTGCATTACGCGGAGCTCCCGGTGGGGGCGTACACAGGGCCGCGATTGGCTGCGTGGATCAGCAGCAACTTCGCTTCCGCCAGCTACACCGCCGAGACAAATGAGCTCGACGTGACCTACGACGGCGTGCGCCTCATCCTCAACGATGCCGAGCTCCGGCAACGCTTCCCAGGCACGGCCCCCTACCCGCCGGGCGCCTCGCCCAGCAAGCCCCTGTCCATCAACCACCTCCTCGGCCCCAGCTACCTCACAGGCTCTGCGCAGCGCTTCGTCTTTGTGACGATGAATCCGTTCTCAGAACTGTACCTCAGGTGCCCAACACTGGCCAACGGGGAGACGACGGTGGGCCCGTTGGGGCACGACATCCTCTGCAAGATCGTCGTTTCGAAAGGCGTGGGCCACGTCATGGAGACCGAGACGTCAGAGGGGCACTGGGTTCAGCTGCACGGGCCCATAACCCTGCGTCAGTTGCGCTTCAAGCTCACCGACTACCAGGGCAACATCGTGAACACTCGAGGCACCAGCATTTCCTTTGTGGTTTTCCTCGACACCGAACGATAAAAAAATAATTGGAAAAGAAAATGGCTGAGGATGAACCCGCTCCTGTGGCCACCGAGCCCGCCGTGGCCGAGCCTCCCGCGCAGCCGGTGGTGGCCGAGCCTCCCGAGCCTGCCGAGCCTGCCGCGGTGGCCGAGCCGCCGACCGAGGCTCCTCAGGAAGCGCCCCAACCCAAACGGCGAGGGCGACCGCCAGGTTCGAAGAACAAGCCAAAGCCGCCCCCGACTGTGGCCGTGGCGGAGCTTCCGAAGCATGCTGAGCCGCCGACACCGGAGCCGCAGCAAGAGCCCCACCAGGAGCGAGCACAAGAGCCCCCGCCTGAGCCCCAGCAACCCGTGCGTATGACGCCCTCGGAGGCTCGCCGCGCCCGGCAGCTCTCGCGAGCCGACCGCTTCCATGAGCTCCTGCTCGCAAACACAATGGACTTGTAAAAAGAGATGATGCCCTTCCCCGAGCGGCGCAATGAAGCCGCGATGCTGCGGGCGTTTCACAAGCAGTATCCCAGCTACAACTTGACGCCGCTGCTCTACAAGCGGCAGCAGCAATTGATCGATGCTCGGGCCTTCAACGAGTGGCTGGCCAACCGGCGGCAGCGCCAGGAAGGCGAGGCCTATACGGATGAAGTGGGGCGTGCAGTCGACGCCGTTAACAGGAGGATCCCCCAGTTGAGGTGGGCCCCCGCCGAGCGGGCGGGCGTGCGTCGCGTGGCCCGCGATGTGGCTGCCGGGCGCAACACTAGCGACTCTGCGGTTTATGGCGGCCTCATGTAAAGACATGGAGGAGCGGCGTGCGCACGGCTTCCGCGTACGGCCGTCATACTCACAGGTCCTGGGCTACATCGCTGAGGGCGAGCCCTTGCCCATCGACCTCCCAAACCGCAATGCCAGCATCCTGACTTCCAGCCACTTCTGGCTGGACGACTATCCCCAGAGCTCCGAGCCCGAGCCAGCCCCGCTGCCCCACACGACCGTGAACCCTGCAGCAGCCTACGAGGATGCCAATGAAGGGTATGATGGCGTGCCCTTCCCCCGCCGAGATTTCCTGCGCCCACGGCCCTTTGACATGGACAGCGAACCGGATTTTGGGGCCGTGGACCCCGGGCAGGCTCTAAGAAACGACGGGTTTCAGCCCCCAGCACCGCCAAGCTTCCTCAGCCGGATGCAGCAGGCTGAAGCCGCTGCGGGAGCTGCAGCTGGACTGGCGGGCTCTGCCTCTGCCATTGCGGGGCACGGACAAGACCTATACAATGCAGCGCGCAGGGGAAGGAACTGGATCGACCGGAACCTACGCATTCCGCGCACGCCCGAGGGCCTCGCGCCCCCGCCCGACGAAGTAGCTCCACCCCAAATCATCGGCCGGCCAAGTGAAGTGGAGCCGCTTCTGGAGCGGGCGGGACAGCGAGCCCAGCAAGTTGGGCGGCAGCCCGAGACATCGAGCAGTTCATGAGCGAGCAGGTGGCCGAGGCGGAGGCGACCGAGGGCTTCGCTTCCACCGCAGAAATGGCTGCGGGGGCTGCAGAAGCGGCAGGTGCTGCAGAGGCCGCAGCGGGTCCGGGCGCGCTTGCGCTGTTTGGCGAGGCAGCATTGGGCACCGCTGCGGGCATGGGAGCAGCGGCGGGGGGCTTGGCTGTGGCAGGCGGGGCGGCCGCACTCGTGGGAACCGCATGGGCACTGCACGGCGGCATGGTGGCGGCAGAGCACCTTTTGGGCTGGGGTGGAGGCGGAGGAACCGACACGGACGCCTCCCGACCCAGCTCGGCCCCCGACATCCAGACCTTGAATGGGATGCAGGAGTTTGGGGCGGAGCAGCACTTCCAGCTCCGGGAGCCACAGGCCTCACGGCAACGCCCGCAGTTTTACCGCATGGACACCGACAGCGAATCGGAGCCGCGGGCCCAGCCGCCCCCGCGCATGCAGGCTCGCCCCGCGAGGCCCACGCGCTTCCCCACGGGCTTGAACCCCGCTCCCTTGGCGCAGTCCTCGGGCAGCGAGTCCTCCCGCGGGCCTCGCATGCAGAGGCCGTCCCGCGCCGCACCGCCCCCGTCGTTCGAGGCGCTTCGAAGCGCGAGCGAGCCGGAGGCCGCGTGAATCTTTCGCTACAAGTAAACAGTATGGAGCAGGTAACTGCTGCCGTAAATGATGAGCTGGTCCAGTCTTTGTCGTTTCGGTTGGAGACCTCCAACGTTAACTATGTGCAGA
>CAJNDS010001019.1:0-41317 GCA_905221605.1 Symbiodinium natans
GGGGTTCAAGGGGTTTATGGTTTAGGGTTTAGGGGGTGTATGTAACTCAAGGGTCCCTAGTACTCCTTACTACTCCCTAAGGCTCCCAAAGCTTCCTACCCCCCTTGAACCCCCCTCCCTTAAGAACTGGTGCATGTAAGCTCTGGGAAAACTTTCTATCCTCAGCGTTGACACTTGAGTTGCAATCCTAAACCCTAACCCCAATTCCTAAACCCTATAAACCCTAAACCCTAACTAAACCCTAAACCCTAAACCCTAAACCCGCCAGGATTTAGGCTTTGGGGGTTGAGAAAGAGCTTCGGGGTTCCTGGCGTGGCTCCGAGCATCGGGGACGGGGCTTGAGGGAAATTTCATGGGCCCAGAGTATGGGCCCCTGAATGGGGACGGGGTTTAGGGTTCGGGTTTAGGGTTTAGGGTTTAGGGTTTAGGGTTTAGGGTTTAGGGTTTAGGGTTTAGGGTTTAGGGTTTAGGGTTTAGGGTTTAGGGTTTAGGGTTTAGGGATCGTATTCAGGGACCATGTACTCTTGGATATGGACCCTCTACAGCCCAAGAGGGACAGTGGCATTCGGTTTTTGGGTTTAGGGGGCCTTCAGATTGGCCAATAAATGGGGAACCCATATACCGTATACCTCTTAGAACACGCTATAAAAGCCCAAGAGGAACGAACTATTTGAGGTTTTTGTGTTTAGGGTATTGGGTTCCACAAGCCCGAAACCCTAGCCCCAAAGCCCTTTGAGGGAGGCGTTTTGGCTGGGGGGGGGGGGGCTGTGAAAGGTTTGGGGCTTTGAACAAGAGAGCTGGTCCGACTTCGACGCGGGAAACATTTTTGAGTTTAGGGTTTAGGGTTTAGGGAGTTCATCCGGGTGATTTCCGCTCCTGCTCATGAATCTCCCCTTGAAGATCGGGCAGCTGTCCACCAAAGCCTTCTGCTCCAACGCGATCCGGCTCATTTTCGCCCTCTCCTGCTGCCTCATCTCCAGCCAGGAGAATACCAATTGCACGGCTTCAGTTCCGAGCTGGCTCCATTGGTCTTGTTCACAAGGAAAATCTAAACCCTAAACCCTAAACCCTCAACCCTTGGGCGATCTCAGGTTTACAAGTTCTTTGGCGACTTCAGTGCCCCAGCAAGCTTGCAGGAAGAGGCCATCTGCTTCGTGAAGACATTGCCCCCAACAGACCCAGAACCCTGAACCCTGAACCCTGAACCCTGAACCCTGAACCCTAAACCCTAGACCCCAAGCCGTAAACCCAAAGCCCCCAAAGCCCCTAACCCTCAATCCTCGCACCCCTAAGTCCCGAAAAAAAAACCTCAAATCCCAATGGGGCCCTAATCCTAAGTTCTTGTCCTAAACCCCAAACCCTAAACCCGAAACCTTGAACCCAAAACCCCAGAAGCCTTCGAAGCCTAATTTAGGGCTTAGGGTTTAGGGTATTTGCTAGGGGTCAGAGGGTCCAGTATACCCTAAGCCCTAAACCCAATTAAACCATAAACCCTACACCCTAAACCCTGAGAAGCGCGAAGAGGGGTCAAAGGCCTCCTCATGGTAGGCCGCCGAGTCCTGCATCGCCGCCGACTCCATGAGAGCACTTTCCTCCGCAGGGGGTGTGGGGTTTAGGGTTTAGGGTTTAGGGTTTAGGGTTTAGGGTTTAGGGTTTAGGGTTTACGGTTTACGGTTTAGGGTCTATGTTTGGTTAAGGTTTGGGGTTTAGGGTGTTTTGGGTTCAGGGCTTCGGGTTCAATAAGGTTTCAGGGCAGTGGGCAAAGCTTTCTGCAACTGAAAGGTCATTGTCGACAAAAGCACAGTCGGGTGGTCCATGTGCAATGGAAAGGTTTAGGTTTTAGGGGGTGGGGGCGAGGGTAAGCCTTGGTATGGTCCCTTATCTTCTTTTAACGGGTTCTGAAGTATGGGCCCTTGGGTATTATTTGTTCTACAAGAGGAATATACGGGGTGTACAACGAGTCCTGTTTCAAGGGCCCAGATGAAGGGACCACGTCACTACCCCAAGACCAAAAGAACAATAAATGTCCTACGAAGCTGAGGTTGTCTTCGGTACTTCGTTGGACCAAACAGGAATGACACTTATGGGGGGCCGAAGGGGCTAGAGATATTTTTTAGTGCCACTGAGGTGTATAGGGGACGATGTAAGGGGTCAGGGCTATAATATGGAGTAGAGGAGTAAGTTAGGGTGCCTTCTTGGGGTCCTTCCAGCCTTGGCATGTAGGCTCTAGTTACAGGGCCCCTTAGTATGGGCCCTTAATGCGGACCCCTCATATACCCCTTACATACCCGGTGAATCCCAAGGGGCCAGGCTTCAGAACCATTTACAGAAAACAAGGGACCATAAAAAGTGACCATGTCATATTCTATTAAGGGACCATGTAACTTCCCTTAGACCAAACAAACAAGCGGTTCAGGGTCAAGGGTTCCCGGGGCTCCTGGAGAGGACGGCGCCTGGGGGGGGGGGGGGGGGGGGATGCCCAGCAACTTATGAAAGAAGGGTGCGTTTCTGTTGTTTAAGAGGCTCTGTGTGTTTTGTTGAAGGAAACCTCACTTCCAAACAAGGGAATACAGGTACTACTGGGCATCCTATATAGACAGCACTAAGCTTCAAAAGCTCGAATTAACTCCAACTTTTCTTCGAGTTTGGTTGAACTCAACTCTAACCTGGGTTGGAATTTAACTAGTTACAACCTGGGTGCAAAAAAGTTGTAACAAGTTTGATTCCAACCCTCAACCTGGCCTGATGGGGCATTTTGGAGCTTCCATACAATTTGAAAAATGAATGGGCTAGCCCGGTAACCATATTATGATGAGGGCGTCCTTTGTTCGGTTGGTTACTGTGTAAGGGAACCTGGAACCAAAAAGAAAGAGGGTACCGCTGGGCTACCAAGACAGCGCCAACAAAACAGAAGAAACACTAATCCGTACTATTGGAGGCTCCCGAAGCTGTCTGTGAGTCAACTGTGTAAGCCCTATAAACCCTAGAAACCCTACAAAACACTATGAATCCTGTAAACCCTAACCCTCAACCCTACACACCCTGTAAAGCCTATGAACCCTACAAGCACTGTAAACCCCAAAAGCCCTGGTATAGACGAAGAACAACCCTAAACCCTAAACCCTAAACCCTAAACCCTAAACCCTAAACCCTAAACCCTAAACCCTAAACCCTAAACCCTAAACCCTAAACCCTAAACCCTAAACCCTAAACCTTGGCCGTGTCCTCGAAGGCCGGCGTCTTGGCTGGAGTCGTGGGCGCGTAGCCAGCGGACTCGCCACATAAGAGTTGGGCAAGAGGCTTGTGACTTGGGGGGTGCGAGTTAGGGTTTAGGGTTTAGGGCTTAGGGCTTAGGGTTTAGGGTTGAGGGTTGCGAGGATTTGTGATTTTGGGGTGGAGTTTTGGGAATCCTTCGTTATGTGCATTTAATTTCAAAATCATGAAGGGGAAGAGAATGTGGAGGAGAGGAGGTGAAGAGGGGGGAAGAGATATTTTAGCTGCGCCATTGTGAAAAGCCATTTACAACTTCGAAGAGGAGTGGAGCAGGAGATTGTTTTTGTTTCCTTTTCTAAGTGGCTTAGCATCCAACTTCCTCAGAACAGGAGGGGACGAGGAGACGAAGAGGAAGGGAGAGGATATATATGCAGTTGTTTCAATGTGTTAATTCAGTGTTATTTGCGTGTTGCAGACCAAACAGAAGTTCACACTTCCGCATAAGATGAGAAGATCCACCAAATCACATGATACCTACCTACAGCTTTCTCTTCTAGGCGACATCTGCAACCATCATCATCATCATCATCATCATCATCAGCATCATCATCATCATCATCATCATCACTTGGGATGCTCCCCCTGCTACTTAACAGTCCTTAATCGGGATTCTATTAGGGAGTACTATGATCCTCATTAAGGAGCTGTTAGCATAAGGGGGAACATCCCAGATCATCACGGTCATCCAAACAAGGCCGAAGTTTACACAAAGTTCATCTTCGGGGAGCCATTGCGAGCTTGTGGTGCGAAGCTCAATGCAACAATAAGCTTTAACTACACTTTCCATGGCATGTGTGCGTTTAGGGTTTAGAGTTTAGGGCTTAGGGTTTAGGGATTATGCTACAGCATGTAGGATTTAGGGATACAGCGCAGGGAGCCCTCGACCCTCAACCCCAGCGAAGGCACCTAACTACATTCGGAACATGTTTTTACCTTCTGAGTCAGCCTGTTCTGATGCATGGGGATGGTTTTTCAGCTACGGGCCTTTGTAAGTAAGAGCCTACTTCACGCAATACTCACAACCCTGCCTCCAGCACAAGCTCCAGAGCGGTTGTAGGGTTTAGGGTTCAGGGTTTGGGTTTACAGTAATCTCCAAAAAGTTGGAACATCCTTCGCCCCATACCCCAAAAGGTATACTAAAGGGAATCCCAGCTCTTATCATCCTGAAACCATGTTCCAACTTTCTGGAGTTTACCGTAGGGTTTAGGGCTTCGCATCCCTAGGTGCCGTTGGCGCCTTGAATGGTGCGGAGGCATCAGGCGATGACTGCTCCTGCGTGAAAACACTCCTCCCCTGCTGGGCTTAGCAAGGGTTTCGGGATTAGAGCGGGTTTAGGGTTTAGGGTTTAGGGTTTAGGGTTTAGGGGAGTTTGATGCTTAGGGCTATGGAATGTAAGGCCCAAACTCTGCCCTCCAACTCCCGAACCCAAGACTGCAACCACTTCATCGTGCCCTTCTGAGGGGCCTTAGGGTTTACGGTTTAGGGTTTAGGGTTTAGGGAAGACTAAACCCTAAACCCTAAACCTAAACCCCAAACCCTAAACCGCAATTCAGGGGGATCCGGATTTTAGGGTAGTTATGGTTTAAGGCTCAGGGCTTTCCGGTACCCTCCCTGAGCCCGAAACCCGAAGAGCCAACAAAAAGGCTGTGAATTCCGGAAAGCAAACCCTAAATGCCTAGAAGTCCCCTATAAACCCTAAAGCCCTGCCTATATGCCCTGAAAACCCCACAACCCTAAACCCCGCAACCCTAAACCCTAAACCCTGAACCCTGTATCCTGAATCCTAAACTGAAAGCCCTCAAATCCCTGAAAACCCTAAAGCCCTTTAAGCCCGCAAAACCCCGAAATCCCTCAAAGCAACCCTAAACCCTAAACGCGAAACCCTAAAGCCCTTAAAGCCCTCAAAGCTCTTAGCACCCCATTCCGCGCGCTACCTTTACTCCTAATACGGCCCTTGTACTACCTTAAAAGCCTTTACAAAGGACCCCCCAAAAACCCAAGGGTACAACCTGATCCCCTGGTTTCTAGATAGGGAGTGAGGGAATTAGGGCTCTCTCTATATATATATATATATATTTTTTTTTGTTTATCTATTTATTTACACATACATACTATACACACCCTTTAAGGGAGTATACAGGGTGCCTCATCCCCCATTCCCTACTACGAACCAGCCAGCTTAAGGGTCCCCTAAACCCTAAACCCTAAACCCTGAAACATTAAACCCTACACCCTAAACCCTAAACCCATGAGAGACTCGCGAGCTCCGTCCTGCGTCGGTGGCGGCGGCTTTCTTCTGGCAGGACCATCCTGTAGCTGAAGTAAGGGTTGCAAGTTTAGGGTTTTCGGTTCGTAGCCTTGTTCCGTCCTTAAAGGTTTAGGGTTTAGGGTTCAGTTCCTTTGCAACAGTCAATAAGCCAGACAGGCAACCTTTCATGTTTCTCATCCGCTGGCTACTAGGTTGGATAGGGGTACAACTCTGATACACACTAAGATGCGATACTTCTGATCACGAGTTATAACCTTGCCAAGAGGGTACCCCGAGCAATCCGATGACCTCGTCTGGAACAACAGACAAAAACATGAAAAACACACTGGAACCATACAAACAACCAACGCTATAGAATAGAACAGCCCTGAACAACCTGTAGAGCTTACAAACAAAACCAAACACCTCTTGAGCTTAACCCCTAAGCTTCAAGCCCTAAACCCTCGAAACCCTCAATCCCAAAATCAATCCCAAACAAGAAGCTTAACCGTAAACCCTGGATCCTGCGCTCCCAGAATCCTTAAACTCTGGAATGAAACCAAACGCCTCTCGAGCTTAGCCCAAAACCCGAACCCTTCAAAACGCTTTACCCATAAAAGTCCTACGACGTCAAACTTACAACCTCTTGGGCCTAACCCTCAACCCTAAACCCTAACCCTCAAACCCTTATCCCTTAAAACTCGACAAAGACAAGCCACACACCTCTTGAGATTCACCCCAAGACCCTAAACCCTAAGATTTAAAACCTTAAACCCTAAACCCAAACCCCTAAACCCTAAACCCTAATGGCTAAACTGAGAAGCCGGGGAGGTAAGCCTCACAAGGATCCCCTGTAGCCTAGGAATAACAACAAGAAAAAAGGCTCCCCCTTTTAGCATTTTGTAGTTTCGGGAAGGAACCTAGGACACTCCCCCCCCCCCCCACGTGTATAAATTCGGAGAATTCTGGGGCTCAAACCCGACTCCAAATCCCAAACCCCAAACCCTAAACTCTAAACCTCCAACAGGTTGGGGGGCGGGGGGGTCCCAGAGAGGTCTGAACCCCACCCTAAACCCTACACCCTAAACCCTAAGGTACCTCCTCGGTCTCATCCTCCGTGGCATCACCTGGCCCAAGCGCTGGGGACTTTAGAGTAGGGTTTAGGGTTTAGGATTTTGGGTTTAGGTTTAGGGTTTGGGGTTTGGGGTTTAGGGTTGCTTTAATCACCCTTCAAAGCAACCCCGCGAAAGAGACCACAATTTTCGGAACCCCCATTTGGGTCGGGAAAAAGCCTGGATCTCTAGCCCCCCCTTAGCTCAAAAAGCACGTCCAAGATTGGGGCCAAGGATTTTGGGTTTGGGGGGTAGGGCCCCCCTTAATACCACACGTGCAGTAGAGTTCGCCCCGAAATGACTCGACTCAACACCAGAGGCTCATCAACCCTTGCACGTCCAGGTCTCGCGGGTCGTGGTGACTGAAAGCATGACGTACGAATTCGGGGTCACCAATCCCTAAACCCTAAAGCCTAAAGCCTAAAGCCTAAACCCTAGACCCTAAAGCCTAAAGCCTAAACCCTAGACCCTAAAGCCTAAAGTCTAAACCCTGAACCCCAGACCCTGAACCCTAAACCCTAAATCCTAAACCCTAGACCCTAAAGCCTAAAGCCTAAAGCCTAAAGCCTAAACCCTAAACCCTGAACCCTAAATTTAGAACCTGAACCTGTCAATCACCAATCTCGAGTCGCAAAACTCGCTGTCCCACCGCGCCTCCTTTGGGAGGCATGGCCTTGCGGTTTAGGGTTTGTTGAGGGGTTTTTAGGGGTTTTTTAGGGTTTTAGGGGTTTTTAGGGGTTTTTAGGGGTTTTGGGGGTTTTAGGGGTTTTTAGGGGTTTTAGGGGTTTTTAGGGGTTTAAGGGTTTTAGGGGTTTTTAGGGGTTTTTAGGGTTTTTTAGGGGTTTTAGGGGTTTTTAGGGGTTGTTTTAGGTGTTTTAGGGTTTTTGTTTAGGTGTTTTAGGGTTTTTTTTAGGTGTTTTAGGTTTTGTCGTTAAGGCTTTTTAGGGGCTTTAGGGGTTTGAGGTTTTTTTAAGGGTTTTTTAGGGGTTTTAGGGGTTTTTAGGGTTTTAGGGTTGTTTTAGGGTTTTTATAGGGGCTTTAGGGGTTTTAGGGTTTTTTTTTAGGGTTTTAGGGGTTTTTAGGGGTTTTGGGGTTTTAGGGGTTTAGGGTTTCAGGTTTAGGGTTTAGAGTTTAGGGCTGAGGGTTATAGGTTTTCGGTCAAGGTTTAGCTGGTTAGTGTACTGGGTTTAGGTTTCTAGGGTATAAGGTTTAGGGTTGTGGTCAGCTTTCACTTTGTACAGGACGAATCCAATCCGAGGGCGCCTGCTTGACTAGAATGAGCACTTTGAAGAGTTTATAACAACGGCATGATCTTAATGGAAAAAGCTCTTGCATTTCACCCCTTACCTAGAACCTCGAGCCCTGCAATCCCTCGAGCTCTGTAACCCTAGATTCGGAGTTCAAGGTTTTGGGCGTTGGATGGCGTTAGGGTTTTGGCGGCTCCCTGCGCCGGACTGAAGGCGACGTCTCACTTTTTCACGTCAAGGGCCCTAGCACCCGGCAGAAAGCTACAAAAGGACCCTTCCTGAACAGGAAATGCTTCTGGCTATAGGCCCCTAGAAATTCCCCTTGCTGGGCTTAATCGGATACTGTGCACGAATCCAAAACCCGAAACCTTGAAAGAAATCTATCCAACGTTTTTTTAACGTTCAACCCTTAACGTTTAGGGTTTAGGGTTTAGGGTTTAGCGTTTATGGTTAAGGGTTTAGGGCTTAGGGTTTATAAGGCTTAGGGATCTGGAACAAAACCTCCAAGCGCCTGGTCCGGTAGCTCAGCGAGGGCAAACCTTCCGGAAAGGCTATGGACTTGGGGTATCTCGATTTCAGGGTTTAGGCTTAGCAACCAGGTTTCTGCTGAGATGTGTTGTTCCTGAATCAAGAATTCCCAGGTAAGGGGAAATGCTAAAGCATCCCAAGGGCCCCTACCTGGATCTACTTCGACGGCTGTAGACCCACAGCGTCCGTCAGGCTCACATTTTAGGGCTTAGGGTTTAGTACGATGCATAATGCCCTCAACCTGTCATTCTGGCCGGACCTGTAAACAAGTAGCATGAGCTCCTGTAGCTACTACCCCCCCACCCCCTACCTAAACTTTTCCCCACTACATAAATTGAGGCCCGCAATAAGGAGGGCGCCATAAACCAATACATAGGGTTGGTCTAGAGCATATTAGTGTTTTGTCTGCCTCTTTTTTGTGGGGGGGGGGGGGAGGGGGGTCGTTGTATACCTACTACCCTAAACCCTAAACCCTAAACCCTAAACCCTAAACCCTAAACCCTAAACCCTAAACCCTAAACCCTAAACCCTATCATATACCTTCAAGGGTTCCCACGTTCTCGCCCAAGCAGCCCTTAAAGCGCCCCCCCCAGACTTTCGTCTCGGGGCTTTCTTTTTGAGGAAGCTCCCCCCAGAACCGGGGCCAAACTCGAGGGATGCCCATGTTTAGGGTTTAGGGTTTAGGGTTTAGGGTCTTGGGTTTTGGGTTTTGGGTTTAGAAGTTCATCTGCACCCCGAACTGCCATCAGAAATTCTACCTCTGGACACCAGAACCGGCTGATGCTCTGGGGGGAGGGTTCCTAAAGCAGAAGCACCTGAACCCAACATGGAGCTCCTCTTGCCAGAAGCACGACCCCAAACCCTAAACCCGAAACCCTAACCCTAAACCCTGTAAACCCTACGTAACTGAACCCTAAACCCTACGTACCTGAACCCTGAACCCTGAAACTTAGACCGAACCCAAGCAATCCTGAGCCCGAAGCCAACCAGAGTTCCCCCCCCCCCCCCCGCCCCCAATGCGACTTGGTTTCGGGTTTAGGGTTTACAGGTCTAGGGTTAAGGGTTAAGGGTTTAAGGGTTTAAGGATTTAAGGGTTCAGGGTTGAAGGATTTAAGGGTACACAGCCTTACACTAAGGGGTAATCCTGGGGTGGGAGGGGGCGTCTGGTCGTAGCTACATGGTCCCTTAATCTGGGCCAAGAAGGGGACCCCCTTATATACCCTCTACAATTTCAGGGCCCATTCAGAACCCTTTGAAGGACATAAGGGCCTACTGAGGGCCCATATGGGGGCTTCCGAAACTAGGGGTGTCTTTATTACACGGGAATCCTACTATTAGGGAAATCTATAGTGGGGGCCCCCCTTGTTTCCTAAACCCCATAGAAGTACCCCGAGAGGGAGTAACTTACTGTTGGTTAGTAGGGAGTGAGGGACTTAGGGCCCTATATCTACCCTTCAGGGGATTATATAGGGTACCTCATTCCCTCATTTCCTACTAAGAACCAGCCAGCTCAAGGGCCCCCTAAACCCGAAACCCGAAACCCGAAACCCGAAACCCGAAACCCTAAACCCTAAACCCTAAACCCTAAACCCTAAACCCACCAACAGTAAGGGAAAGTGCCAGGTTTGGCAGGGGATTGCTCTGCGGCTCCTGCCTCTCAGGGTAGATCTGCCGCTCGAGCTCGGTGGCCCTCAGGGTTTGGGGTTTGGGGTTTAGGGTTAGGGCTTAGGGTTTAGGGTTTAGGGTTTAGGGTTTAGGGTTTTGGGTTTAGGGTTTAGGGTTTAGGTGTTTAGGGTTTGGGGTTTAGGGTTTAGGGTTTCGGGTTTAGAGGTTTAGGGGTTTAGGGGTTTAGGGGTTTAGGGGTTTAGGGGTTTAGGGGTTTAGGGGTTTAGGGGTTTAGGGGTTTAGGGGTTTAGGGGTTTCGGGTTTCGGGTCATAGGGTTTGGGGGGTTCGGGGGTTAGGGGTAACTACTCTTCAGCCCGTCCCCCCGCATGAAATGGTTGAGGCTGCAGTTGCGTGTCCGTTTTCCTACAGCCCTGCAAGAACAGGGCCCCCAAGCCCTCAAGACAAACCCAAAACCCTTTGGACCCTAAGCCACGCAAGGGTCAGATGCTTTCTGGTTCAGGGTTCAGGGTTCAGGGTTCAGGGTTCAGGGTTCAGGGTTCAGGGTTCAGGGTTCAGGGTTCAGGTTTAGGGTTTAGGGGTTAGGGTTTAGGGTTTACACCCGCAACAGGTCATAAAGGCTGCTCTGCGGCTAACGTCTGTCTCTAGCTTGGTCCAGTTAAACCCTCTACAATAAGGTTTAGGGTTTAGGGGTTAGGGTTGAGGGAGACTCCGGAAAATGACATTCTTAAGCCCAATGAGGCAGAATTTGAATTCTTCCAGGGGCCCTCGCAGATCTTCACCCCAACCCTGAAACCTTCGAACCCGAAACACCAAATCCAGAGCCCCAGTCCCAAAACCCAAGCCTCAACAACCTAAACACCAATAACCCCTAAACATCCTAAGGGCTGGCGTTTCCCAGACCCTAAACGCTAGTTTCCAGCCACCTCCTCTGCAAAAGTCCCTTTTGCACACTTGCTTGCTTGGTCGAGCGGGTGGGTCACGCTTCTGGGATACTGTGACGGAGCTTAAAGTATGGTGCAGGTTTTGATTAATGGTTTTGGGTTTGCTTGGTCGAGGTCTTTGCGCGTGAATGAATATAGGGCTTGGGGCTTAGGAATTTATAAAGCATTGTTTACAACGTAGTTATAGGCTGATTTCAAGCCAACCCAGTTGGCCGCTATCTCAAATGACACCGCTTAGCACCTACGTACGATGCATAAGTTTGGGTTTCAGGTTTGGGGTTTCGGGTTTAGGGTTGGCTTTGAGACGTAACCATGCAGTTCGAGCTCAAGGGATTGGCGCTCGTGGTTTCCAGATCTTGCCGAACAACTGAATCTCAATCAAGGAGCATAAACAGAGCTTTGGGGTTCAGGGTAGATACTTACCGTCTGAGTGGTAAGAAAGTAGTACCAACAAGCATGCTCCCTAAGGGTCCATGTGCCTAAATAAGGAAAAAATGGCCTGAAAGTCCTTGCTATCTGGGGACTTTGGGGGCCAAGTATATAACAATGAGGTACCCCAATCCCTAAGCCCCAAACCCTAAGCCCTAAGCCCTAAGCCCTAAACCCTAAACCCTAAACCCTAAACCCTAAACCCTACTTCCAGTACTCCTTCACTCCAGGGAGTACTCGATGCTCCCCACGAAGAAGCCTGGGTGGGAGAGGGCCAAGTCAGGGTTTAGGGTTTAGGGTTTAGGGTTTAGTGTTTAGGGTTCAGAATTTAGGGTTTAGGGTTTAGGGTTTAGGGTTAGGGTTTAGGGACCACCCAAAACTCCAAACTACAGCAGAGTTTCGGTTCTTGGTTTGGGGTTTAGGGTGGACGGTTTAGGGTTGGGGTTTGGGGGTTTGGGGGTTTGGGGGTTTGGGGGTTTGGGGGTTTAGGGTTTAGGGTTTAGGGTTTAGGGTTTAGGGTTTAGGGTTTAGGGCGTAGGGTTTCCCCGAAACCACCTAGCCCCTGAAATGAAGCAGATAGAACGACAAACATTAGGAATTTTTGATTCCAACACCAAACGACATACGCGAACAATAACAGTAGTTTCGTAGAACATACCCTAAACCCTAAACCCTGAACCCTAAACCCTCATACTAAGCAGCTTCATGGCACTGCCGGGATCATCTCGAACCGGGCACTCCGGAGATTTTCATCTGCATTTGTCTGAGACTGGGCATTCCACTATTCTCTGGGGACGGAAACTTGGGGGTGGGGTTGAGGGTTTAGGGTTAATTCAGGCTTAGGGGCTTAGGGTGTAGGGGTATTGTAGGGGTTGGTGAACCATCCCCTCTGAGATTCTGGGCTGGCACTCCAAGAATAGCCTGCGGAAGTCCTAAACCACCCAGTTGAGGAGATGGGACTGGCAACCCCCACTATAACCACAACTCTGCGCCCCCAAACTGGCTTAAGGCTATGAGGGTTTGGGTGCTTATGCTTTAGGGTTTAGGGTTTAGGGTTTAGGGTTTAGGGTTTAGGGTTTAGGGTTTAGGGTTTAGGGTTTAGGGTTTAGGGTTTAGGGTTTAGGGTTTAGGGTTTAGGCACCCGACGTTTGGGTTTTTTGGGTACCGAGCCGGCGGTCCTCCGCACACTTTATGAAGTATGTGCACAGTCCCGGTCTTGGTGGAATCGGACCAAATATGGGGTCTTTCCTGTGGGTGCTGATTTGCAAGGATGCTGTTTTTATGTAGGGGACCCAAAAGATGACTTGGGATGTTCCCCCCTTATTCCAACAGCCCTTAATAGGGATTACAGTACCCCTATTATAATCCCGATTAAGGACTATCAGCATAAGGGGCAACAATTCCAAGAGATGACTGCTCATATGAACTGTTCATATGCCTGTTCATATAGGGGTTTACGAAAACAAGGGACCCCCAATTTAGTCCCCAAGTAGTAGGATTCCGGTATTTCGGAAACCCCCCCCCACATGGAGCATCTCTTCCCAAAGCGCCCTTCTACGAACACCCGTAAACTCCGCACTCCTTGCAGCTGGCTGTTCTTTGTTGGGAATGAGGGAATGAGGTACCCTATATCCCCCTATATATACGCTTAAAACCCCTAAACCCAAACCCTAAACCCTAAACCCTACACCCTAAACCCAGATATTCTGTAGGGTGATATTCTGTAGGGTACCTCCTTCCCCCATTGCCTAAGAAGAACCAGGGGGCACACCTTGCACTGCAACCCCAAACCTTCTTGCCCCGAAGCTGGGGACCGCGAGGAGCCATACCGTTTAGGGTTTAGGGTGTATAGGGCTTAGGGTTTGGGGTTTAGGGCTTCGGGTTTAAGGGTTTAGGGTGTAGGATTTAGGGTTTCAGGGTTTATAGTGGCGACCTAGCAGCTAGAATATTGGAAAACGGGCAGGGACCAGTTAGAATATTTGTGGCGCGGAGGGTAAACGGCCAGATTTTACCCCCGGGCCAAAACTAGCAGTTAGAATATTTGTTTTCCAGAACCAGCAGTTAGAATATTCTTATTCCAGAACTAGCAGTTAGAATATTTCTTGGCCAAAACTAGCAATTAAAATATTCTTGGCCAAAACTAAACGGGGTTTACGGCTTGGAGTCTTCTAGAAACTCGAAACCGCAAGCTGCAAGCCATGCTAAATAGGGCTTTCCTTGCCTAATGCATTGCGGTGCTACAAATGGACGCTGGGAAATAGCCTAATACCCTGATAGACCCTAAAACCCTAAACCCTCAACCCGAAACCCTGAACCCTGAACCCTGAACCCTGGACCCGAACTCCCCAAAAAGGGTATTCCCCAATTTGGAGAACAGGGCGCAGAGTTGCAGAGCCTTAGAGGGTCAAGACATAGACGCGTGTCTGCTTCGGGGTCAGGTCCGGCTGTGATTTCTCTCCAATCTCCACGATGTATATACTCCTAGGGTTTATAGGGTTTACGGTTCAGGGTCATGGTTGAGCAGCTAAGCCTTAAGAAAGAAATAAGGGTACCACTGCGGGCCCTAGACTCTGGGAACCACGGTCCTGAGCTTTCACCGAAGGCCTCTCTCAGGCCTTCCTGGCCTTCACGGCTCCTTGCAGAACCAGCAGCTAGAATATTTCTGGGGGCAGGGGGGTTGGGGCCTTCTCCAGGCCTCTTCAGGCCTTCCTGGCCTTTTAAGGGTCCCAGAGAGGGGTTGGGGCCTTAGGGCTCTTTCAGGCCTTCACGGCTCCTTGCAGAACCAGCAGATAGAATATTTCTGGGGGCAGGGGGGTTGGGGCCTTCTTCAGGGCTCTTTCAGGCCTTCCTGGCCTTCACAGCTCCTTGCAGAACCAGCAGATAGAATATTTCTGGGGGCAGGGGGGTTGGGGCCTTCTCCAGGCCTCTTCAGGCCTTCCTGGCCTTTTAAGGGTCCTAGAGGGGGGTTGGGGCCTTAGGGCTCTTTCAGGCCTTCACGGCTCCTTTGCAGAACCAGCAGATAGGTTTTTTCTAAAAACAGGGGGGTCGGGGCCTTTTTGGGCTCTTGCAGGCCTTCCTGCCTTCACGGCTCCTTGCAGAACCAGCAGGTAGAATATTTCTGGGGACAGGGGGGTTGGGGCCTTCTCCTGACCTTCACAACCAGCAGATAGAATATTTCTGGGTGCAAGGGGGTTGGGGCCTTCTCCAGGGCTCTTTCAGCCTTCACGGCTCCTTGCAGAACCAGCAGATAGAATATTTCTGGGGGCAGGGGGGTTGGGGCCTTCTTCAGGGCTCTTTCAGGCCTTCCTGGCCTTCACAGCTCCTTGCAGAACCAGCAGATAGAATATTTCTGGGGGCAGGGGGGTTGGGGCCTTCTCCAGGCCTCTTCAGGCCTTCCTGGCCTTTTAAGGGTCCTAGAGGGGGGTTGGGGCCTTAGGGCTCTTTCAGGCCTTCACGGCTCCTTTGCAGAACCAGCAGATAGGTTTTTTCTAAAAACAGGGGGGTCGGGGCCTTTTTGGGCTCTTGCAGGCCTTCCTGCCTTCACGGCTCCTTGCAGAACCAGCAGGTAGAATATTTCTGGGGACAGGGGGGTTGGGGCCTTCTCCTGACCTTCACAACCAGCAGATAGAATATTTCTGGGTGCAAGGGGGTTGGGGCCTTCTCCAGGGCTCTTTCAGCCTTCACGGCTCCTTGCAGAACCAGCAGATAGAATATTTCTGGGGGCAGGGGGGTTGGGGCCTTCTTCAGGGCTCTTTCAGGCCTTCCTGGCCTTCACAGCTCCTTGCAGAACCAGCAGATAGAATATTTCTGGGGGCAGGTTGGGGCCTTCTCCAGGCCCCTTCAGGCCTTCCTGGCCTTTTAAGGGTCCCAAAAAAGAAAAAGGTTGGGGCCTTAGGGCTCTTTCATCACGGCTCCGGGTCGGGGCCTTTTTGGGCTCTTGCAGGCCTTCCTGGCCTTCACGGCTCCTTGCAGAACCAGCAGGTAGAATATTTCTGGGGGCAGGGGGGTTGGGGCCTTCTCCTGGCCTTCACGGCTCCTTGCAGAACCAGATAGAATATTTCTGGGGGCAGGGGGTTGGGGCCTTCTCCAGGGCTCTTTCAGGCCTTCACAGATAGAATATTTCTGGGGGCAGGGGGGTTGGGGCCTTCTTCAAGGCTCTTTCAGGCCTTCCTGACCTTCACAGCTCCTTGCAGAACCAGCAGATAGAATATTTCTGGGGGCAGGGGGGTGCCTTCTCCAGGCCTCTTCAGGCCTTCCTGGCATTTTAAGGGTCCCAGAGGGGGGGGTTGGGGCCTTAGGGCTCTTTCAGGCCTTCACGGCTGCTTGCAGAAGCAGCACATAGGTTTTTTCTAAAAACAGGGGGGTCGGTGCCTTTTTGGGCTCTTGCAGGCCTTCCTGGCCTTCACGGCTCCTTGCAGAACCAGCAGCTAGAATATTTCTGGGGGCAGGGGGGTTGGGGCCTTCTCCTGGCCTTCACGGCTTCTTGCAGAACCAGCAGATAGAATATTTCTGGGGGCAGCGGGGTTGGGGCCTTCTCCAGGGCTCTTTCAGGCCTTCACGGCTCCTTCCAGAACCCGCAGATAGAATATTTCTGGGGGCAGGGGGGTTGGGGCCTTCTTCAGGGCTCTTTCAGGCCTTCCTGGCCTTCACAGCTCCTTGCAGAACCAGCAGATAGAATATTTCTGGGGGCAGGGGGGTTGGGGCCTTCTTCACGGAAGTGTATGCACTCCACGGTCCAGCATATACCGGACCCGGTATATATAAGTGCATAAACACCCCCCCTGCCCCGTGTGGTGTGGGGTTTAGGGTTTTGGGTTTTGCGTTTATATATATATACAGGGTTTAGGGTTCTGGTTTAGGGTTTAGGGTTTCGATGATATAAAGAGAAAAAGGACTGCAATTTCTGAAAAAATATTCTAACTGCTAGTTTTGGCCAAGAAATATTCTAACTGCTAGTTCTGGAAAATATTCTAACTGCTAGTTCTGGAAAAACAATATTCTAACTGCTAGTTTTGCGCGATGGTAAAATTTTTTTGAAAAAATAAAAATGTACTGGGCGGAGGGTAAACGCCAAAAAAAATTATATTCTAACTGCTGGGTCGCCACTATAGGGTGTGGGGTTTAGGGTTTAGGGTTTAGGGTTTAGGGTTTAGGGTTTAGGGTTTAGGGTTTAGGGTTTAGGGTTTAGGGCTGCAGGCCTCTCAAGATGTTGCACGTTCGTGTCCGTCACCTCACCTTGCCAGCTTCATGGTAAACCCCACCAGTCCACAGCAGCAGTGTGGCCGGTCTTCCTTACCATCTCGGGGGCCATGTACTCCGCTGTGCCCACAAAACTATAAGCACGGCCACTGCAAAGCTTCGCGGATCCAAAATCACACAGCTTGCAGCAGCCACGGGCGTCCAACAACATGTTCTTGGGCTTCACATCTCTATGCATGATCTGCTTGGAGTGCATGTAGGAGAGCGCCTCCGCCACACACGCCACGTGTTCGCGAACCGCCGGGTTGCCCCAAAGGCTGGCAGAAGTATACACACCCACGCTTGCACAGAACTGTGTTTGCCACAGACTGTCCGTAGAACCGGACAATGCACGGATGTCCTTGGCATATTTCGAGGGCTTCGCGCTCCACCTGTGCAGCGGCCTCAAGCTGGCGGTGCTTTAGCAGCTGGTGGGAAATCGTCTTGAGGGCGTACGATTTCCCGTCCTCCTCGTGCAGTGTGACATCACCAAACGCACCACTTCCCAGTTCACGTTTCGAAGCCATTGCTGCGGGCCCAAGCTCGGATTGAAGATCGCCACGACAAGCTTCCAAACTCTGCGGAGGAGACGCTGAGCCGGCATCCAAGTTTGCAGGAACGAAGACGAAGTCTGCCCACCGCTGGCGCCGCTTTTCCTCCTCGTGGTCGAGCAGTGCAATCGTAGCGCTCGAACATACAGGGCACAGCAGCGAGGCATGCAGCGCGGACAGGATTACGGTTTCCAAGAAACCCATCTTTGGAAGATCTGCGATTCTAACCGACACTGCTCGAAACAAACTAGCTGCAGAGGCGACAAACCATCCGTGCTCTAGCAAAGCGAGAGGAGCAGCGGTTAGCCCGGCCCCCTAGCATTTCAGAAGCGTGTCAGCTGTCTCCAAAAACTTCAGGTGTAATGTCCTGATATGTCGTGATGTGCAGCCTGCCTGTTTTCAGGCAGCGGTCAGACTGGCAAATGAAACTTCGAAAATGGAGCCGCAGCTCAAGCTTTCTTGAGCACACGCTCCAAGAACTTGGCCTGCGCCTTTGTCCTGCCGGCACTACCGGCACTGGATGCACTGGCGTTGCATGAAGCTTGCGAGCTTGAGCTTGATGCTTGCGGCGGGATGCGGCTCTCACGAGAGGTCACCAAGAGCGTTGGCAGTGCTGTCTGGTGCCTCAGGTGCCATCATCATCGCAACTACCCTCTATAGGGACTCTAGCTACAGGAGGCTGCGGCAGCTTTCATCTTACGAGGAAGTATGCTTTAAGTGCTTAGCTGCACTGGTGGTTCACAGGCATATAAGCATTCCGAGCTGCACTTTCTCAACCACAAAGTTCGGCCACAGGAAGTCTGCATACCATGATTGTGTCTTGATGTTGTCGATGCCACCGTTCATCATCGGTAGACGTAAGTGCGGCATTTGGGCACAAAGGCCTTGGACAAGCTCGGAAGCACTCTCAAAGGCCAAGTCTGCAAAGGCCGTCTCGCTAACTCCCCGGTCGATGGAACTAAACACCTCGTCTCGCCTTCCAGAAAAAAGTCCTTGGCCGGACAGCAGCTCGAAAAGGACGCAGCCCAAACCCCACCAGTCCACAGCAGCAGTGTGGCCGGTCTTCCTTACCATCTCGGGGGCCATGTACTCCGCTGTGCCCACAAAACTATAAGCACGGCCACTGCAAAGCTTCGCGGATCCAAAATCACACAGCTTGCAGCAGCCACGGGCGTCCAACAACATGTTGTCCAACAACATGTTCTTGGGCTTCACATCTCTATGCATGATCTGCTTGGAGTGCATGTAGGAGAGCGCCTCCGCCACACACGCCACGTGTTCGCGAACCGCCGGGTTGCCCCAAAGGCTGGCAGAAGTATACACACCCACGAGGTCTTGCAACACTTCCATCACAAGAACTGTGTTTGCCACAGACTCCACATGTCCGTAGAACCGGACAATGCACGCATGTCCTTGGCATATTGAGGGCTTCGCGCTCCACCTGTGCAGCGGCCTCAAGCTGGCGGTGCTTTAGCAGCTGGTGGGAAATCGTCTTGAGGGCGTACGATTTCCCGTCCTCCTCGTGCAGTGTGACATCACCAAACGCACCACTTCCCAGTTCACGTTTCGAAGCCATTGCTGCGGGCCCAAGCTCGGATTGAAGATCGAGTCCACGACAAGCTTCCAAACTCTGCGGAGGAGACGCTGAGCCGGCATCCAAGTTTGCAGGAACGAAGACGAAGTCTGCCCACCGCTGGCGCCGCTTTTCCTCCTCGTGGTCGAGCAGTGCAATCGTAGCGCTCGAACATACAGGGCACAGCAGCGAGGCATGCAGCGCGGACAGGATTACGGTTTCCAAGAAACCCATCTTTGGAAGATCTGCGATTCTAACCGACACTGCTCGAAACAAACTAGCTGCAGAGGCGACAAACCATCCGTGCTCTAGCAAAGCGAGAGGAGCAGCGGTTAGCCCGGCCCCCTAGCATTTCAGAAGCGTGTCAGCTGTCTCCAAAAACTTTTCAGGTGTAATGTCCTGATATGTCGTGATGTGCAGCCTGCCTGTTTTCAGGCAGCGGTCAGACTGGCAAATGAAACTTCGAAAATGGAGCCGCAGCTCAAGCTTTCTTGAGCACACGCTCCAAGAACTTGGCCTGCGCCTTTGTCCTGCCGGCACTACCGGCACTGGATGCACTGGCGTTGCATGAAGCTTGCGAGCTTGAGCTTGATGCTTGCGGCGGGATGCGGCTCTCACGAGAGGTCACCAAGAGCGTTGGCAGTGCTGTCTGGTGCCTCAGGTGCCATCATCATCGCAACTACCCTCTATAGGGACTCTAGCTACAGGAGGCTGCGGCAGCTTTCATCTTACGAGGAAGTATGCTTTAAGTGCTTAGCTGCACTGGTGGTTCACAGGCATATAAGCATTCCGAGCTGCACTTTCTCAACCACAAAGTTCGGCCACAGGAAGTCTGCATACCATGATTGTGTCTTGATGTTGTCGATGCCACCGTTCATCATCGGTAGACGTAAGTGCGGCATTTGGGCACAAAGGCCTTGGACAAGCTCGGAAGCACTCTCAAAGGCCAAGTCTGCAAAGGCCGTCTCGCTAACTCCCCGGTCGATGGAACTAAACACCTCGTCTCGCCTTCCAGAAAAAAGTCCTTGGCCGGACAGCAGCTCGAACAGGACGCAGCCCAAACCCCACCAGTCCACAGCAGCAGTGTGGCCGGTCTTCCTTACCATCTCGGGGGCCATGTACTCCGCTGTGCCCACAAAACTATAAGCACGGCCACTGCAAAGCTTCGCGGATCCAAAATCACACAGCTTGCAGCAGCCACGGGCGTCCAACAACATGTTCTTGGGCTTCACATCTCTATGCATGATCTGCTTGGAGTGCATGTAGGAGAGCGCCTCCGCCACACACGCCACGTGTTCGCGAACCACCGCCGGGTTGCCCCAAAGGCTGGCAGAAGTATACACACCCACGAGGTCTTGCAACACTTCCATCACAAGAACTGTGTTTGCCACAGACTCCACATGTCCGTAGAACCGGACAATGCACGGATGTCCTTGGCATATTTCGAGGGCTTCGCGCTCCACCTGTGCAGCGGCCTCAAGCTGGCGGTGCTTTAGCAGCTGGTGGGAAATCGTCTTGAGGGCGTACGATTTCCCGTCCTCCTCGTGCAGTGTGACATCACCAAACGCACCACTTCCCAGTTCACGTTTCGAAGCCATTGCTGCGGGCCCAAGCTCGGATTGAAGATCGAGTCCACGACAAGCTTCCAAACTCTGCGGAGGAGACGCTGAGCCGGCATCCAAGTTTGCAGGAACGAAGACGAAGTCTGCCCACCGCTGGCGCCGCTTTTCCTCCTCGTGGTCGAGCAGTGCAATCGTAGCGCTCGAACATACAGGGCACAGCAGCGAGGCATGCAGCGCGGACAGGATTACGGTTTCCAAGAAACCCATCTTTGGAAGATCTGCGATTCTAACCGACACTGCTCGAAACAAACTAGCTGCAGAGGCGACAAACCATCCGTGCTCTAGCAAAGCGAGAGGAGCAGCGGTTAGCCCGGCCCCCTAGCATTTCAGAAGCGTGTCAGCTGTCTCCAAAAACTTTTCAGGTGTAATGTCCTGATATGTCGTGATGTGCAGCCTGCCTGTTTTCAGGCAGCGGTCAGACTGGCAAATGAAACTTCGAAAATGGAGCCGCAGCTCAAGCTTTCTTGAGCACACGCTCCAAGAACTTGGCCTGCGCCTTTGTCCTGCCGGCACTACCGGCACTGGATGCACTGGCGTTGCATGAAGCTTGCGAGCTTGAGCTTGATGCTTGCGGCGGGATGCGGCTCTCACGAGAGGTCACCAAGAGCGTTGGCAGTGCCATCTGGTGCCTCAGGTGCCATCATCATCGCAACTACCCTCTATAGCATCTTACTGCTTTAAGTGCTTAGCATTCCGAGCTGCATGTTCGGCCACCGTTGTATTTCATCATCGGTAGACGGTGCACTTCAAAGGCCTTGTCTCGGAAGCACTCTCGATGCAAAGGCCCTCCGGACAGCTCGCGGCCTCGCAGCAGTGTGTCTTCCTTACCATCTCGGGGGCCATGTACTCCGCTGTGCCCACAAAACTATAAGCACGGCCACTGCAAAGCTTCGCGGATCCAAAATTGCAGCAGCCACGGGCGTCCAACAACATGTTCTTGGGCTTCACATCTCTATGCATGATCTGCTTGGAGTGCATGTAGGAGAGCGCCTCCGCCACACACGCCACGTGTTCGCGAACCGCCGGGTTGCCCCAAAGGCTGGCAGAAGTATACACACCCACGAGGTCTTGCAACACTTCCATCACAAGAACTGTGTTTGCCACAGACTCCACATGTCCGTAGAACCGGACAATGCACGGATGTCCTTGGCATATTTCGAGGGCTTCGCGCTCCACCTGTGCAGCGGCCTCAAGCTGGCGGTGCTTTAGCAGCTGGTGGGAAATCGTCTTGAGGGCGTACGATTTCCCGTCCTCCTCGCAGTGTGACATCACCAAACGCACCACTTCCCAGTTCACGTTTCGAAGCCATTGCTGTGGGCCCAAGCTCGGATTGAAGATCGAGTCCACGACAAGCTTCCAAACTCTGCGGAGGAGACGCTGAGCCGGCATCCAAGTTTGCAGGAACGAAGACGAAGTCTGCCCACCGCTGGCGCCGCTTTTCCTCCTCGTGGTCGAGCAGTGCAATCGTAGCGCTCGAACATACAGGGCACAGCAGCGAGGCATGCAGCGCGGACAGGATTACGGTTTCCAAGAAACCCATCTTTGGAAGATCTGCGATTCTAACCGACACTGCTCGAAACAAACTAGCTGCAGAGGCGACAAACCATCCGTGCTCTAGCAAAGCGAGAGGAGCAGCGGTTAGCCCGGCCCCCTAGCATTTCAGAAGCGTGTCAGCTGTCTCCAAAAACTTTTCAGGTGTAATGTCCTGATATGTCGTGATGTGCAGCCTGCCTGTTTTCAGGCAGCGGTCAGACTGGCAAATGAAACTTCGAAAATGGAGCCGCAGCTCAAGCTTTCTTGAGCACACGCTCCAAGAACTTGGCCTGCGCCTTTGTCCTGCCGGCACTACCGGCACTGGATGCACTGGCGTTGCATGAAGCTTGCGAGCTTGAGCTTGATGCTTGCGGCGGGATGCGGCTCTCACGAGAGGTCACCAAGAGCGTTGGCAGTGCTGTCTGGTGCCTCAGGTGCCATCATCATCGCAACTACCCTCTATAGGGACTCTAGCTACAGGAGGCTGCGGCAGCTTTCATCTTACGAGGAAGTATGCTTTAAGTGCTTAGCTGCACTGGTGGTTCACAGGCATATAAGCATTCCGAGCTGCACTTTCTCAACCACAAAGTTCGGCCACAGGAAGTCTGCATACCATGATTGTGTCTTGATGTTGTCGATGCCACCGTTCATCATCGGTAGACGTAAGTGCGGCATTTGGGCACAAAGGCCTTGGACAAGCTCGGAAGCACTCTCAAAGGCCAAGTCTGCAAAGGCCGTCTCGCTAACTCCCCGGTCGATGGAACTAAACACCTCGTCTCGCCTTCCAGAAAAAAGTCCTTGGCCGGACAGCAGCTCGAACAGGACGCAGCCCAAACCCCACCAGTCCACAGCAGCAGTGTGGCCGGTCTTCCTTACCATCTCGGGGGCCATGTACTCCGCTGTGCCCACAAAACTATAAGCACGGCCACTGCAAAGCTTCGCGGATCCAAAATCACACAGCTTGCAGCAGCCACGGGCGTCCAACAACATGTTCTTGGGCTTCACATCTCTATGCATGATCTGCTTGGAGTGCATGTAGGAGAGCGCCTCCGCCACACACGCCACGTGTTCGCGAACCACCGCCGGGTTGCCCCAAAGGCTGGCAGAAGTATACACACCCACGAGGTCTTGCAACACTTCCATCACAAGAACTGTGTTTGCCACAGACTCCACATGTCCGTAGAACCGGACAATGCACGGATGTCCTTGGCATATTTCGAGGGCTTCGCGCTCCACCTGTGCAGCGGCCTCAAGCTGGCGGTGCTTTAGCAGCTGGTGGGAAATCGTCTTGAGGGCGTACGATTTCCCGTCCTCCTCGTGCAGTGTGACATCACCAAACGCACCACTTCCCAGTTCACGTTTCGAAGCCATTGCTGCGGGCCCAAGCTCGGATTGAAGATCGAGTCCACGACAAGCTTCCAAACTCTGCGGAGGAGACGCTGAGCCGGCATCCAAGTTTGCAGGAACGAAGACGAAGTCTGCCCACCGCTGGCGCCGCTTTTCCTCCTCGTGGTCGAGCAGTGCAATCGTAGCGCTCGAACATACAGGGCACAGCAGCGAGGCATGCAGCGCGGACAGGATTACGGTTTCCAAGAAACCCATCTTTGGAAGATCTGCGATTCTAACCGACACTGCTCGAAACAAACTAGCTGCAGAGGCGACAAACCATCCGTGCTCTAGCAAAGCGAGAGGAGCAGCGGTTAGCCCGGCCCCCTAGCATTTCAGAAGCGTGTCAGCTGTCTCCAAAAACTTTTCAGGTGTAATGTCCTGATATGTCGTGATGTGCAGCCTGCCTGTTTTCAGGCAGCGGTCAGACTGGCAAATGAAACTTCGAAAATGGAGCCGCAGCTCAAGCTTTCTTGAGCACACGCTCCAAGAACTTGGCCTGCGCCTTTGTCCTGCCGGCACTACCGGCACTGGATGCACTGGCGTTGCATGAAGCTTGCGAGCTTGAGCTTGATGCTTGCGGCGGGATGCGGCTCTCACGAGAGGTCACCAAGAGCGTTGGCAGTGCTGTCTGGTGCCTCAGGTGCCATCATCATCGCAACTACCCTCTATAGGGACTCTAGCTACAGGAGGCTGCGGCAGCTTTCATCTTACGAGGAAGTATGCTTTAAGTGCTTAGCTGCACTGGTGGTTCACAGGCATATAAGCATTCCGAGCTGCACTTTCTCAACCACAAAGTTCGGCCACAGGAAGTCTGCATACCATGATTGTGTCTTGATGTTGTCGATGCCACCGTTCATCATCGGTAGACGTAAGTGCGGCATTTGGGCACAAAGGCCTTGGACAAGCTCGGAAGCACTCTCAAAGGCCAAGTCTGCAAAGGCCGTCTCGCTAACTCCCCGGTCGATGGAACTAAACACCTCGTCTCGCCTTCCAGAAAAAAGTCCTTGGCCGGACAGCAGCTCGAACAGGACGCAGCCCAAACCCCACCAGTCCACAGCAGCAGTGTGGCCGGTCTTCCTTACCATCTCGGGGGCCATGTACTCCGCTGTGCCCACAAAACTATAAGCACGGCCACTGCAAAGCTTCGCGGATCCAAAATCACACAGCTTGCAGCAGCCACGGGCGTCCAACAACATGTTCTTGGGCTTCACATCTCTATGCATGATCTGCTTGGAGTGCATGTAGGAGAGCGCCTCCGCCACACACGCCACGTGTTCGCGAACCACCGCCGGGTTGCCCCAAAGGCTGGCAGAAGTATACACACCCACGAGGTCTTGCAACACTTCCATCACAAGAACTGTGTTTGCCACAGACTCCACATGTCCGTAGAACCGGACAATGCACGGATGTCCTTGGCATATTTCGAGGGCTTCGCGCTCCACCTGTGCAGCGGCCTCAAGCTGGCGGTGCTTTAGCAGCTGGTGGGAAATCGTCTTGAGGGCGTACGATTTCCCGTCCTCCTCGTGCAGTGTGACATCACCAAACGCACCACTTCCCAGTTCACGTTTCGAAGCCATTGCTGCGGGCCCAAGCTCGGATTGAAGATCGAGTCCACGACAAGCTTCCAAACTCTGCGGAGGAGACGCTGATCCAAGTTTGCAGGAACGAAGACGAAGTCTGCCCACCGCTGGCGCCGCTTTTCCTCCTCGTGGTCGAGCAGTGCTCGTAGCAGCACAGCAGCCATGCAACAGCTGGCTGCGATGCTTTAGCAGCTGGCTCTTCGTAGCTTGAGCGGCGTACGATTTGTCCTCCTCGTGCAGTGTGACATGCACCAAACGCACCACTTCCCAGTTCACGTTTCGAAGCACCACTTCCCAGTTCACGTTTCGAAGCCATGCTGCGGGCCCAAGCTCGGATTGAAGATCGAGTCCACGACAAGCTTCCAAACTCTGCGGAGGAGACGCTGAGCCGGCATCCAAGTTTGCAGGAACGAAGACGAAGTCTGCCCACCGCTGGCGCCGCTTTTCCTCCTCGTGGTCGAGCAGTGCAATCGTAGCGCTCGAACATACAGGGCACAGCAGCGAGGCATGCAGCGCGGACAGGATTACGGTTTCCAAGAAACCCATCTTTGGAAGATCTGCGATTCTAACCGACACTGCTCGAAACAAACTAGCTGCAGAGGCGACAAACCATCCGTGCTCTAGCAAAGCGAGAGGAGCAGCGGTTAGCCCGGCCCCTAGCATTTCAGAAGCGTGTCAGCTGTCCTGCCCTTCAAGCACATGCAATCTCCAAAACTTTTCAGGTGTCATGTCCTGATATGTCGTGATGCGCAGCCTGCCTGTTTTCAGGCAGCGGTCAGACTGGCAAATGAAACTTCGAAAATGGAGCCGCAGCTCAAGCTTTCTTGAGCACACGCTCCAAGAACTTGGCCTGCGCCTTTGTCCTGCCGGCACTACCGGCACTGGATGCACTGGCGTTGCATGAAGCTTGCGAGCTTGAGCTTGATGCTTGCGGCGGGATGCGGCTCTCACGAGAGGTCACCAAGAGCGTTGGCAGTGCTGTCTGGTGCCTCAGGTGCCATCATCATCGCAACTACCCTCTATAGGGACTCTAGCTACAGGAGGCTGCGGCAGCTTTCATCTTACGAGGAAGTATGCTTTAAGTGCTTAGCTGCACTGGTGGTTCACAGGCATATAAGCATTCCGAGCTGCACTTTCTCAACCACAAAGTTCGGCCACAGGAAGTCTGCATACCATGATTGTGTCTTGATGTTGTCGATGCCACCGTTCATCATCGGTAGACGTAAGTGCGGCATTTGGGCACAAAGGCCTTGGACAAGCTCGGAAGCACTCTCAAAGGCCAAGTCTGCAAAGGCCGTCTCGCTAACTCCCCGGTCGATGGAACTAAACACCTCGTCTCGCCTTCCAGAAAAAAGTCCTTGGCCGGACAGCAGCTCGAAAAGGACGCAGCCCAAACCCCACCAGTCCACAGCAGCAGTGTGGCCGGTCTTCCTTACCATCTCGGGGGCCATGTACTCCGCTGTGCCCACAAAACTATAAGCCCGGCCACTGCAAAGCTTCGCGGATCCAAAATCACACAGCTTGCAGCAGCCACGGGCGTCCAACAACATGTTCTTGGGCTTCACGTCTCTACCAGGAGGGCGCTTTGGATATAACTTGTTTATAACTTGGTTATAACTTAGTTATAAATCCTGTAACTGAGTTATAAGTGAGTTATAAGTATGTCGATTTTTGTTGAACTTATAAATGTTTATAAGTCACTTATAATTACTTGGCCTGTCGGACTTATGCGGACTTATGTGGACTTATAACTACTTACGAACCACCTTTTTTTTGTTGTCTTTGTTGTTGCTTTTCGTGTCATGTTGTTGTGATAAATCGGCTTTCCTTGTAGCTCGACTTGCCATTGCAGCCTCAAGGTTTTGTCCGTTTTCCCACTTGTAGCCGCGCTATGGCAGCCGCACCAGTGCGTCATGTTTCCACGCGCCGGGCCACGCAAAAAAACTCACTAACATCCTGCTCTACGTTCCGCAGCATTTTTGCCACCCTGATAAAATACTGGCCAATTGCGAGATCATGCGACGTGCTTGCGAGAGCTGTCATGCCGCTATACCCTCAACCCCAAACCCAGCTACCAGAACCCAAGCCGAGCAGACGGTGGAAACCTTGCAGTGCCACAATTGCCGCTTGAGCAAGGCAGTCTCCCAACGCCGCCAGCACGGGCTACGCTGCCTGCGTCGGACGTGCGAGAGTGTCCAGTTGGCGGTTGCGAAAATGGGATGCGAAAATCACCATTCCTGGCAAACGGACGGCGATCGTACAAAATACAATTTTGTGAAAACCTGTAGGACTTAGGTCTACTTATAAGTTACTTATAAGTTACTTATAACTCACTTATAAATACTCCAACCTAAGTCACTTATAAGTGGGTTATAAGTCCGTAAGTTCAAAGTGTCCTCCTGGTATGCATGATCTGCTTGGAGTGCATGTAGGAGAGCGCCTCCGCCACACACGCCACGTGTTCGCGAACCACCGCCGGGTTGCCCCAAAGGCTGGCAGAAGTATACACACCCACGAGGTCTTGCAACACTTCCATCACAAGCACTGTGTTTGCCACAGACTCCACATGTCCGTAGAACCGGACAATGCACGGATGTCCTTGGCATAATTCGAGGGCTTCGCGCTCCACCTGTGCAGCGGCCTCAAGCTGGCGGTGCTTTAGCAGCTGGTGGGAAATCGTCTTGAGGGCGTACGATTTCCCGTCCTCCTCGTGCAGTGTGACATCACCAAACGCACCACTTCCCAGTTCAGGCTTCGAAGCCATTGCTGCGGACCCAAGCTCGGATTGAAGATCGAGTCCACGACAAGCTTCCAAACTCTGCGGAGGAGACGCTGAGCCGGCATCCAAGTTTGCAGGAACGAAGGCGAAGAGTGCCCACCGTCGGCGCCGCTTCTCCTCCTCGTGGTCGAGCAGTGCAATCGTAGCGCTCGAACATACAGGGCACAGCAGCGAGGCATGCAGCGCGGACAGGATTACGGTTTCCAAGAAACCCATCTTTGGAAGATCTGCGATTCTAACCGACACTGCTCGAAACAAACTAGCTGCAGAGGCGACAAACCATCCGTGCTCTAGCAAAGCGAGAGGAGCAGCGGTTAGCCCGGCCCCCTAGCATTTCAGAAGCGTGTCAGCTGTCTCCAAAAACTTTTCAGGTGTAATGTCCTGATATGTCGTGATGTGCAGCCTGCCTGTTTTCAGGCAGCGGTCAGACTGGCAAATGAAACTTCGAAAATGGAGCCGCAGCTCAAGCTTTCTTGAGCACACGCTCCAAGAACTTGGCCTGCGCCTTTGTCCTGCCGGCACTACCGGCACTGGATGCACTGGCGTTGCATGAAGCTTGCGAGCTTGAGCTTGATGCTTGCGGCGGGATGCGGCTCTCACGAGAGGTCACCAAGAGCGTTGGCAGTGCTGTCTGGTGCCTCAGGTGCCATCATCATCGCAACTACCCTCTATAGGGACTCTAGCTACAGGAGGCTGCGGCAGCTTTCATCTTACGAGGAAGTATGCTTTAAGTGCTTAGCTGCACTGGTGGTTCACAGGCATATAAGCATTCCGAGCTGCACTTTCTCAACCACAAAGTTCGGCCACAGGAAGTCTGCATACCATGATTGTGTCTTGATGTTGTCGATGCCACCGTTCATCATCGGTAGACGTAAGTGCGGCATTTGGGCACAAAGGCCTTGGACAAGCTCGGAAGCACTCTCAAAGGCCAAGTCTGCAAAGGCCGTCTCGCTAACTCCCCGGTCGATGGAACTAAACACCTCGTCTCGCCTTCCAGAAAAAAGTCCTTGGCCGGACAGCAGCTCGAACAGGACGCAGCCCAAACCCCACCAGTCCACAGCAGCAGTGTGGCCGGTCTTCCTTACCATCTCGGGGGCCATGTACTCCGCTGTGCCCACAAAACTATAAGCACGGCCACTGCAAAGCTTCGCGGATCCAAAATCACACAGCTTGCAGCAGCCACGGGCGTCCAACAACATGTTCTTGGGCTTCACATCTCTATGCATGATCTGCTTGGAGTGCATGTAGGAGAGCGCCTCCGCCACACACGCCACGTGTTCGCGAACCACCGCCGGGTTGCCCCAAAGGCTGGCAGAAGTATACACACCCACGAGGTCTTGCAACACTTCCATCACAAGAACTGTGTTTGCCACAGACTCCACATGTCCGTAGAACCGGACAATGCACGGATGTCCTTGGCATATTTCGAGGGCTTCGCGCTCCACCTGTGCAGCGGCCTCAAGCTGGCGGTGCTTTAGCAGCTGGTGGGAAATCGTCTTGAGGGCGTACGATTTCCCGTCCTCCTCGTGCAGTGTGACATCACCAAACGCACCACTTCCCAGTTCACGTTTCGAAGCCATTGCTGCGGGCCCAAGCTCGGATTGAAGATCGAGTCCACGACAAGCTTCCAAACTCTGCGGAGGAGACGCTGAGCCGGCATCCAAGTTTGCAGGAACGAAGACGAAGTCTGCCCACCGCTGGCGCCGCTTTTCCTCCTCGTGGTCGAGCAGTGCAATCGTAGCGCTCGAACATACAGGGCACAGCAGCGAGGCATGCAGCGCGGACAGGATTACGGTTTCCAAGAAACCCATCTTTGGAAGATCTGCGATTCTAACCGACACTGCTCGAAACAAACTAGCTGCAGAGGCGACAAACCATCCGTGCTCTAGCAAAGCGAGAGGAGCAGCGGTTAGCCCGGCCCCCTAGCATTTCAGAAGCGTGTCAGCTGTCTCCAAAAACTTTTCAGGTGTAATGTCCTGATATGTCGTGATGTGCAGCCTGCCTGTTTTCAGGCAGCGGTCAGACTGGCAAATGAAACTTCGAAAATGGAGCCGCAGCTCAAGCTTTCTTGAGCACACGCTCCAAGAACTTGGCCTGCGCCTTTGTCCTGCCGGCACTACCGGCACTGGATGCACTGGCGTTGCATGAAGCTTGCGAGCTTGAGCTTGATGCTTGCGGCGGGATGCGGCTCTCACGAGAGGTCACCAAGAGCGTTGGCAGTGCTGTCTGGTGCCTCAGGTGCCATCATCATCGCAACTACCCTCTATAGGGACTCTAGCTACAGGAGGCTGCGGCAGCTTTCATCTTACGAGGAAGTATGCTTTAAGTGCTTAGCTGCACTGGTGGTTCACAGGCATATAAGCATTCCGAGCTGCACTTTCTCAACCACAAAGTTCGGCCACAGGAAGTCTGCATACCATGATTGTGTCTTGATGTTGTCGATGCCACCGTTCATCATCGGTAGACGTAAGTGCGGCATTTGGGCACAAAGGCCTTGGACAAGCTCGGAAGCACTCTCAAAGGCCAAGTCTGCAAAGGCCGTCTCGCTAACTCCCCGGTCGATGGAACTAAACACCTCGTCTCGCCTTCCAGAAAAAAGTCCTTGGCCGGACAGCAGCTCGAACAGGACGCAGCCCAAACCCCACCAGTCCACAGCAGCAGTGTGGCCGGTCTTCCTTACCATCTCGGGGGCCATGTACTCCGCTGTGCCCACAAAACTATAAGCACGGCCACTGCAAAGCTTCGCGGATCCAAAATCACACAGCTTGCAGCAGCCACGGGCGTCCAACAACATGTTCTTGGGCTTCACATCTCTATGCATGATCTGCTTGGAGTGCATGTAGGAGAGCGCCTCCGCCACACACGCCACGTGTTCGCGAACCACCGCCGGGTTGCCCCAAAGGCTGGCAGAAGTATACACACCCACGAGGTCTTGCAACACTTCCATCACAAGAACTGTGTTTGCCACAGACTCCACATGTCCGTAGAACCGGACAATGCACGGATGTCCTTGGCATATTTCGAGGGCTTCGCGCTCCACCTGTGCAGCGGCCTCAAGCTGGCGGTGCTTTAGCAGCTGGTGGGAAATCGTCTTGAGGGCGTACGATTTCCCGTCCTCCTCGTGCAGTGTGACATCACCAAACGCACCACTTCCCAGTTCACGTTTCGAAGCCATTGCTGCGGGCCCAAGCTCGGATTGAAGATCGAGTCCACGACAAGCTTCCAAACTCTGCGGAGGAGACGCTGAGCCGGCATCCAAGTTTGCAGGAACGAAGACGAAGTCTGCCCACCGCTGGCGCCGCTTTTCCTCCTCGTGGTCGAGCAGTGCAATCGTAGCGCTCGAACATACAGGGCACAGCAGCGAGGCATGCAGCGCGGACAGGATTACGGTTTCCAAGAAACCCATCTTTGGAAGATCTGCGATTCTAACCGACACTGCTCGAAACAAACTAGCTGCAGAGGCGACAAACCATCCGTGCTCTAGCAAAGCGAGAGGAGCAGCGGTTAGCCCGGCCCCCTAGCATTTCAGAAGCGTGTCAGCTGTCTCCAAAAACTTTTCAGGTGTAATGTCCTGATATGTCGTGATGTGCAGCCTGCCTGTTTTCAGGCAGCGGTCAGACTGGCAAATGAAACTTCGAAAATGGAGCCGCAGCTCAAGCTTTCTTGAGCACACGCTCCAAGAACTTGGCCTGCGCCTTTGTCCTGCCGGCACTACCGGCACTGGATGCACTGGCGTTGCATGAAGCTTGCGAGCTTGAGCTTGATGCTTGCGGCGGGATGCGGCTCTCACGAGAGGTCACCAAGAGCGTTGGCAGTGCTGTCTGGTGCCTCAGGTGCCATCATCATCGCAACTACCCTCTATAGGGACTCTAGCTACAGGAGGCTGCGGCAGCTTTCATCTTACGAGGAAGTATGCTTTAAGTGCTTAGCTGCACTGGTGGTTCACAGGCATATAAGCATTCCGAGCTGCACTTTCTCAACCACAAAGTTCGGCCACAGGAAGTCTGCATACCATGATTGTGTCTTGATGTTGTCGATGCCACCGTTCATCATCGGTAGACGTAAGTGCGGCATTTGGGCACAAAGGCCTTGGACAAGCTCGGAAGCACTCTCAAAGGCCAAGTCTGCAAAGGCCGTCTCGCTAACTCCCCGGTCGATGGAACTAAACACCTCGTCTCGCCTTCCAGAAAAAAGTCCTTGGCCGGACAGCAGCTCGAACAGGACGCAGCCCAAACCCCACCAGTCCACAGCAGCAGTGTGGCCGGTCTTCCTTACCATCTCGGGGGCCATGTACTCCGCTGTGCCCACAAAACTATAAGCACGGCCACTGCAAAGCTTCGCGGATCCAAAATCACACAGCTTGCAGCAGCCACGGGCGTCCAACAACATGTTCTTGGGCTTCACATCTCTATGCATGATCTGCTTGGAGTGCATGTAGGAGAGCGCCTCCGCCACACACGCCACGTGTTCGCGAACCACCGCCGGGTTGCCCCAAAGGCTGGCAGAAGTATACACACCCACGAGGTCTTGCAACACTTCCATCACAAGAACTGTGTTTGCCACAGACTCCACATGTCCGTAGAACCGGACAATGCACGGATGTCCTTGGCATATTTCGAGGGCTTCGCGCTCCACCTGTGCAGCGGCCTCAAGCTGGCGGTGCTTTAGCAGCTGGTGGGAAATCGTCTTGAGGGCGTACGATTTCCCGTCCTCCTCGTGCAGTGTGACATCACCAAACGCACCACTTCCCAGTTCACGTTTCGAAGCCATTGCTGCGGGCCCAAGCTCGGATTGAAGATCGAGTCCACGACAAGCTTCCAAACTCTGCGGAGGAGACGCTGAGCCGGCATCCAAGTTTGCAGGAACGAAGACGAAGTCTGCCCACCGCTGGCGCCGCTTTTCCTCCTCGTGGTCGAGCAGTGCAATCGTAGCGCTCGAACATACAGGGCACAGCAGCGAGGCATGCAGCGCGGACAGGATTACGGTTTCCAAGAAACCCATCTTTGGAAGATCTGCGATTCTAACCGACACTGCTCGAAACAAACTAGCTGCAGAGGCGACAAACCATCCGTGCTCTAGCAAAGCGAGAGGAGCAGCGGTTAGCCCGGCCCCCTAGCATTTCAGAAGCGTGTCAGCTGTCCTGCCAAAATCTTTTCAGGTGTCATGTCCTGATATGTCGTGATGTGCAGCCTGCCTGTTTTCAGGCAGCGGTCAGACTGGCAAATGAAACTTCGAAAATGGAGCCGCAGCTCAAGCTTTCTTGAGCACACGCTCCAAGAACTTGGCCTGCGCCTTTGTCCTGCCGGCACTACCGGCACTGGATGCACTGGCGTTGCATGAAGCTTGCGAGCTTGAGCTTGATGCTTGCGGCGGGATGCGGCTCTCACGAGAGGTCACCAAGAGCGTTGGCAGTGCTGTCTGGTGCCTCAGGTGCCATCATCATCGCAACTACCCTCTATAGGGACTCTAGCTACAGGAGGCTGCGGCAGCTTTCATCTTACGAGGAAGTATGCTTTAAGTGCTTAGCTGCACTGGTGGTTCACAGGCATATAAGCATTCCGAGCTGCACTTTCTCAACCACAAAGTTCGGCCACAGGAAGTCTGCATACCATGATTGTGTCTTGATGTTGTCGATGCCACCGTTCATCATCGGTAGACGTAGGTGCGGCATTTGGGCACAAAGGCCTTGGACAAGCTCGGAAGCACTCTCAAAGGCCAAGTCTGCAAAGGCCGTCTCGCTAACTCCCCGGTCGATGGAACTAAACACCTCGTCTCGCCTTCCAGAAAAAAGTCCTTGGCCGGACAGCAGCTCGAAAAGGACGCAGCCCAAACCCCACCAGTCCACAGCAGCAGTGTGGCCGGTCTTCCTTACCATCTCGGGGGCCATGTACTCCGCTGTGCCCACAAAACTATAAGCACGGCCACTGCAAAGCTTCGCGGATCCAAAATCACACAGCTTGCAGCAGCCACGGGCGTCCAACAACATGTTCTTGGGCTTCACGTCTCTATGCATGATCTGCTTGGAGTGCATGTAGGAGAGCGCCTCCGCCACACACGCCACGTGTTCGCGAACCACCGCCGGGTTGCCCCAAAGGCTGGCAGAAGTATACACACCCACGAGGTCTTGCAACACTTCCATCACAAGCACTGTGTTTGCCACAGACTCCACATGTCCGTAGAACCGGACAATGCACGGATGTCCTTGGCATAATTCGAGGGCTTCGCGCTCCACCTGTGCAGCGGCCTCAAGCTGGCGGTGCTTTAGCAGCTGGTGGGAAATCGTCTTGAGGGCGTACGATTTCCCGTCCTCCTCGTGCAGTGTGACATCACCAAACGCACCACTTCCCAGTTCAGGTTTCGAAGCCATTGCTGCGGACCCAAGCTCGGATTGAAGATCGAGTCCACGACAAGCTTCCAAACTCTGCGGAGGAGACGCTGAGCCGGCATCCAAGTTTGCAGGAACGAAGACGAAGTCTGCCCACCGCTGGCGCCGCTTTTCCTCCTCGTGGTCGAGCAGTGCAATCGTAGCGCTCGAACATACAGGGCACAGCAGCGAGGCATGCAGCGCGGACAGGATTACGGTTTCCAAGAAACCCATCTTTGGAAGATCTGCGATTCTAACCGACACTGCTCGAAACAAACTAGCTGCAGAGGCGACAAACCATCAGTGCTCTAGCAAAGCGAGAGGAGCAGCGGTTTGCCCGGCCCCCTAGCATTTCAGAAGCGTGTCAGCTGTCCTGCCCTTCAAGCACATGCAATCTCCAAAATCTTTTCAGGTGTCATGTCCTGATATGTCGTGATGTGCAGCCTGCCTGTTTTCAGGCAGCGGTCAGACTGGCAAATGAAACTTCGAAAATGGAGCCGCAGCTCAAGCTTTCTTGAGCACACGCTCCAAGAACTTGGCCTGCGCCTTTGTCCTGCCGGCACTACCGGCACTGGATGCACTGGCGTTGCATGAAGCTTGCGAGCTTGAGCTTGATGCTTGCGGCGGGATGCGGCTCTCACGAGAGGTCACCAAGAGCGTTGGCAGTGCTGTCTGGTGCCTCAGGTGCCATCATCATCGCAACTACCCTCTATATAGGGACTCTAGCTACAGGAGGCTGCGGCAGCTTTCATCTTACGAGGAAGTATGCTTTAAGTGCTTAGCTGCACTGGTGGTTCACAGGCATATAAGCATTCCGAGCTGCACTTTCTCAACCACAAAGTTCGGCCACAGGAAGTCTGCATACCATGATTGTGTCTTGATGTTGTCGATGCCACCGTTCATCATCGGTAGACGTAAGTGCGGCATTTGGGCACAAAGGCCTTGGACAAGCTCGGAAGCACTCTCAAAGGCCAAGTCTGCAAAGGCCGTCTCGCTAACTCCCCGGTCGATGGAACTAAACACCTCGTCTCGCCTTCCAGAAAAAAGTCCTTGGCCGGACAGCAGCTCGAACAGGACGCAGCCCAAACCCCACCAGTCCACAGCAGCAGTGTACCATCTCGGGGGCCATGTACTCCGCTGTGCCCACAAAACTATAAGCACGGCCACTGCAAAGCTTCGTGGATCCAAAATCACACAGCTTGCAGCAGCCACGGGCGTCCAACAACATGTTCTTGGGCTTCACATCTCTATGCATGATCTGCTTGGAGTGCATGTAGGAGAGCGCCTCCGCCACACACGCCACGTGTTCGCGAACCACCGCCGGGTTGCCCCAAAGGCTGGCAGAAGTATACACACCCACGAGGTCTTGCAACACTTCCATCACAAGAACTGTGTTTGCCACAGACTCCACATGTCCGTAGAACCGGACAATGCACGGATGTCCTTGGCATATTTCGAGGGCTTCGCGCTCCACCTGTGCAGCGGCCTCAAGCTGGCGGTGCTTTAGCAGCTGGTGGGAAATCGTCTTGAGGGCGTACGATTTCCCGTCCTCCTCGTGCAGTGTGACATCACCAAACGCACCACTTCCCAGTTCACGTTTCGAAGCCATTGCTTCGGGCCCAAGCTCGGATTGAAGATCGAGTCCACGACAAGCTTCCAAACTCTGCGGAGGAGACGCTGAGCCGGCATCCAAGTTTGCAGGAACGAAGACGAAGTCTGCCCACCGCTGGCGCCGCTTTTCCTCCTCGTGGTGGAGCAGTGCAATCGTAGCGCTCGAACATACAGGGCACAGCAGCGAGGCATGCAGCGCGGACAGGATTACGGTTTCCAAGAAACCCATCTTTGGAAGATCTGCGATTCTAACCGACACTGCTCGAAACAAACTAGCTGCAGAGGCGACAAACCATCCGTGCTCTAGCAAAGCGAGAGGAGCAGCGGTTAGCCCGGCCCCCTAGCATTTCAGAAGCGTGTCAGCTGTCTCCAAAAACTTTTCAGGTGTAATGTCCTGATATGTCGTGATGTGCAGCCTGCCTGTTTTCAGGCAGCGGTCAGACTGGCAAATGAAACTTCGAAAATGGAGCCGCAGCTCAAGCTTTCTTGAGCACACGCTCCAAGAACTTGGCCTGCGCCTTTGTCCTGCCGGCACTACCGGCACTGGATGCACTGGCGTTGCATGAAGCTTGCGAGCTTGAGCTTGATGCTTGCGGCGGGATGCGGCTCTCACGAGAGGTCACCAAGAGCGTTGGCAGTGCTGTCTGGTGCCTCAGGTGCCATCATCATCGCAACTACCCTCTATAGGGACTCTAGCTACAGGAGGCTGCGGCAGCTTTCATCTTACGAGGAAGTATGCTTTAAGTGCTTAGCTGCACTGGTGGTTCACAGGCATATAAGCATTCCGAGCTGCACTTTCTCAACTACAAAGTTCGGCCACAGGAAGTCTGCATACCATGATTGTGTCTTGATGTTGTCGATGCCACCGTTCATCATCGGTAGACGTAAGTGCGGCATTTGGGCACAAAGGCCTTGGACAAGCTACCCTCTATAGGGACTCTAGCTACAGGAGGCTGCGGCAGCTTTCATCTTACGAGGAAGTATGCTTTAAGTGCTTAGCTGCACTGGTGGTTCACAGACATATAAGCATTCCGAGCTGCCCTTTCTCAACCACAAAGTTCTGCCACGGGAAGTCTGCATACCATGATTGTGTCTTGATGTTGTCGCTGCCACCGTTCATCATCGGTAGCCGTAGGTGCGGCATTTGGGCACAAAGGCCTTGGACAAGCTCGGAAGCACTCTCAAAGGCCAAGTCTGCAAAGGCCGTCTCGCTAGCTCCCCGGTCGATGGAACTAAACACCTCGTCTCGCCTTCCAGAAAAAAGTCCTTGGCCGGACAGCAGCTCGAACAGGACGCAGCCCAAACCCCACCAGTCCACAGCAGCAGTGTGGCCGGTCTTCCTTACCATCTCGGGGGCCATGTACTCCGCTGTGCCCACAAAACTATAAGCACGGCCACTGCAAAGCTTCGCGGATCCAAAATCACACAGCTTGCAGCAGCCACGGGCGTCCAACAACATGTTCTTGGGCCTGCTTGGAGTGCATGTAGGACCTCGGAGAGCGCCTCCGCCACACACGCCACGTGTTCGCGAACCACCGCCGGGTTGCCCCAAAGGCTGGCAGAAGTATACACGCCCACGAGGTCTTGCAACACTTCCATCACAAGAACTGTGCTTGCCACAGACTCCACATGTCCGTAGAACCGGACAATGCACGGATGCCCTTGGCATATTTCGAGGGCTTCGCGCTCCACCTGTGCAGCTGCCTCAAGCTGGCGGTGCTTTAGCAGCTGGTGGGAAATCGTCTTGAGGGCGTACGATTTCCCGTCCTCCTCGTGCAGTGTGACATCACCAAACGCACCACTTCCCAGTTCACGTTTCGAAGCCATTGCTGCGGGCCCAAGCTCGGATTGAAGATCGAGTCCACGACAAGCTTGCAAACTCGGCGGAGGAGACGCTGAGCCTGCATCCAAGTTTGCAGGAACGAAGACGAAGTCTGCCCACCGCTGGCGCCGCTTTTCCTCCTCGTGGTCGAGCAGTGCAATCGTAGCGCTCGAACATACAGGGCACAGCAGCGAGGCATGCAGCGCGGACAGGATTACGGGTTCCAAAATATCCCATCTTTGGAAGATCTGCGATTCTAACCGACACTGCTCGAATGGAACTAGCTGCAGAGGCGACAAACCATCAGTGCTCTAGCAAAGCGAGAGGAGCAGTGGTTAGCCCGGCCCCCTAGCATTTCAGAAGCGTGTCAGCTGTCCTGCCCTGCAAGCACATGCAATCTCCAAAAACTTTTCAGGTGTCATGTCCTGATATGTCGTGATGTGCAGCCTGCCTGTTTTCAGGCAGCGGTCAGACTGGCAAATGAAACTTCGAAAATGGAGCCGCAGCTCAAGCTTTCTTGAGCACACGCTCCAAGAACTTGGCCGGCACCTTTGCTTTTTGCTGGATGAAAAAGCAGTAGCTAGAGAATCCAAGGAGTGCTGATTGTTTTGGTGTTTTTGTTTGTTGCTTGCTCCTTTTTGTTTCGGGGGAAGAGAATACCGTAAACAACAACATTTGCGATTATTGAAAAGCAGAAACTTCTGTACTTTACGATTTTGCTACCCAAAAGCTGCAGATACTGTAAATCACTCTTAAGGAGCGGTCTGGGCTCAGCTTGGCAGCTTGGCAGCATCGGCCTCATCAGTTCGACATAAGTTTCACTCGCATTGCTTTGCAGGAGGTCTGGGGAGGCTGGGTTCGGCGACGACGACGCAACTCTTCCTCCAATCCGCTTTGCATGAAATCGCTGGCTTGGGAAAGGCCGAATTCAAACATCCATGGCACCCTCAACTAAGGCCTTGATGTCCTTGATCCCCCACAAGCTCGCGCAAAGGTCTAGAGCCTGCAGCTTGAAGCGTCTTGAGCACCGAAGTTTCAGGGTCGGGGTTTTGGGCTACCAGGCTTACTCTCCGAAGCCCTAAACCCCAAAATGCCTCTGCTCGGGGGCGACGGAAGGTGAGTGCCGAAGCCGAGAGGACGACAAGGGCCCTGCCACAGGCCAAGGGCGAGGGAAATAGGATCGTGCGCTTTCGGTGAGCTCATTTGTTTTAGATTAGTGTCCAGGTAGCCCTGCGGCGGAGCAGGTTTATGATTAACAATTGTTGGGCCCCTTGTGCCTGTGTCCCGCATCTAGATGGCACCGATTTCGGAGTTTCGGTTGCATTAGGCTGAGTCCGCAGCATTCCAGACTCCGAAATCAGTTCATTCCTGGCGTGGCGAAACCTCACCACCCTCCAAGCCAGCCCAAGTCCGTTCCTTGAGATCAGGCTTGCATGGATCCGTAATATGGGCCTGGATCGTATGGAGACCGAAGCTTCCCCCCTCCAGAGGCCCCAGAGCTCTCGCAATCCTATGCCACAAAACCTGCGCTTCTTCTTGGAAGCTGCGAGCCAGCTTCTGAGACTTGCGTCACGAAGCCTTTCAGGAACAGAACAAAGCAGCTACAGCATGCAATCACTCTCACAGATCTGAAGCTCAACTCTACCCTGAGCCTCTTTTGGCTAGCTGCACGGCCAAGAAGTAGGCGTCCACCGAGGCACCCATTCCCATTCCCACCCTGACTGCATCGGCGGATTTCCAAGGTCGGGGGTCCCTCCAACCATGAAAGACTCGCGATGTTTACTTCGCCTCCTGAGAAGGTAAATAAGGGCGCAACGCCAACCGAGTCATCTTCAAACTAGCCTGCAGCGCCGCGAGTTCAGCAACAAGCTGAAAAGCCGATACATCCCATGCTCTACTCCACTAGTGCACTGAGAATCGCTTTTCGGATCTTCGCAGCTTGCATCCCGACCACTCAACCTGTTTCTCCAGCCTCCACCACGCTGGACAGGATCTCCTCAGAGATTGTCTTGTCTTTTGTGCGAGCCTCTCCAAGATGCGCGGCAACTGTGCAAGCAGCTGAAAGGCAGGCGACGTGGCTGTCTTCAAAACAAACGATATGCCCAAGGTCGGCCATACTTGTTGGCACATGTTGCCGCATGTTGCCACATAGTTCTTGCTGATACCTGGTGCAACACGCGCAACAGGCGCGTGGGGACCAGGATTTCCGCAGTCCAGGTCTATGCCCAGTGCTGGAAAAACCTTTGCCCGCCGGTCTCGTTTGCAAGAGTCAGGAGATTCATGAACGCACCTAAAAGCTTTCGCAAGCAACCATTGCAACATCAACAACATTCAACAACTGCTTTCGTCACGGGACCCTCCTGGAGTGTAAGGCCACCACAACGCCTGCAGTCTTGGTCTTTGGAAGCTGCCCTCACGACAGCTAGCAAAACAGTTTTCTGCGAGACATGAAAAGGAAACGCAAGTCTTCTACCTCCTGAGATGCTGTGGGAGGTCTTTCTGCAAATAGTGATCGCGGCAAAGATAACCCACAAGCTTCTCAGGCATCCCACTGACCAGGCACCTGGTTGAGGTTTTGACGGGAGGCCTTGACAACTTTAGCCAAAAAAACCATCGTTTCTGACTGCACCAACGGCAAGACTGTGGAAGCTCAAGTCATGAAAGTCACAAGAGCTGTCTAGCCGTGGCTACAGGACGCCAGTCGCTTCGCACCCCGTGAATCTAAGGTCTTCAGGATTCAGAGGGTTTCTCATTAGGAAATTTCCAATCATATTTGGCTTGCCAGAAATGAAATGAATGATTAGATTCTTCGCCAAAAAATCTTAATATCATGATTCCAGAAGAAATCTTTGAAAAGAAGATTATTTTAGAGTATTTCTCTTTAGGAGATCCGTAATCATATTTGATTTAATAGGAAGGGAATGGATGACGAATGATTAGAATCTTTGCCAAAGATTCTTCGTCAAATGATTCCATTCCTTTATTCATTTGGTGAAGAATTTTTGATAAAGAATATAATCATTCGAAATATTTGAATTCTCCTTTGGGTGAAACCAGCGCAAGCGACTTCTGCGCCCAAAAGCACCAATTCAGAGCCTGTCTGAGTTCAGTGCATGCGACTTCTGCGCCCAAAAGCACCAATTATGAATCCCCCACAGGAATTCAGAAATATTCCTAGCAAATAAATTTATCTTTTTTTCATTTGACAAAGAATCGTATTTGAATATATCTTTTCTTCTCTTCTCTTCTAAGAGAATTTCGCAAATTCTTTGATGATCTTCTTTTCATAAATTTCTCTTGGATTCATTTAACGAAGATTTTTTGGTAAAGAATTTAATCATTCAATTCATTTCTGTCAAATAGATCTAATTTATTTTCATTTGGCGTTTTATAAAAAATCCTTCGCCAAATGAATCTAGGAGAAATTTCTGAAAAGAAGATTATTAGAGATTTTACGAATTTCTCTTAGAAGAGAAAAGAAGAGCAGAAATGAGAAGAGAAGAGAAAAGAAGAGAAGAGAAGAGAAGAAAAATCATATTTATTTGGCAGAAATAATTTGAATGATTGGAATCTTTGTCAAAGATTCTTCGCCAAATGAATCCATTCTTGGATTCATTTGGCGAAGAACTTGTGATAAAGAATCAAATCATATCAGATTTTCAGATATTTTTAAGAAATAAGGAAAATCAATAAATCATAATTCCATTTCAGATTTATAAATATATTTAGAAATATAGGAAAGCCAATAATATATTTTCATATTTGAGATTTTCAATTTTTTTAGAAATAAGGGGAAACCAAAAACTCATAATCATAATTGAAATCTTGAATTATATTTAAAAAGAATGAA
>CAJNDS010001020.1:0-41290 GCA_905221605.1 Symbiodinium natans
GCAACCCGACGCTGTAAGTCAAAAGCAGAGAAGCGGCAGCGCCAGCAGCCCATCGCAGCTGCTTCTCAGCGCCTCCGCGCAGGGCGTCGCCGGCGCCGGCGGCGACTTCCGCAAAGGCCCGTGCAGCCGGTGCCGAGAGCGCCGCGCCTCGGCGCAGCTCGGCAGCGGCAAAAGCCTGAAGCTGCTGCAGCAAACGTGAGAGCTGCTCCGGCTCGGGCTGCCGAAGAAGCTGCTCAGCCAGGGCCACGAGCTCAGGGAGACCTTCGGGGCCATTGCGATTGGCTTGCAAAGCCACAGCCGCTTTTTTGCTGCGCTTGGCCGTGGCGCGGCGGGGCCCCAACGCCGCGACAGCGCCCATCCCCATAGCGCCGACGCCAGCAGCAGCGACGTTTAGGTGCCTGGCGTCATTGTTGGCCGAGGCTGTGCTGCCGACTTGGCCGCGTGCCACCTGCGCCTGGCGTGGCGCATCCTGTCCAGCCACTGCGATGAAACTCGGGGCCGCCAAGAACGCAGCGGCGGTTGCGGCACCGGCAAGCACAGTGCGGCCGTTGGAGCGTGCCATCTTGCTGATGACCGCCATGTGGCAGCACGTTACGAAAACAACAATTGACTCGTCGCACTGTGCGTGCTGAGTGAAAACTGACTTGAGCAACACTGGATTTCAACGTGCCGTTGATTCCTGCCAAAATCACTTCAACATGGTGGACGCAAATACATAGTTCACGACATTTGTTGGGGGAACTTGGAATTGACTTGACAGTACAATGCAACAGCAAGTCTTCGAAAACGAGCTGGCTTCAAAGGAAGGTTTCATTGTCCCGCCGCTTTCGTGCCAAGCTTCGTTTTCGAAACCACGGCAGCAAACTCATCCGCGCAGTCCAATACTGGATTGGTCATGAGAAACAGAGTAGCAGGCTGAGCATGTCAGGCTAGATGAACACATTTCGTAGTGATATGCACACCACCTAAAACCGAAAATCGAAGCATGTTCTCCATGGTTTCAGCATGTTCGCTGCTCAATGTTAAAGCCAACTGGACAAAGGATGGGCCGAAAGAACTTTCTAAAAGCGCTCGTCCATGATGAGCAAAGTCAGCATTCATTATCATCAGCCGCATCATCAGCATAAGCATTATCATCATGACCATATTTCTGTAATGCGTATCGGACAAGAACACCATCAATATCATCATCATAACCTTTATAACAAGCACCCGCATCCATCAATCAGATTGACCCATTTCACATTCCTTTCCTTCAAGTTCTGAGAATGCATTCAAGACTGAGACACGTGAGTGCGACCTTGGGCCGAGGGCTTAGGTCAACAAACATGTGAGGCAGAAGACATAGGTACGACCACCACACAACACCAAAAGACAGCCGAAAGACTGACAGCCGAAAGACTGCGTGGTCACAGCCGCTGCTATGCCACTCTGGCCCAGTTCTTTGCCATCTGGGCGGAACTGGATGCAGCCACAAGACAGCTGTTCAGTATTCCGGCACTACCCAGCACTGCGGCGGTTCCTGCCCAGACCGAGTTAAACGCCTAGCCGGCTCAATGCACAAACACTTCTCCACAGATCCTGCTTCAATCGTCCAGCCTGCCTCCCCTTTCTCTTGGTCAAGCAAGCGCAGAAGCTTGAAGAAATGAAGGTGCCGCATGGCCCACCGGCAAGCCGCCTTCTTTGAAATGTTTTCAATATTGCCTGCTGTTCTTTTTCCAGCAAGAAATTTCTCCACAGTAGATTTAGCCCCAGCTTCATCTTCAAAGAAACCATCAAACTGCAAAAGATTCTTGTATGTGTTAGTTACAGCAGCAAAAGGCCATCATCAATCTTCCGCAGTCCAGCTCAATTAAACATGTTGGAAAAGAGCTTACATTAGCCCAGCAATTCCCAACAGTCCATGAGCCGCAGGTTCCTTCCCCCTTACTAACAAATTTTTTTTTGCTTGCACGACAAAGGCAAACAAGGCCTGACATTTCACAAGTTAATGCATGCTGCAAAACCGTCTTGTGCACATCTAATGAATCCAAAGCAATGTAAGGCGCATGCTCCGCTCCGCGCTCCGCAGTGTGCACTTAGCTGATTGACCCTCTGAGCAAAAATCCGTGGCAAAGCCTGCTTGACTGGCTAGCATGGCAGATTGCGGCAATCCAAGGCGGTACACCAGTCAACAAGTGAACGGCAACCCTCACAGTTTTGCATTGGCCCAGATCCGCGCTAAGGCGCGCCACAACACTGCGCCTAGCACTGTACAGCCGCACACGCCTGCACTCCGTTCTAAAGTTCACCCTTCACCTTTTAAGCACGCAGCTTAGATGCTGCCACCGCTTTCTGCAGGCCCACGCCGCACAAGCCAGGCAAAGAGGGACGCTTGATGCCACAAGCGCTGCGGATGTTCACCTGGGCAGGGAGCGAAAAGGGCAAAGGCCTAAGGTAAGGGGGGCCAAGTAGTTTACGGTGAATTTGGGCTGGGGGTTCTTAGGGTAGCAAGATGGGCGTTTTAAGGCAGGACGCCATGCGTCGTGTTGACCTGGGCGGGGATGGGCTCGAAGGCAGACTGCAGGTGAAGGAAATCCGCATTAGCTCTGATTTTGGAGGAAAGGCCAGGCTATCTAGGTTGTCCCTTGGAAGGGTTAGGGCATGGCAGGCAAGGCTGAGGTTATTGTGGGCTGTACTAAGCTGAGCTTGGCAGGCGGACAGGGCCTGCTTAAAATGTTCTGCTTGTTGGCTGAGTAGGCGGGACAGCATGTCCTGGGCGCGGAGCTGATTATGCTGAAAAAAACAGCAAGTCCATAGCAAAGATCTTGAAGGCAAAGAGGTCGGACATCCAGTGGGAGCTTGCAAGTCAGGCGGACCAGAGCCGGCGGGGCTGCTGGCCATGTGCACGATATCGGCCTGTGGGCTGTCTGGGCCACGGTGGCCAAGAGGCCCTCGCAGAAGAGCGATGCGCTGTTGATGCAAGTGAGCCAGCTGTGTCCAGCTGCAGCAGTACAGTGCCAGCTGAGCCAAGTCAGCTGGGCATGGGCAACAGACAAAATAACCCAGTGCGAAGCCACCGATTTGCCCCACCCCGGATGGTTCATTCCTCCAGATGTGCATTATGGTCTGCTTCTGGTGCGGACTTCGTCTACCTCCACCCCCGGGATCAAGGGGAGCACAACTGGGGGTATTTGGGGATGCCCAAATACCGTCGTCTCACAAGCCTAGATGTGGCGATTGGGGAACCCGAGAGCACTATGGTTTCCCAAGCCTCAATCGGCTGGTTTCTTTCTTTCGCTGGTTTGATCAGGACTCCCCCAGCCTGAGCAGCAAAAGTCAGGAGGTGGGTAACCTCCATCATGCCAGCATCCCACTGCTCGCGAGCCTTTTGGTGCACGAATTAAATCAATGGACAGCTGTTTTGTCGAGGCTCTGATCGACATGAAAGTTCTGTTCGAACTTCCTTTGCAGACGATGGGTTGGCAAGACCCCTTGGCAACATCATGGAAGAGCCTCGCTGGGACCACCGGCTGATGCAGCCTAGGAGGTTGCATCCTCCCAGCGAGGACACAGCAGAGGTTTCATCCTCGCTACCAGGGCATAACCCCTCACCGATTCCCTCTCACAGCCTGCACCAGGTGCATAGAGGCCTTGAGGGACCATTTTGTCAGGCTGTTGATCGAGATCCTGGTAGCATCCCGAAGAGGATGATTACGAAGTCGAGGTCCATCCTCGCTGCCAGAGAAATCGCCCCTGGCCGTTTTCCTCAAGCAGAGCACTTCTCCAAAACATGCCGCCATGTAAGGACGGAGGCAACCTCTCCTCTGAAGAGGCGTGTTTTGGCCGGCACATGCGGAATGCAAAGCTGCGCTTTTTCTGTTTTTTTGCCGCCACCGGTCTTGAACCTTGATCCGTCGGACTCTTCCTGAGCCACAGTCCAGGCCACGTGTCTTTCCGTGGAGCTGGCCATTCTTGGTTTTTCAGGTCAGCATTCAGTTTTGGAACTGGAGAAGCTTCCAGGTTTCCCATTCGGTGGCTCTGTGCTTCATTTGAGGCTTGAGGCTGCATGAGGTTTCCATAGGGGTCCATCGACAGACAGGTCAGAAAGTGATTCTAGACTTCTAAACGACCCAAAGTCAAGTTCCTGTGTGACGGTCACAGAAGATTGTGAAGTGAGTGAGAAGGAGCGGCTGGAGTCTCCAGTGCCAGTTATTTTCTGTCTTACAGCCTCAATTTGGGGCACGATTCGCCGCATTTTTTTTTGTACGTTCAGAAGATTTCAGACAAGTGCAAAAAAGCAGGTTGTGCGTGCTGTTGGAAAGCGTCTAAAACGTGGCTGTACGTGTACAAGTGTGTTTGCTGCCCGCGCGCAACGGCACAGCATGTTCCGCCTGTTCATCCCCCTCCCGCCTGCTGTGTAGCTGCTGGCTCGACAGGCGGATTTGTGCATCTAGTCCGTTCGGATTCAGTTTCAACTTTTGGACCCGGTGTAGACTTTGTGCATTTTCTTATCCGCCTGAGCCATGGCTTGCTCGCTCCGGCGTGTTTCATTCACCCAGAGCTAGAGTCCGGTCTTCAGTTTGCCCGACTCTCGGTTCTCACTCAGCTTCGCTAGTGCTGAGCCTGTTCCTGCTGCCGCTGCAGAGGAACCTGTTCCGTCTGCCGCTGCAGTCGCGAACTGGCACGACTGGAACGGCTCACGTCCAGTTGGTGCGGTACTCGGCCGCTAATGTTTAGCGCGTCGCTGTGCCCGGTTCTTTGAACCCTCCGCCTGCTGTCCGCTGACTCAGGCGTGCCGCCTCTGGAACGGTTCACGTCCAGCTTGCGCGACACTCGGCATGCTTTCTGCTGCCCGCTGTGTCCTCACTGTTGATATGCCTGCTGTCCGCTGACTCAGGCTTGCACGTCTGGTGCGGCTCACGCCCAGTTCTGTGCCGCGCTCGGTTTCTTTACCGCTGCGCGTTTCCTCTGTGCTCCGCCTGCTGTCCGCTGACTTAGGCTGGCTACACGCACTTGGTGCTGGCCACTCGCACATCGAGTCATCGAGGACAGGGTTTTCTTTTGTTGTTGATGTCTGTCTGTTTTTTACAGTCTTTCTTTCTGTCTTCAACTGCCCTGCACTTGCAACCGCATGCTGTGTTTGAGTATTTTGCTGCTTGTTTGCCAGCCGCTTTCAGATGTTCTCAAGCTTCTGCGTCAACTTCGACTGTTTCCCCCTGTTTGGTGCCATGGCTTCCCGTCAGACGCCGACTCCTGCCGAAGCCACTGCCGCCGCGGTTGCAGCCGCCCAAGCCCAGGTTCCGCCTGCTGCCGGCCCTTCTGCCCAGGATTCCGCTGATGCCCGTGCTGATGAGCAAGCTCGCAGATCCGCCCGTCACGCTGAGCTCGTCCGAGCCTGGCGCACTATCTGCGAGCCCGAGCACGAGGACTCCGCACTTGCCCTTGCCTCCCTGGATGTGCAGTCCGTTTGCTTTGTGTCGGACGTGTGCCATGACGTCCTCATGGACAGGCTCTTTCACCTCCCTGCCGACATCTTGTCCCGCATGCAGCCCTCTGGCCGCCGCATCACCCGCACCCTCAGGTCTGACCGCTGGGCCGATGCCACGTCGTCCGAGGATGATGCCGCCCAGCCGCCCCAGGATGCCACGCCACCGCCTGCACCGCCAGCGCATGATCCTGCAGCCTGGTCCCGCGAACGGGATTGGCACCACAGCACCGCGACGGGGGTCTACACTGGCCCGTTGCCTGACCAAACACCGCCTGCCAACACGCCTGCCAGCACGCCTGCCCCTGCTGCAACCCCGGAGCTTTTCTCAACCCGTCCGGCCCGCACGCCCGTTGCTCCGCGCCCCATCCGCCAGGACAACATGCACTTCGATCCCAACATCGGCCATCGCGCCGTGCCCGCTGACTCCCCAGCCTCCGTGGTCCGCACTGACCGCGACCGCCTGCCGGCCATTTGCCCACTGCCGCCACCGACCCGCGGCCCGATGAGGCGCTCAACTTCGATCCGGGCTTCACGGACTCCCCTAACCAGGGCCCGTGCATGGAGCACAAATTGCTCTGCCCGCTTCCGCCTGCACTGTTGTCCGCCCGCCATGGTGGCCGTATCCGGACATGTTTTGCGTGCATCCGGACGAGATTCCGCGGCGGTTGTATGTCCGCTTGCAGCCGCCCGCGGATGCTGTCAGCCACCTCCGCCTCCGCGGGTACTGTACCCACATCTGCTCCGCCTTTGACTCGCCGGACCGTGCCCCCACCTGCACAGGCCTCTGCTTCCGCCCGGTCATGTTCGGCGAGAGGTCCGGGCAGAAGGAACACCAGTGCTCCGCCTGTCACCGTTTGCACTCCTGAGCCGCCCGGTTTCCGCGGAGTTGCCTTTGCTGAATTGCCGCCCGGCCGCCTCCTTTACAATTAAGCCTCAAGGTTCTGTAACTTCCTACGCGGCCGCGGCTTTTCCGCTCTGGCTCCTCCGCTCCATGCTTTTTGCCCTTTGCTTCTGGCCACAGTGCCTTTCGCACGCGCCCTGCCTTGAAAAAAGCTGCCCGTGTTTCGCGTTCTGCAGCTGCACTTTTTCCCTGGGGTTGGTTCCCTTTAGTTCTGTTCAGGGCTGTTCAGGGACGCTCCCGCCAGGACATCCTCATCGCCATGGACGAGCATGATTCTCCTTGTCCTGCACCGGTGCTACCGTCGCCTGATGTTGTCCGCTCGTCCGCCCCCTTGGCCCCTTGCCTGACACATCTCATACCGGCTGTCGTTCCCCCGGTGCCACCTGGCCTGTCTGTTGGTGCTTCTCCACCTTCCGTGCACCCACCTTCGGACCCCCCCCAGGCCGCTTGCATTCCACCCCCGGCTGTGTCGCATCCCTTGTCGTCCGTTGGTGCTCCTACTTCACAACTGCACCCACCTCCGGACGCCCATGCATTTCTCCCTGTGCACCCTCTGCCTGGCCGACACGTCCAAGACCTCGATGCTGGTCCCGTGCACTCTGTGGACGCGTCTCCGGATGCTTCAGCTGTTGCTCAAGACCTTCATGTCAGTCCACTTTCTGGCGCAGCCGCTGCAGTGGAGCCTGCGCCCCCGCCTTTGCTGGAGCAAGCCGCTCCTGAACAGAATGCCGTCTCCAGCGGACTCCTGCACCCTTCCGGCATACTGTCTTCCCCGTCTGTGCACGCAGAGCCTGCTGCTTCTAGGCCTGCCGCTTTGGCCGGCCTGCCGGCATCACCGTTGCCAAGCCTGCCTGCTTCTCCTGCATCCCCGCCTGCAACGCCGAAACCTTCTCCTTTGTCTTCAGGCTCTGCTGGCTCCTTCTCGTTGGTGTCAGCTGCACCGTGCCCGGCATCCTGCCAACCAATTGTGCCCTCTCGCAATATTCCGCGTTGGCTTGATGGTTCCTCAATCCGGCATACCGGCCGCCAGGCCTAGTTGCTGCCGCCGTGGCCCTTAAACCTGCAATCCCTAACCCGCCTAAGCGCTCATTCAGAGCCCTGGCCCCGACCCTAATCCCGCCCTTACCAGCCCCTAAACTGCGTGCACGTTCACTGCCCGCCTTGGCCCCTCCTGGGCCCGCTACAATCGCAGTGACGCCCTGTGCTAAGCCGGCCGCCTACATACGCAAGCTTACGGCTCCGCTTCCCTGCACGTGTGCTTTCGAAGCTGCTCGGGACAAACTCATTGCACGCTGGTTGTTTTTTGTCAACCTTTTGGCCAGCTTCTCGGCTCTTTTTGTGGAGGCATCCGCTTCATCCGACCCGGATTTCTTCATCAGTCGTGTTGTTATAACAAACGCGCCTTGAACTCTACAACGCTATCTAGTCATGTGGGCCGCCTGGTGTTTGCACTGTGAGATTCGCCGATCGTCAGCACACGATCCGCAACCAGGTGTGTTGCCAGACTGGTTGCGTGCCCGCTCTAGTCCCCAAGGCCTGGCCACCATGCCCTTCAAGGCTCTGTCCTGGTTTTCTAGAAAGGCTGGTCTTCCGCTCCTGCGCCGCCAGCTTGAGGGTGCTATTGCCCGAGCCTTTCTTTCTCCATCTGCCCCACTTGAGCACCGCGAAAGCCTTCCCTTCTCATTGAGCTTCACGGCTTGGTTGGAGGCCCGCGTTCTCTGCCCGGACACGCTGCCTGCAGAGACTTACATGTTGGGTGTTTTGCTGTGCGCAATTTGGGCTTCACTCCGCTGGGGTGACCTTCTGTGGGTTCCGCCAGCCCGCTTGCATTTTCAAGCGCCCTCCGCTGCCTTGGTGGGCATCTGTATTCGCACGAAGACCACTAAATCCGGGATGCCTTGGGGCATCTATTCGCCCGGCCTTTTGGGTTTCCGCCGCGTCCTCCTGGACGACCCGCTGGTTGTAAGTTGTCAAGCAAGTTCTTGCGGACACCAATGCCTTGCACCCACACCGCGTCATCGATTTCTTGCCCGCCATCCTTTCTGCCGACGCCGGTCACCCGGTCATTGTCAAGCCGCTGTTCCGGGACCAAGCATGCGCAGTGCCGTGGATCCGCAGTCTCCTTTGCCACCATTGGAATCTGCACAGCTCGGAGCCGATGCCTTCTGCGTTTAACCTAATAGCCGCTCACTCGGCTAAGACCACACTCCTGTCTTGGGCCCGCCAGTTGGACATGCCTGCTGAGCCCAGACGCATTCAAGGCCATCATCGGCTGTCAGGTTCGGACAAATCCGTTGCACTCTACAGCCGTGATGATATCGGCCCAATGTTGTGTTGCCAACGCACCGTGATTTCATGCATCCGCGCTGGCTTTCGTCCGCTTCAGCCACTGGCTCGGGGTTCAGATCATCCGCTTCCGGATTTTCCAACGGAGCTGCCGTCAGCTGCTGGCTTGCCGCGTGTCCGCTGGTCAGCTGCACCTGTCGCCCCCCCTCCTGCTCATGCCACGGGGGAGGAAGCTGAGCACACTGGCCCACATTCAGCTCCAGGCACACCAGTGCAGTGCATCCTGCAGAAGCCGCCACTCCGCTTGTCCCGTTTGCCCAAGACCCGGACTTGCCACTCCTTCCGGACCTCCTTCCAGAGCACCCACCCCGCCAGTGTCTAGTTGCTCTTCTGAGAATGACTGTGGATCGGTCTGTTCGGAGCCGCCTTCCGGTGGAGTGCGCCGCTGCGCTGCAACCTCCCTCGCCGTCCTCCACCCCTGCCCTCTTGCTCTATAATTCGCGCAGCAACGTTACACACGCTGCGTCCTCCTGTGATCCGGATGCTCCCCGCGCGCTGTGGTTTCCTGCCCACCTGTGTTGGCTCCGCCCGGCGTGTGGCGCGCAAACAGACCAACTCGACCAGGCGAGTGTGGTCCAGCAACCGCCGCCTGCTTGCACCTTGTGCCTCCGTGCGGCGTGCGCCAAACGCTTTGACTCCTGGGAGCTGCTTATACCCCGGCGAGCTCCTGAACTCCGCCGCAACGCCGTGCCTGGAGATGTGCTCTGCGATCAAGCACCTGCATGACTCCTCCTGCTCCCCTTGGTTGCCCTGGCGTCAGCGCGCTTCTGAAGCAGACCGCGCTGCCTGGTCCGAGTCCCGCCGTCCGCGCTCCGACGGTCAGCTGCTTCGAGCCTTGCTCGCTGACGAGTCCGAGGCGCCTGGTCCGACCTCCGCCACGGGCCTCAATGGGCCGCTGGAGTCCGTGCTTCGTCGCAACCTCTCACTCTTTGCTACCGCATTGGCTATGACGAAGATCACTCACTTGATCACCATCAAACGGTTCACAGACAAGTTTATCTCCACCGCCTGGCGGTTCCGCTAGACCCGTCGCTCCGCCCGCCGACGCTCAACGAGATCTTAGCCGCGGACCGTGCGGTCCGGGTCTCCATACATGAATTGGTCCGTGATCACGCCTGGTCCATTGAGGACGCCCTCAACGAGATCTCCACGTGCCGCCAGGACATCTCCGCCCTCTTGCAGCCTCGTCCGCGACCGGCCAAAGCCGCTGCTGACCCTAATACCCCTAACCCCCGCACCCTCACAACCGCCGTGCGGACCGCTCCCGTTCTGCCCGCAATGAAGATGCCCGCAAGCCCGCGCCCAAGTCTAAGGGCAAGGGACGCGGTAGAGAGAAGACTGACGGCACTGCTGCCGTGCCCGGCTTCGAGGCATCCTGGTTTCAGAAGATCGGTAAGCGTGAACTTTGCAAGCGGTATGCCGTGGGCAAGTGCTCCAATCCTAACTGCCGCTATGCTCACACCTCTGCCCGATCCCACTGCCGTCCGGCAAGCCCTGCGGGCAGAAACATACCGCAGCAGAACACAAGAACACGGCGCATTGACTATCTTCTGTATCCGGCAACTCTGTGCCGGTGTCTTCCGACTCGGAAGATGATTCGAGCAGCGCCGAAGCTACTGCGGGTCCTGCATCCTTGCACACACACAGCGCTATTGCCGCACCGGCACCCGTGCAACACAGCGTTCCCGCCTGCAGCCCCGAGTTCCGACCGTGCACAGCCGACTCTCACATCAAACAGCCCTCTAATGTCCGTTAACCATGGCCCGTCATGGCCAAGGAACCGGCACGCCCGACACCGCCGGGCGTTTGCGAGCAACCGGTCCTGCGCCGTTCTCTGCCTAGCCAGCCCAGCATGCCTTGCCCGCCCCCTCATGCGCCAGCGTACGTGAGCAACCGGCTGCCGCATCTTGTGCTGACTCTGCTTTTCCTTCTCGCCACTTCCTGCCGGCATGCCTGGTCACCCCGGGCATTCGTGAGCAACCGGCTTCTGACCTGTCCAGTCCTTCACCGGCTCCACGTGCTTCACAGGATTGCCCCGGGCCTCACTGTCGCCCCATCCCAGGTGTCCGCGTGTTTCTGGACCTGTTTGCTGGTTCCTCGGCCCCGGTTCACAACGCCATCCGCAAGCTCCTTCTAGCACGCATGGAGCCAGTGGATCTTCTGACTGGCTCTGCCCTAGACGTGTCCAACGATGTCACCTACTCCGCGCTTTGTCGGTTGTGCGCTTCCGGCTCAATTGGTGCTTGCTGTGCTGCGCCGCCATGCTCAGCCTACTCACGCACGCGCCTTGCAAAGCCGGGTCCCCCGCCGTGCGCACGCCGTCTTTTCCATTGGGTCTGCCCAACCTCTCCGAAACAGCAGCGTGAGCCCGCCATGACAACCCTTCTGCATCAACGCACACGCCACCTACTTTCTCTCGTGGCCGCGCGTGGGGGCATCATCTTTCTGGAGAACCCCTCTACTAGCTTGCTGTGGCTGGATCCTCAGGTCATGGCCTGGGTCCGGTCCGTGCGTTTGCCCCGTTCGGAGCGTCCGTTGCCTCTTGTGCCCATGGCCTGGATTACACGAAAGCTTGGCTGTTCTGGTGTAACCGGCCGTCGGTGGCAGCATCCGTGTGCCCGCACCTGCCCGCCTACCATCGTCCCTTGTCGAGGCAACGCACCGCAGATGGAGGTTTCCTCACCCGAACAACGGCTTGTTACCCGCCCTCCCTCGCCAGTTCCATTGCATCCCTCTGCGTCCTCGTGTCAATTGAGGACCGCGATTATACACTGTCTACATGGGTTGACTTGTTGCCCGCTCGCCTGCCCTGACCAGCATATCCCTTCCCGGTGGAGGATGGCGCTGGCGCGGGCAGCACCGCCTGTCACGTTCGACCGCAAAGTGACGACCACTTCAAGGCCCTGCGCCGTGCCTGGTCTGCCCGCCTGGCCCACACTGGCCTAGTTCCCAAAATAGTCACCGCGTTGTCTTCCGGAGCTAAAACTGCGCCTCTGTCCGAAGACGAACTTGCCCGTTCTTCCTCGACTTGCGCGAGTTTCTGCAAGTCCGCCAGGACGATACTTGGGGCCACGCTGATGTCGATGGACGACGGCCAGCCCTTCCGTCTGTCTCTCTGGTATACACTCTCCCTCATCTTCAAGGATGCTGATGCCGACTTGTTTTCTTATTTGCATGTGGGCGTGCCCCTGGGTTTCTCCGCTCCTATTCCTCCGTGCTCGCTTCTGCAGGCCTCGCACACTTCTTCCCCTATAGGAACCGAGCTCCGCCGTTGTGAGTCTGCCTGAAAGTCCGCACTGAACAATGCTGCAATTGTCGATGAATTGCTCCAGGAAGAACTGCGTGTAGGCTGGATTCTAGGTTCCTGGGAATAATGCTGAGCTATACACAGCAGGTGGAAGATGAACAGGTGGAACCGTTGCGGGCAAACTTGTACACGTACAGCCACGTTCACTACTTGCACACTGCGAATGAACGAATGTTCAGTTGCACACGTGAAAAGGAGAACCACGCACCTCTTTCTTTAACACACTGGCAGAAGAATTCCTGCAGTGTTTTAGCAAAGTGCGTTGGGCAGAAGCATCCAGCAAGAAAGGTGAACAGAATGCTGGTTCAAGGCACCAAGTATTTCAGATGGTGTGCTTGACTTAAGGAAGAACAAGGCCAGATTCTTCAAGCAAATGCCAGCCAATCGAAGAGATCAGCTTCAAGGGGGTACCAATCTGTAGCCTTTCCTGCAGGAGAAAGAAGAAGCGCAGCAGGCAACACATGCCCGTGGCAAGTAAGAGACCTTTCCAGACCGCATCTGCTGGCAGCAGGTAGGCTAGAAGGTGCAGTAAAGGCACAGTTTTCCAAGTAAGTGAAGCTCTGCTTAATTCTAAATTCCACCTCCGAATTTTTTTTTGTTTTTTGTATTTTATTATTCGAAAAACCGAAGAGAAGAGAGAAGAGAAGTTATTCGTTATTCGAAAAATCAAGAGAGAAGAGAGAAGGGATTTTAGTTTAAATTCCACCTTCCTAAAATCTTGTTTTTTTTTTGTTTTTTATTGTTCGAGTGGAGACTTTTGCAGGTCATCAACACATTAAAGAGAGCAAAAGCGCTAACACTACGACCTCACGGTGCTTTGTCAGGCTGCGCAGCTTTCTCAGCTTGCCGAAAGGGATCCTCCCCTTCAGTAAAGGGTCTTCAAGGGGCGCTTCAAGGGGGACTTTTAAGGGGGCTTCAAGGGTCCCCCTTGAAGGGTCCCCCTTGAAGGGGCCCGAAGATCTTTGTCGAAGGGGACTTCAAGGGACAAGCGAGGATTCGGGGGCTTCTTCTTCAGATCTCTTAAATCTGTTGTTTTTCAACGGTACTTTCACATTTAAAAAGAACATTCCATTTTGCTTCTTCCTGTTCGAAGAAAGAAGCCCTCTCTGCCTGTTCTTTGTTGCCTGGAACAGAGAAGTCGAGAATTATCTTTCAAGTCTTACTTCCGCAGAAGCAAGAAAAAAAAATTGTTTCAAAATCCAAGAGACGGCTGGAATGCACGGAAAAGGTTGGAAAGCCAGAGTAGCCTGGCGCTGACAACTTTGTGGCGGATAGTAAAACGTGCGGAAATTCATTTGCCATGGCCACGGTGGCGGAAGCACAGCACTTCTGCAGGCAAGATTTTAAGGTGGCGATGCGCCTTGCTTGCATCTGAAACCAGGGCGACCAAGCGCTTGCGGGCATCGGAAATTGGAAGGCAGCGGCAAATGTCCAGTCGGATTGGCGGATTGCCGGGGAGGCCACGCACAAGCGGACGTGACTTTTGCACACAAAAGCGGACCCAGAATCTGGCCTCGGAACAATTTCCTGCGCAAAGACCCGGAGCACATATGGAAAACCTACTCGGACCTACTCCTGCGGAAAAATACAGCTGGGTTAGCCCCAGCGGTCACTTCTGATTCTCCCTGTGCCATCAGCATCCACCTCCACAACCTCACCTGGCAGCGCTGCAAAGCCGCACGACACACTGCGCCGCTTGCATCTTGCCTATCTGGACGAGCGCCGACCGCATCATGTGACAAATTCCAAAGCTTGAAGTAACGCTGAGGAAATCCATGGTGCCATGGAAGCTCATGGAAACCCTCGCTGAAGCTTCTGACATCTTTTTCCAAAGCCGCAAAGCATGAGAAAACCAATCGAAACCCCGCGGAGATTTTGCAGGAACCCTCACAAAGCTCCACTGGAAGCTTTAAAGACCTGCGCACGACCTATATAAGAAAACCCACAGAAACCCCGCGGAAACCCTCACACAGCCCTAAGAAACCCACGGAAACCCCTTCAAAGCTGTCAAAAACCATGGAAAACCCACGGTAACCTTCACAAGACATTAGAAAAACCTTCCGAGAGCTTCAAAAACCTACGCAAAATCTAACAAAACCCACTGAAACCCCGCAAACCTTAGAAAACCCCAGGGAAACCATCTGAAAGCTTTTAAAAAACCAAGGCAAAACTTGACAAAACCCACGGACATCCGCGGAAACCCTCACAAAACTTTAGAGAAATTCAAGGAAAACCTCCGGAAAGTTCAAAAACTGCACGAAATCCCACGGAAACCCTCACGAAACCCTTGAGGAACCTACCAAAACCATCCAATAGGTTTTAACACATGCACGAAATCTAAGGAAACCCACGGAAACCCCCAGAAACCCCGCGGAAACCCTCGCGAAACTGTAGGGAAACCCAGGGAAACCCTCCAGAAGCTTAACAAACATGAACGGAAACCCTGCGGAAACCCCTTTATCAGGACTGGATTCACCCTTTGGCAATTTACAAAGTTATTAAAGGACAGGTGCAGGAAACCCGCCACCCAATCACCGCACGCCAATGTCAGTATTATACTACCGGTCGTCCCCTAAAGGGTGAAGGACGCAAGAGGTGTTCTTCTGCTTCTGGCGAGGACCTCTGTCAACCGGAGCGCCGACTGGGGCATGCCTGCCATACGAATCAATGGTCGCTGACCGTCTAAGAAGCACTTCGCGCCTTCAGGCAGAACGTCAAGGTACACATTGGTCTTTCACCAATCGGGTTCAGAAAAAGGAATACAGTCTACGTCTGCCTGGCTTCACCGTCCACGTCACAACTTGCTATAGAACAAGACTGACTTCCTGCCTCAGGGTTCATGTCACTCAACCCAAGGACCTGACTGAAGGCATGACTGGTTTCTTGCACCCAAAGCTTTGACCCCGCGCATGGCTGTTGCTACAACCATACACTGCAGCTAGGCCACCAAGCAGCGCACGGATGAGCTTGGACACCTCCGGCCGCGCACCGGCCGGCCGCGCCTGCGCCCCGCAACGAATGTGAAGCCTCTCGCATCGCCAAAAATCGGCCTTGAAGACCTCGGCAACCTCCTCCACTGAGTACTTCGCTGAGCGAGTTGCGAAGGGCTTGCGACACCTTGGAAGCACAAACATGGACCCTACGGACTATGTCTGGGCACTTTTTTCGGCCAACAAATCAGGCTCCGACGTGGCAGACATGGCGCAAGTACGCTAGCTGTGGCCTAGGAGCTGCTTGAGGCAAGAGCGCTCAGCGAGCAGCGGCTCAGATGCAATCTGTTGAAGACACATGGCCCGTAGGCGCAAAAATTAGCAAAAGTCTCTGAGAGTCTTGCAGATCTCAAGGCATCTTGAAAAAACAATCCGGCACAAAATCCAGCAAAACAGGTCTACGTGCAAACAAAAGCAAAAGTACATTGCAAAAATAGCAAACAAACGCAAAACAACGCAAATCTCCGAAATCTCCTGTAAACAAGGAACAACATTTAGGGCTGCTAAACACAAGCTAAAAGACAACCGCATGAAAGTGGCCTCCACAGTTGCAGCTCCCTTTCTGCTGCAGCATTACAAAAGCAAGCAGCTGCTTCGGACAAGCCCCTGATCCCCAAGCTTATGTTCTGCACGCTGCTCCCCAAGGTTCCTGGAACAAGGGCAGGCGCAGGCACGCTGACGAGACCCAGCTGCGTGAGCCCAGGGCTCAAACTTGCGACCCCAAAAATGGGGCCGTCTCGCGGCCCCAAAAATGGGGCCACGAAATGCACCCAGCTTCCCTTATTATAATGTGTAAATACATGAAAAGGCTGGAACTGCGACCCCAAAATTGGGGCCGCCTGGCGGCCCCAATTTTGGTGTCGCTAAATCTGCATTTTTCGAGCCCCTGCGCTCCCCAGATTGCGACGCTACAGCAACTCTGACCCACAGGCAAGCTCCTAGCGTGGAGAATTTTTTTTTAAAGAACAACGACCCTCCACAGGCAGCTTTCTTGCGGAAGTGATCAACATAATAGAAACGGGCACAGTTGCAGCTCCCTTTCTGCTGCAGCATTACAAAAGCAAGCAGCTGCTTCGGACAAGCCCCTGATCCCCAAGCTTATGTTCTGCACGCTGCTCCCCAAGGTTCCTGGAACAAGGGCAGGCGCAGGCACGCTGACGAGACCCAGCTGCGTGAGCCCAGGGCTCAAACTTGCGACCCCAAAAATGGGGCCGTCTCGCGGCCCCAAAAAAGGGGCCACGAAATGCACCCAGCTTCCCTTATTATAATGTGTAAATACATGAAAAGGCTGGAACTGCGACCCCAAAATTGGGGCCGCCTGGCGGCCCCAATTTTGGTGTCGCTAAATCTGCATTTTTCGAGCCCCTGCGCTCCCCAGATTGCGACGCTACAGCAACTCTGACCCACAGGCAAGCTCCTAGCGTGGAGAATTTTTTTTTTAAAGAACAACGACCCTCCACAGGCAGCTTTCTTGCGGAAGTGATCAACATAATAGAAACGGGCACAGTTGCAGCTCCCTTTCTGCTGCAGCATTACAAAAGCAAGCAGCTGCTTCGGACAAGCCCCTGATCCCCAAGCTTATGTTCTGCACGCTGCTCCCCAAGGTTCCTGGAACAAGGGCAGGCGCAGGCACGCTGACGAGACCCAGCTGCGTGAGCCCAGGGCTCAAACTTGCGACCCCAAAAATGGGGCCGTCTCGCGGCCCCAAAAATGGGGCCACGAAATGCACCCAGCTTCCCTTATTATAATGTGTAAATACATGAAAAGGCTGGAACTGCGACCCCAAAATTGGGGCCGCCTGGCGGCCCCAATTTTGGTGTCGCTAAATCTGCATTTTTCGAGCCCCTGCGCTCCCCAGATTGCGACGCTACAGCAACTCTGACCCACAGGCAAGCTCCTAGCGTGGAGAATTTTTTTTTTAAAGAACAACGACCCTCCACAGGCAGCTTTCTTGCGGAAGTGATCAACATAATAGAAACGGGCACCGGGGAGGCCACGCACAAGCGGACGTGACTTTTGCACACAAAAGCGGACCCAGAATCTGGCCTCGGAACAATTTCCTGCGCAAAGACCCGGAGCACATATGGAAAACCTACTCGGACCTACTCCTGCGGAAAAATACAGCTGGGTTAGCCCCAGCGGTCACTTCTGATTCTCCCTGTGCCATCAGCATCCACCTCCACAACCTCACCTGGCAGCGCTGCAAAGCCGCACGACACACTGCGCCGCTTGCATCTTGCCTATCTGGACGAGCGCCGACCGCATCATGTGACAAATTCCAAAGCTTGAAGTAACGCTGAGGAAATCCATGGTGCCATGGAAGCTCATGGAAACCCTCGCTGAAGCTTCTGACATCTTTTTCCAAAGCCGCAAAGCATGAGAAAACCAATCGAAACCCCGCGGAGATTTTGCAGGAACCCTCACAAAGCTCCACTGGAAGCTTTAAAGACCTGCGCACGACCTATATAAGAAAACCCACAGAAACCCCGCGGAAACCCTCACACAGCCCTAAGAAACCCACGGAAACCCCTTCAAAGCTGTCAAAAACCATGGAAAACCCACGGTAACCTTCACAAGACATTAGAAAAACCTTCCGAGAGCTTCAAAAACCTACGCAAAATCTAACAAAACCCACTGAAACCCCGCAAACCTTAGAAAACCCCAGGGAAACCATCTGAAAGCTTTTAAAAAACCAAGGCAAAACTTGACAAAACCCACGGACATCCGCGGAAACCCTCACAAAACTTTAGAGAAATTCAAGGAAAACCTCCGGAAAGTTCAAAAACTGCACGAAATCCCACGGAAACCCTCACGAAACCCTTGAGGAACCTACCAAAACCATCCAATAGGTTTTAACACATGCACGAAATCTAAGGAAACCCACGGAAACCCCCAGAAACCCCGCGGAAACCCTCGCGAAACTGTAGGGAAACCCAGGGAAACCCTCCAGAAGCTTAACAAACATGAACGGAAACCCTGCGGAAACCCCTTTATCAGGACTGGATTCACCCTTTGGCAATTTACAAAGTTATTAAAGGACAGGTGCAGGAAACCCGCCACCCAATCACCGCACGCCAATGTCAGTATTATACTACCGGTCGTCCCCTAAAGGGTGAAGGACGCAAGAGATGTTCTTCTGCTTCTGGCGAGGACCTCTGTCAACCGGAGCGCCGAAGCTGGGGCATGCCTGCCATACGAATCAATGGTCGCTGACCGTCTAAGAAGCACTTCGCGCCTTCAGGCAGAACGTCAAGGTACACATTGGTCTTTCACCAATCGGGTTCAGAAAAAGGAATACAGTCTACGTCTGCCTGGCTTCACCGTCCACGTCACAACTTGCTATAGAACAAGACTGACTTCCTGCCTCAGGGTTCATGTCAGACTCAACCCAAGGACCTGACTGAAGGCATGACTGGTTTCTTGCACCCAAAGCTTTGACCCCGCGCATGGCTGTTGCTACAACCATACACTGCAGCTAGGCCACCAAGCAGCGCACGGATGAGCTTGGACACCTCCGGCCGCGCACCGGCCGGCCGCGCCTGCGCCCCGCAACGAATGTGAAGCCTCTCGCATCGCCAAAAATCGGCCTTGAAGACCTCGGCAACCTCCTCCACTGAGTACTTCGCTGAGCGAGTTGCGAAGGCTTGCGACACCTTGGAAGCACAAACATGGACCCTACGGACTATGTCTGGGCACTTTTTTCGGCCAACAAATCAGGCTCCGACGTGGCAGACATGGCGCAAGTACGCTAGCTGTGGCCTAGAAGCTGCTTGAGGCAAGAGAGCGCTCAGCGAGCAGCGGCTCAGATGCAATCTGTTGAAGACACATGGCCCGTAGGCGCAAAAATTAGCAAAAGTCTCTAAGAGTCTTGCAGATCTCAACGCATCTTGAAAAATCAATCCGGCACAAAATCCAGCAAAACAGGTCTACGTGCAAATAACAGCAAAAGTACATTGCAAAAATAGCAAACAAACGCAAAACAACGCAAATCTCCGAAATCTCCTGTAAACAAGAAACAACATTTAGGGCTGCTAAACACAAGCGAAAAGACAACCGCATGAAAGTGGCCTCCACAGTGGTTGGGCAAGTGTGTGGCTTCGAGAACACCAGAAATGGAGCTGTCAACCACAAGACGTGGACGGCCCTTGGAAAGCACCACCCCCAACTTGCCAACTAATATCGCTTGCTGCAAGCTTGACAGGTGGATTTGTGCATCCAGTCCTCGAAATTTAGTTTTAACTTTTGCCACCTTCCTCTCGACCTTCCTCTGTCTTTCCTGCCGTACAAGATTTACTGCTGCTCCTTGCATCATTCTCAAAGTGGTCTTCCGTCTTGGAGTGATGCAAAGGCTTCCGCATCTTGATTTTGATCTGTAGGTTCTAAACCAGCAGTAGAGTCTGATTAGAAGTGCTCTCTCTCCGTTCTCACACTCTGCTGGTGCCTTGGACCAGCATTCTGTTTACCTTTCTTGCCCGGGTGCTTCTGCCACAGGCTGCTTTGCTAAAGCACCGCCAGGGATTTTTCTGCCGGCGTGTAAAAGAAAGGGATGGTGCAACTGAACATTCGTAACGGACTAGTGCAGGTAGTGAACCCAGTAGAAACTGCCTTAAGCAGACTTTTTGCGTAACGTGTGCATGACATCACGGAACAGCTTGCTTGGCAGAACCTTGTCTGGAAGTGTTGCAAAATGGAATTACTTTGCAGTCAAGAGGGGCCAGACCATATGCGTTTTGCATTTTCGCCTCGAAAGAGTCCCCTCAGGAGGCCTCCAAGTCAGTTGCATGCTGTCTGCTCTGAGCTGTGTCACTGCTGTGATTTTTCCAACACCGTCTGCTCAAAACCAGAGATGCGAGACGCGTGTGCCGATTCTGCTTTTGTGCTGTCATGTTTAACACAAGCCGTCAAGTTTTTATTTTCATATCATAGAACAGCCTCTTATTATCTCTTACTCATTCCATTCGTGTAATTCATTCATGATCTTATCATATAGAAATTGATATATCCATGAATCATGAATTTTCTCTTCATATCAATATCATTAATGAAATATACAACAAAGAGACGACACGAATGCACGTGGATATCACCTTTAATCCGACTGCCAGCGCGTCTCTTGTGTCGAAGCTTGTACAGGCCGCTGGCGCACAAGTCTCGGCATCTGGATATTTTGTCTTGCAAACGCTTGCACATGTTGTTCTCCGTGCTGGTTTCGGCAGCGGCCAACACGTCTCTCTCGTCATTGCAACTTGTGTCCAAAGCTTGCATGGCTTCTGGCCCACAAATCTTGGCTTGTGGGTTTCTTGTCCCGCGAGCAAATTCTCAATGTCATGTCGATGCCGAGAGAGCATGTTTGTTTCCGTGCTAGATTCGGGGCAGGCGCGGCAATTCTACATTTTACTCGTGAGCAGGCAAATGTTTCGTGCTGGCGCCCAAGTTTCGGCATGTGGATATCTTGTCTTGCAAGTCCGACCTGCGGAAGAAGCTTGTTTCTCCCTGCTAGGATCGGGCGGCGCTGTAAATTTCCTGTGCGACAGACCCCAATGTCTTTTATATTTCTCCATCCTGTATGTGTTTCTTGCGCACAGATCTCAACACGTGCGTTTGTTTTGCAGTCAAACTCTCCATGTCATCTCGCTCGCGGAAAGAATATTGTGTTTCTCCATGCTCGGTTCTGGGCAAGCACGGTGGATTTTTCATTTTCGCGTGCGACAGCCAACGTGCCTCTTGTATCCCAAACTTTTATGGCTTCTGGCATGTGGGTGATTTCCGACAAATTGTGTTTGGGGTCTTCGCTGGTAAATTTTCAGGATTCTTTGGGGCTGTTGTACATGGGGCGAACAGCTGTCTCTTGGCAATTCGAAATAGTTTCTGGGCTACTGTGCATTGGGCAAGCTGTTTTCAATTTGGACAGGCTACCCGCGATGCCGGCCGTTTGATAGCTGTTTGCTTCAAGCTGCGCTTTCATGGTATGAGATTGCATGATGATCACGTGCCTGACTGTTAACTTCCGCATTGTTTCGTTGCAAGTGACATTTCACAAGGAGTTTAGGGTTATCGGTGATGTTACGTATGTTTCGTACGCGAATGACTGGAAAGTTAAAAGCCAATAAGATTCGCCAGCGCGATGATGCGGGGGAAACATGTGTTGGAAGCTGGCTCAGAGGACAACCGAACGTTGACCATTGCACATTTGCTCCTTCAGACTGTTTGCAGCATCGCTCTGAGGTTGGGTGGCTATGGGTACAAGGCTTGATACAGCCACTTGAAGGCAACCCAAACCATGGACATTCGGAATACAAGGCCGTCATCAAGCTTTGTTTTCTGAAATGTTTTTGCATGTCAGCGCATTTGTGCATCGACCAGCAGGCCTTTTTGCAGCACCACTCTTTCGCCGTGCCGCCGCGAACTTAAGTTTTGGATGCCTTGGGTCGAGCTGGAACGACATCGGTTTTCTGTGCATATGAGCAGGTTGGAATATTCGAGCTTGTTGGCAGATTGGACGCTCAGTGGAGCAAGCATCTTTGAAAGGCACACCGAATGGTGTTGCATGCGAATGACTTGTGCTTGAACGGTAGGCTCGCTGTTGGCATTCAAGTTTGCATCCAAGTTCGACCTGTCACTGCTAGGGAACGTTTGTTGTTGCATCCGGGCGTGTCTGAACGTTGTGGCCTTGGATACAGTGTGCGAATAGTCCCGGTCAGGATTTAACTGCTTCCCAGGTCAGGGGTTTGCCTGGAACAAGCAGCCGCTCCAAACCAACAACTTCGAAGTCCAAAGCTCAAGCTTTTGATGGGATTAGTGGTGCCGAAGGTGGCATGTCACAAGACTGGTCATATGGGTCTTGTTTGGACAGGCCAGCTTTGCCTTTCGTGCATTTGGCGCCGCGGATGCTTCCAAGGCCTTGGTCGGGCAATGGTATAGCTGGCCAGCAGCAGTGTAAGATTTTGTCCTCGATCTGCAGGTTGTGGATGACCAAAGCTTCGCTTTTTGGTTTGTCCGGCAAAATATTTCTGGCGATTTCAACGAGTCTGCTGCCATCCGCGTGCAGAGCTTACCAAGCCTTTTCCAAAACCACGGCTTCACAACGTCCATCGCAGACAGGAGGGAGCAGTTGTACATGCATTTGGGCTACCTTGCAAGGCATCCTCGTGGTCGGATGGTCTGAAGGAGCAAGGATACTCGTTGAGTGGCTCCAAGGATCGGAAGTTCCAAGCGAATTGGAAGATGCATGAGCATTCATCAACACACATCGCTTAAAGGCATGACAAATGCATTTTCAATTTGTCAATGTAAACTTGATGAAGCTCGGAGGCACTGTTTGAGGGAATCGGAGCTGCCCGGCCCTCAGTTGTTCTCTTCACGGCGACAAGGGTTGAAAACGTCCTTGAGCACGCTGCGCAGGTGTTTTCGACGGCAAATCTTGCCAAAAAGCCAGGCTCCGTTGTGTCTTTCATCAGTTGCCGTCTCAGGCAGCTTCTCGTGATTCATGGGGTGCTCGCCTTCGATTTTGCATGTCTTAGGCAACGACAACCATCAAAGTCTGGGCTATGGCATTGACGTTCCCACCAGCAATGCCAAGGCAGTTGCATCCAGCTAAGGGTCAGAACACGTGATCATGCATGATCATGCTCAGGTAGTTGATTTCCGGAACAAGGATGTGGAGTTCAAGATTCGGGTGCAGCCTTTCTCAGTCAAGGCGGCGTTGACTTGGTTGTTTTGGCATGTCATGTTTGCAGTTTGTGCTCTATACTGCCTCCAGGGCCAGATAATTGTTGATGGCAACGTCGAAGATTGCTTCGATGTGGATCGGCGCAATTTTCCTGTGAAGGTCGCAGCCTCAGAGGGTCTTGCTCGCAGGTTTGAGCATGCGGCAGAATTTATGACACGCTGTCGATACTTGCTGCGGCAGTGAGCGTCTGCATGGCAGCAGATTTTTGCAGCACAGCTTTGATCCGTAGGAATGCCATGGCTAAATGATAGCGAGCTCGCCGGAGCTCACCTTGAAATATCCGAGTTACCGAGGTGAACCGAATTAAGCTCAAGTTTAAGCGAGCTCACTTCGATTTGGGCGAAAGGTCGTGATGTGAGGGTTGGGTGTGAATGACAGGCCCCGTTCCCAGACCTTTGGCTTTCAACCGCTTCAACCTCAAGGGCAGTCATCCGGCTGCTCCCCGACCTGTACTCGTGCGTTTGGCCACAGCCTTAAACCCTCGACCAATATCCTGGGGTAGAGGAATGGAAGAGGAACCCAGGTGGGCCATTCCAAGGTGATATGATGGGGAGAAGTGAGGAGAACCGGACCATGCAATTCGCGCGAATTGGCCGCGACTTCGCGAAAATTCTGTTCCTGGGACCTTTCATCCTACCGCAACAACGACTACAAGGAAACGAGCTTTGACCAACAAGGTTCACTTCAAACGAGCCCACGAGTTTGCGACCGAGTTTGGCAAAATGGGCTTTGCAAGCTAGATCTTTTGACTTTGGATGCTGAATGAATTGGCAATGCATGAGACAATTTGCCAGTTCATTCGGAAACGACAGACGCCACTTGGAAGCTTTACTCAGCACAGCTCGAATCCCAGAAGAAGCATTGCCCAATCTGGCCGCTGATTCGCACGCAATTTGCATACGTGCCCGCCCTGTCAGCACTGTCTCCTAGAATCCTTTAGCGGCAACTTGGAAGTTCTGGTGTTGTAACCAATCTGGTACATGCAGTTATTTTATCCAGCGACCTTAGCGAGGCGAGGTGAGGTCACGAATGAAGTAAGTTAGCAAGCTGACCCGAGGCGATGTGTGGCGTGTGCGAAAACACAGAATTATGCGCTTAAGACTCAACAGCTCAGGCAGGTGGCTACATAGGCTTCACTGCTTGGAGTGGTGCCTTGATGGAATCTTTGACAAATCTTCATCCATGTCTTCGTGTTTTGGTGTTCTCCTGAGCTTGATGTTGGAAGGTTCTGTGCAACCATCCAAGCTTCCAGATGGTGTGTCCTTAACGAAGGCCTGATGCCGCTGCAATGGTATTGAACCTTGAACGAAACAGCTTGCCCTTGTTTACAGAGCAGGTCCAAGTGGTGAATTTCGATGACCAGGCCATGCCAGGGGCCATGCCACGTGTACTAGTTACTAGCAGCGAACATCGATGCAGATCGCAAGCCGTCTTGCATCGACCTGAGACCTGGAGCCAACCCACTGCTAGGCAGTTGGTGAAGACATCGTGGGGACGAGCGCCAAAGACAAACTTGCGTGCTCCACGTTGTGCACTCGCCAGTGGGGAATGTTTGCTTTTTTGCAGCTGCAATGCTTTCCTTGTTGAATCACAGGTACGAAGCCCTGATGTCGGAGGATTCCAGATACTTCCAGGATCAGCAAGCTCAGACGGAGCACATAGGAAGAATAACAACAATGCCAGACTCTTGGCTGGGGTAGAAAACACGCTTGCAAGTGTTCACAGCAAGGGGGTTGCCATGCAAAGGTTGTCGGCACATTTGAACGAGACGAAGCGCTGGCCCAAGTCGACGAGTGAACCGTGCAACAGCATGTGAGTTCGAAAGCGTGCTAGCGCATCAGGCCGGCATATGATGTCATGTCCTTTCAAGTCTCGAACCTCATGCAGTCCCTCAACAAGCACCAGTCTTATCGGAGAGCTTTTTCAGTGATGGACGTTACTGCAAGATGTGGTTCTCCCCAGGCTGGATCACGACTGCCGGCTTCTGACCAAAGAGATGAAGGTCCTGACGGATCCGAAGAACGCGAAGCAGGGAGCCAAGCCATCATTTTGGACAGGCCTTGGTGCTCGTCGGCTTGAATGTTAGAAGCGTGTAGAAAGTGTAGGTTGCGCACAAAAAAGAATGGCAACATGTTGCTAGGGAGGCAAATCACGGATGACTCGCCCACTCTTTGGCCAAGCTCAACTCCGAATCCTGAAAACAGACCTTATTTAGTTCAGTTGGCGTTGGGGACCAAGAAGGTTGAAAGTTATTGTTGAATGTCCACTGTTTCCGATCTTTTTATCTGTACTAAAAAGCTTCATGGGCAGGACCCAGAGGGTTGAACTTCTAGGCATATTTGTTCTACTCAGGCCTGACATGCTTGATCATTTTTTGAACACAGACTCGCCTTGACAAGCAGCATAACTTCGTGACGATCGCTTGTACAAATCGAGCGCACCATAGAATGATGCTACGTAATGTGTCGGTTAATTCCAACAGGTTGTGCAGCCTTGGCAATGATGCCTGAGGATAGTATTTAAAACGCGTAGTGAGAAGTGCACTTAGCATGCTTGCAAACCACATGCGTCCCAAGGGCTCCGAAGAAAGCGACTAACTTGCAAGAGATGAAGGCGCGTTGTAGTGGCTTCCCACGACTATCACTGGGTGGCACATCACAGTTGCCCTCATGCCGTGCAGAATGACGGCTGCATGCGTCCAGGTCCACATCTTGGGTCTCCGCAGGCTGCTAGACAAGGAGTGCTGTTAGTGGACAGCTGGAGTTTCTTGCGCGAGGTACCCTTCCACCTTGATTGACCATTGATGAACAGAAGATGGGAACCCACCCTCGGGACCGCCGGTCAAACCTTCCGGAAACTCCCTGTCACACCTTGAGACCCTGTTAGCATCTGAACGCTCGTCTTTTCCCGGTGGTAGAACATTATCACAAACTAGCGCGTGTATAATAATATATCGACGAAGAAGACCCCCACTAATAATAGTAACAATAATAATGACAATAATGATGGTAATGCTAATAATGCTATTAATGCTAAGAATGCTAAGACTGCTAAGAATGCTAAGAATGCTAATACTGCTACTAATGGTAATATTGCTCATAATGCGAAGAACCAAAATAGTAATAATAAAAATAGGCCCACTAAAAAGAGCTATATATGAGGGCCTCAATTCGCTTTCTTAGTGGCCCCTTTCTTCGCTTGGTTTTCATGCGTCCTTTCACTCCTTTTAAACCAATCTCATAAAGAGAACTTACGACATCTCCCTCGATTATCAGGCTAGTAGTATTGCAGCATACATCCCGTGAGCTAACTTTAAGTCTTTTGTTGTGCTCACGGGAGGGCTAGCACTCGCACAGGAGGGAGCAGCTCACATGCACAAGTTGGAGGCCACCCGGGTGGCATTCGGCTTCATGTCGATGGGCATTTTTCTGACGTAGTAATTGATGTATGTTGTGGCTTGTCTCTTCGTTTGCCATGCAGTGGTGAAGCGGTGAAACCTGATGTGATACTTACTGAGGCTGTGCAGAAGAACCTGAATGAAGTGAAGCAGCAAACCGACAAGGCATGTTTGCTTTTCTTTGATCTTCAGTGAGCAACCCATCATACACAGAGCTTCACATACAGATTCTTTTTCCTCCAGGCTGCTGGCTCATCCATATTGGGAAGGATAGTGGACCAAACAACCGTGCTTGAGCAGAGCGTGTGCTACCCAAATCTGAGTACGGGAGCCTTGTCAGCATGGCGTATATTCCTGTCATTTCATGTCCGAGCACCGAGGTTGTGTCTCGAAGTTCACAGATGTCTCAAGCTTACAGTATGGATTGAGGTATGAGTTTATGGTACACTGTTCATTTACTGTGGTTGAGTCATTGAGGGATTTGTTGTAGCTACCCTCCCGGCGGGTTAAATTGTTTAGAGATTCCACGGATCAATCATCGTTTGAGATGTTGCCGGCATCGGCGCATCCAAGCATCTCCCGCGAATCGGCCGATTTCCTTTCGGCGGTCAAGTTGTTGCTTTGTGTTCATGATGAGTTCATAGCAGTCCCTCGTTCACAGGTCCCCGCTCGCGAAGTCGCACAAAACACAAAACACCAGCTCATCACTCGTCCATGCTCATCCCCTATTCGCCCCTTGCAGTGGCAGCAAGGTGCAGCATGGCACCGCATGGCAAAGCGCTCTCTGCTACAACACCTGCAGGTCCCCAAACCTAACTGGAGCCAGGCTTGATCAACCAAGCCTGTTGCACTGAGAGTCGCCAATGACGCGCGCCGCCTTTGTAGCTGCATGATGCTGCATGTCGTTTTAATTGCTTTCCCGCCCACATGCTTGCTGCCAACAGCTGCCACATGCCCACAAGCTCCCGAATCATGAGCCAACCACTGGACCCAGCGCGGCCGGACATTAATCGCCACACAGTCGAGATCTTGAGACCAGACCTACAGCGTAGCAACACAAAAACACACAGACACGATCAACACACCCACACACATACACACACACAGGAACACACAGAGTTGAGCTGAGGTCTTGGATGTTGGTTGTCCTTCTGATTGCCACAGTCACGATTGGAGTATTGATGTGGAACAGGAGACTTGAGGGGATGCGGAGTCCAGTGCCATCTTTGCCACTTTGCGCCGCTGCGTGACTGGCAGGATGAGATACTACGAGAAGAAGCACTTCATTTGAGTTCGTGAAAGAGTTCGAAGGCAGGAACTTTGGAGCCAAGCAGTGCAAGCATCGTACTTTCTCAGAAAATTCGGACCGGAGGCGCCCGAGCAGTGAACATCAAGTGGTCAGTCCTCAACTGACGAGAGCAAGATGTGCTACAAGCTTTACGAGCTGCGGATCCGATTCGAGCAAGCCCTGCCGGCCACCAAAGTCCGCATCCTCCGTGTCGGATGCCGGCCGGTGCAGCCGTCGTGCAATGGCTGTTGCAAGAGGTGCACCGAAGCCGGCAAAAGAAAGGACTTGTTCTGCAAGTAATGCAAGACCATGACATGTCGACACACGACTTGCAAGCAGCATGATATCATCTCAGGCACCGCTGCTTGCGTACGCAGTGTACGGCTGAAGACAGCATGTTGTGCCACTTATGTTTGAGCCATGGATGTTGGCCATCGTTTGTGGCATGTCGATCCGTCCGCGGCTCATGTGGTCATGCCCTCGCAGAGGGAGCTTGATCAGCTTCACATGCGCCTAGCTCATGAGGAGCAATCCCTGCATGCTTTGAAGAAGCATGCCCCGATGGCTCCAATGCACACCGTGCAGTCAGTACAATGGCGATACCTTCCGCAGGATGGTGCACCCATGCAGATTCTTGTTGCTCCCAGTCTTGACGGGCCAAAGTCGCACCATGTTCTGCATCCGGGTGAGCTCTTCAACGTGGTGGATACAGCCACCGATCAAGCTGGCATCACATTCCTCAAACTTCAAGATGGCAGGGGGTGGGCTTTGCAAGCTAAGCCCGCTGGAGGAAGCTGGCTTTCATTTTTCGGAGGCGCGGACAAGACGGTGCTTTGCATTCCGTCTTCCGAACCCTCCGGATCTCCACCAGAGTATCCGCCAGGGCCGCCAGGGCCGTTTACCCCGCTGACCAGGCCCTCGGTCCTGAGCTCAGTGCCACCACAGCTTCCGAGGCCACAAACGCATCACATGGGCATGGCTTCGCCGAGCGGAAGTCCAGGTGGTCCAGGTCAGAACTCTGACATGATTGGCCTGCTGGGGAAAACTTCGCCAGGTCGTGCTGGGCCTCTCAAAAGTGCTCCCGACATCAGGGCACAGCCAAGTTCGGAGGGTGTGCAAGCAGCTGCAGCAGCTGCTGGAATGTCAGTCGGGTCTCCAGCTTCTCCTAGTAGCACCCAGCCTCAGCTACATGTTCGTGTGCTTTCCGCACGAGGTTTGCGTAACATGGACATTGGAAGCTTCTTTGGAAACAAATCCGATCCATATGTTGTGCTCCGCCTTGGAAGTGAGCAGCGCCAAACACCCGTGATCGCCGATAACCTCGATCCAGTATGGACAGAGGGCCGAGACTTTACGTTCGCCCTCAGTGATGCGCCAAACCTGTTGGAGATGGAAGTATTCAACTCCAACATGTTTGTGGATGATACTCTGGGCAAAACATCTCTTTCACTGAGCACTGTTCAACCTGGGCAGTGGGTTCGGAAGGTGGACCAGCTCAAGGGGTCTTCTGCAGTTGCGCCAGCAGAAGGTGAGCTGGAGTATGAAGTCCTCGTTGAGGTTAGCAAGGTGCGAGTGCATGCTGGGAAGTTTGGCTGGTGCTGACATTTGTTGGATGCTTGTTCCATATTGTATCCAGGTGCAAGGTGGAGGAGGCATGTCAAGCCCTCAGCACAGCACTGCGACAATCAATATTCATCCAGCTGACGCTGCAGCATGTGCCTTCTGTGCAAGGCAGCAAGGTGTGATGGGCGTCGCCGTCGAGCAGGTTCGGTATAGCTTTGTAGCCCAGATGTTGTCGTCAAGCACAAAGATGCAGGACTTGCGGCCAGGCCCATACAAGGCTTGCGCTTGTGATTTGGGTGCCTGTGAGATGTTGTCGCTTAGACATGCGGCCTCCAGGTGATGGCTGGGACGGCGGTTTACAAAAACTCCACAGGTTGCAGTGACCGTGACACTGTGGGCCACCTTGCGGCTGGCCAGCAGGTTTCTGTTCAACAGGTACGCCTTCTACGCTGTGCAGCCTAGGGGGTCTCAGAATCCTGACTGTTTTCAATGTGATGCAAAACTCCACAGGTGCTGCCTTGCCCATCTGAGCAGAGAGTACGTGGGCTTATCCACGAGCCACAAGGACTTGGATTGAGAAGTGTGCAGTTCATGCAGTTGCTTCGTCCTTGATCGCTTGCGTATTGCTGGCACGCTCAAGTTGTCGGCTGAAGCCGGGATGTCAATCGGGAAGCATACAGAGTATACAACTTCCGCTAACAAGTTGACAACCCAGGTGGCCAAGAACACCCTCCTTTGCTCACAATTGGTAAATGCGGAGGCAGGCAACTATGATGGGTTTTCCCTTGCGGGACCTTCAGCAAAACAAGATTAAACCTTGTACTGGGAGGACGTCGACCAGTGAGGACGAAGGAACATGACTACCGGGAACCCCGACGTAAAATACAAACAGAAGGCGGAGCAGGAACAGGGGTTCACCATGTCGTTGTGCGCACTGACATCTAGCGTCAACTTTTTTGCAGTTTATCATTTTGAAACTGGGGTCTTTGAATGCACGGAGTATCGAATCGATGCTGCCAGGCTTGCGCAACAAAACTAGGCGACTTGTGAACATGCCTTACGTTAAATGAGGTCCTATCAAATTCTGTTGCTACAAGTAGTTGCAGTGTTGTCTGGATGGGTGTGGAGGGCGTCGTGGGCAGGATGGATCCCACTTCTCGACACAAGTGATGGGTTCCGATGGGCGTTGCCGGTTGTCGGGGCCTCCGGCATCCTCGGGGCCTTGTTCTGGAGCTGGTCTTGACATGGTGCTTGACATGGTGCTTTTACATTGCGGAATGTTGCGGATCCTGAGGTGACAAAGACATTCCTGGTCGACAACACCTGGCAGGTATCCCAGCTTCCGGTTTGTGCAGGAGGCAATGCTGCACAATGCCACACTGTGGTATCGGGACGTGTTCATGTCATGCTTCAGGCTGCAAGCCTCCTACGGCGGACTTGGCTACCGGTTCAGCAAAGATCTGAATGACAAGGATGCCGCTTCCGTGGAAGTTTGGATCTCAAAAGCTAGTTCCTTGGAGCTTGCGGTAGTTTAAATGGATCTCTTCATGGGTCAAAACGGTAAACGTAAACCTGGGCCTCATGGGTGGTTCAAAGGGGGAGGATCCCTTCCCCCCTCCACCTGCTTCCTTTCCTAGGGGCCCTCTTGATGTTACAAGGGTCAAGGGTTACAAGGCCCCATTGCCCTGACATGTCACAATAGTCCTGCACTCGCACGAGAACTTTAGCTTTCGTGGCCGAATGTGGCCGATATATGTACCTATTGCGGTGATCCGGCAGGATGTTCGACCTGGAGAGCTCGGTGGTGCGTTTGCGGGCTCAGCTGTCCAGGGTCTCAGGGCCACACCTGCAGAGGCACTGCTCAGATCTGTGATGTGGCTTTTGAAGGCCGTGGAACTCCCTGGTCACGGGTGAGGACCAAGGCGACGGCTGGCTCAAGGTCCCTTGGCCCCTTGTGGCCCAATATTGCTTTGAGATGGTCACAGATGGTCACAGATGGTCATGATGGTCATGCAGCCTGTCAGCTGCCGGTTCACGTACATGGGGCCCCTGAATCTCGAAATCATGTGTGTTCGTCTCTGCTCTCAGGTGGTTGATGGTCGCTTTCTGCCGATGCGCGTTAACGGCATCTCGACTGCGTTTTGCAGATGTGGTGGTATACAGTGAGATGTAGTGCCTGATTGAAGTCCCACATGCGGAGGTTGTCCCGTGTTGAAGGCCTGGCGGTGGCAGAAAGACACATGCACAATGTGGAGACCAATTGCTCGAACATTGCATGCTGACGAGGTGTTGGATGGCACAGAGCAATCAGGCATGGATGAAACGGCGGCTGCTGAGGAAGAGCTTGACAGGCACTTTCCGAGTGCACAACGCATGAGCAATTTGTTGAGAGGTGCCGGTTCGGTGACAAAGTGCATAACTATTTGACCTTCCAATCTAGGTACATGCAATTAATTTACAGTTTCTACATTTTTTGTGTACAAAACATAAGGCATATGTTTTTGTCCTGGTGTTTTTTCTTTCTCGATCTCTCTTTCTCTCTGTTTTTTTTTTTTGTGTCTCTCTGTCTCTCTCTCGCTCTCGCTCGCCCTCGCGCTCTCGCTCGCCCTCGCGCTCTCGCTCTCTCTCTCTTCTTTTCTCTCTGTGTCTCTCTCTCTCTCTGTCTCTCTCTGTCTCTCTCTGTCTCTCTCTGTCTCTCTCTGTCTCTCTCTGTCTCTCTCTGTCTCTCTCTGTCTCTCTCTGTCTCTCTCTGTCTCTCTCTGTCTCTCTCTCTCTCTCTCAATCAACGAACAACGCAGGCCTTAAAGCTCTAAACCGCTTTGGGACATGTTGCGCTTGCGGAAGGTGGTCATCAGTACCGGCGGCAGCCAAACGTTTTCTGTTTCCCGTTCTCGCTTTAGTTTTATCTTTCTCTGTCACTCTGTCTTCCTGCCTCTCTCTCTCTCTCTCTCTCGCTCGCTCTCTTCTTATGTATATATATATATGTGTGTAAACATACAAACGAATATAGCAGAACATGGGACCATCCGTACTCGGCAAGCCAAGGCACCCAGGTTTATGCGAATCCAGCAGGCAACTACTGCAAGTGCAAAAGGAAGCATGCTTACTTACTTCATTTTACTTCAGAGCCATGGCATGGGAGATCCCGAGACTCAAGCTCCAGACGAGCAAAGGCTTGTTCGTGCTTGCATGGTGCATGAGTTGTCGGCGCAGGCTATATCGAGAGCTGAACCGTCGAATGGATATGTCTCGTTAGGCTTCTTGAAGAGCCACAGTTGATGCCAAAGAGCAGGCTGTTTGCCGCAGACTCTTGAACCAGTCTCGAAGCACTTGCCAAAGACTGCAAGATTCACGTGGCTGCACAATGCTGTAAAATGCTTCCGTGTGTGAAGCTCTGCTGACTCTGAAGTTTCGCCTGATGAGATGTCATGATGTCATGTTGTTTTTTTGTAACTTTGCCGTGCTAATCAGAGGCAAACGTTTCTAGTCCTGCGCCGCATGCTTCTGGCCCATACATCCTGTGCAACCTAGCTGCAAAGTTGTGCCGAAGGCCGGTAAGCTCTGGGCTGAGATCCGCACTTTTCCAAGAGCTTAGTAACTTCTGACAGAAAGTGGGCACAAACTGAAGGCATTACCGTCTGGTTTGTGCCTTCCTTCTAAGTTCAGGTCCTTGGTGTGGGGGTGGAGGCCAGGTGGCGGAGCTTGCCATCTGCTTTCTGCTTTGCTTCGCTGAAGAATCTTCCTTTACATATCTGAGTCCGAGGTTGCCCGTTGTCTTGACGTTTCTTGATGTTCTTGCTTTCTTGACATGCCCAGATACACCATGTCCTCTGTGCGCGAAGATGCGCGAAGGCAGGATGCCAATGACCCTCCTAGAGCTGGATCCTTCGACTACACTGCACTTCTGCGTGGCTGCCCAGCTTTCGGGCAACTCTCTGCAGATTGGACAAGGATCTGGGCACTTCCTGAAACTTCTGTGTGCTTGCTGCGGCCAGCAAGGCAAAACGCCGACAACACCGTCGCCGAATAGGCATCGCACCCATTACCACGAGTTTTCATAACCGTCATTGTGTTTGCTTGTGCTTGCTGTGTCTTTGCTGTGCATTCGCACTCAGGAAGCTGAGGCTTACCAACAAGACCAGTGGTCCTGTCGCTTTCAAGGCTTTCCCGTCTTGCTGAAGTCTTGCCGGAAAAGATGTCATGTGGGCCCAGGTGAAGACGACAGCTCCCAAGTCTTACCTGGTTCGGCCTAGTGCAGCAACCCTCAGGTTCGGGACTTTCACGAGTTCTTTGCGTCACGAGAACAGTGCCCACACCTTCCGCCAAGACTTTTGCAAACTTGCCAGTCCTCACGGCAGCGAGGAGGTAACCATAATCCTCCAGCCCCGCGCTTGAATGAGAAACTGAGAAGACCCTGTCTCAACAGACGTTCTGCTGTGGTTTGCTGTCGCAAGGCCGCCAGGCGAGGGCCAGAACCATCGCTTTCTGGTCCAGGCTGGGTGCTCTGGGTGTCGAAGCCTCCAAAAAGTGTGCAAGCAGGCAGCAGCGATTGGATTTCATGTTTGCGTGCTCATCAACTGCAGTTACAGAGTGAAGTGCACGCCGCCGGGGTCGTGTCGAAATACTGCCAGAGACGTGAAAAGAGCGAGTAGTTGTGGCCATCTTGTTGTACCTAGGGCGTTGCTGCCTCACTTGCTGTCACGTCTTGACAGCTGAGATGCACACAGGCAGTTGCAGTGAGTTCGTCACAGCAAGTGAGCACGAGCCTAATCTGGCGAGCAGAGTAACAAGGGCATGGTGTATTGCCGATGCCAGTAGCTCACTCTGCAAGGTCGGGAGCAGTGGAGTGAGTTCAAGAAGGAGCAGATTGAGGAACAACGCCTGAACGTTGTCCTGGAGGTGCACGTGCGTTTCATTCACCACTTTGCATAGTTTGTCGCTGCTCTCTAGAAGCCATCGTGGTCCAACTGCCAGGAGTGCGAAACAGAACCAGCAGCGACCCATCAAGATAGCTATGGGTTCGGGCAGTTCTCTCAGCTTCAATTCCGCACGAGCAGTGTTATACATTGTTACACTGAGTGATGACTTGTGTTGTGAGCGTCATGTAGCGAAGAAACAAGGTCTAGCGCCGTGGATTCCTCCAGAACGGCCAGCGGTGAGGCTGTTTAAAGACGTTTCAGATCTTCAAGAACTGAGCACGTCAGTCGTGCGATAGTCATATGCTTCAGGATCTGCGGGCTTGTTGTCGTCAGGCTCCAGTTGATTTGCAAGTAAAGTATGATGAGCTGGTGCAGCCGACCGCCCAGTCATGTCAGTCTGATGAGTCTGATTGCGACACCAAGCTACCTATTCGTCCAAAGCCCAACTACCTAAGGTACACTCTCATGCTAGAAAAGCAGAAGAAGAAGCTGGAGGTGACGGTTTTTCGGTGCCGCAGCTTGTGTATTCGTGTGGAGCTCTTCTCAAACTTCTCACTTTTCATGTATTGTGCGTCCTGTCCTGTCCCTAAGTTTGTCATGCTGGGCGGCGAGTGTAGCCTTGTGACATGCAAGGCCGAGATAGAAGATCTGAAGTGCTCAAAGAGTTTATCCTCCGGTGAGAGTCGGAGTCCTAGTTCACCAAATCACTATGACAGCTGTGAGCTTGACATTTTGCGCTTTTCAGGTGGTGGCTACAATGCGTTCCACATTGTTCTGGTGGCTTTGGTGCGCCGTTTTCAGGGGCTTGTGCTGCTATGGATTGAGAAGAGCTATGCTTTTGTGGCAGATTGCCTTCATGCTGTCTTACGCTGTGAAATTCCTGGGCCCGAGTCTCAGGCTTTTGGTGTTCTGACATGTTTCGGCAAGTAGCTTAAATTCACAGTGAACATGCATAAGCCATGCATGGGCATTGCAAGCTGCTTTCAGGATGAGTTTCCTGGACTTCTGGCTGGACTAGACATCCTGCTCAAATCTAGAATTTCACTGCGTGCCAAAGACCGCGGATTTCCTCGAACTGGCAAGTCTACTAGCCTTGGCCAGTCTCCCGAAGCAAAAGCCATCTGGAGCCGCTTGGAACGGGCGAGCATGCTGCCAGCGTGGTGGGCTTGCTTAGCTCTGGACGCAAGATCATGGAATATCATGGAAGTCCCTCCAAGCCGAGTTTGAACAGGACATCTGCCGTCCAGGGCATTTTCAGCCTGCATCTGGTTACTACCAGATTCGTTTTGCATTTCACATCTCACCGTGAACCTGGGTCCGCCGCAGCTGCTGATTCTGGGTTTCCAAAAAAATTGTGCAAGCTTTTGCGTAAGCTGGTGTGTAAGCTCGTGTGCTTTTGCAGAGACCCGGATGTACCCGATCAAGAGCCGACGATTCAGTGATCAGCATGCTGTGCGATGCCAACAAAGGCACTTCGCGGCCAGGACTCCCCACAACCTTGTAGGAAAATATAGAAACCTAAAACGTTGCTTTCGGTCTTTCACTGTGGGGTGAAGCTAGAAGGGTAGGTGGAGGCTGCCATCAAGTCAGAAAGCTGGGTGATGGACGTCCCACTGGCACAGACGAGAGCTGGTTGACATGCTACACAACCATACATGTCCGCGCTAGATCTCTAACCTTTCGGGAGGATTTGGGCCAGTCTGTGGAAGTTGCAATTTGTGCTAAGCATGGACGTGGCGGCTTCTCCGTCATCTGAAATGCTTGGTTGCAGATTCGCACGTTAGAGTCTGAGAGCGCGGAACGACTTACCGAATGGACGTGGCTCCTGGCCATGGCATAGTGGAAACAGGTGCAGGGCATCTTGCGGTGCTTGAGATGTGCTTTGGAGTGATCTTGATTGCACTGAAACTGAGCGGCCCTTGGTGGCATGTTGCATGTGTTCGCGACACGGGGCTGCAGCATGTGCCGTCACTGCATGGTGTCTCAGAGCCCGCTTCCCAGAGTTTATGGCAAGAAATGGCAAGAATCTGCTGCAGTGTTGGCATAGTGTTGGCTGATGCTGAATCTGGAGGCACTGGTTGACAGGTTCGATGGTCCGCTGGAGACTTACCGTCTTTTCAAATTCACTGGATTCTGGGGAAGCTGTGTTAGAGTTGTACTTGCTGAGCACAACAGGGCAAGCACATCGCCCGTGACAAGCTGCTTGAGCGCTTGCGCGCGCAGATTTCTTGACTCCCAAGGCACTGTCACGTGGGTCAAGGCAGTTGATTTCTTTCCTTGGCAAGCGCCGGAAGGTCTGTGATGGCCGAGCTGCGAACGCAGTCCTCCTCTTAGTTCGTTCATGTGCAAGAGACAAGAGCTCTTTTTCCGGGATCTTATTCAGGCTAGGTGAGGATGACGATGAGGATGAGCCGGAGTACTTGCAGTTCAAGGCACTTCCCGTCTGGAGCCGGTAGAGGAGAATCACTTGCAGTCAGTGCTCAGGTAATCCTTCTTGGTGATGGTGCTGTTGGAAAGACTTCGATGGCAACACGATTCTGCGAGGTGCTGTGCAACAGTTTGCAACAGCGATTGCCCTTGAGCCTTGCAGCTCGTGCATGTTCTTGCAAATGCGCGAGAGCTACCTGTGTTCAGACTATGTTTTGAGCTTGACCTTGCATCACGTTGCGCAAGTTGTGCGGAACACATTCACAGAACTGCTTCAAGCTTGCCATGTTTTTGTAGCATTTTGCAATTTCCGTTGCTTGCAGGACCACTTTGCCAAGCAGTACAAGCAAACAATAGGTGGGGCACCTAGTCGGGTCTGCATCTTGTGACATCAAAGACAGCTGGCCGAGATGGGCGGGGGATTCGGGGGAAGTTACTGTTCCTTCTGGGCTTATCCCGAGAGGAGGTCTGAGCAGATCCGTCCTGGGCTTGATTGACAAACGTAGTAGAGGAGAAAGCAAGTAGAGGAGAAAGCAAGTGGGGATCGGCTTGGGCTGCGGGATTATGCGGGCCTGTGTAGCCTCTCTCTGCAGCTCGTACACCGCTGCTGAAAAGTCTCTGCTGCGTTATGGGGGGGAGAGTGTTTTGGGGGCTCGTTGCTTTTGGGCCGTCTAAGATGGGACTCACAGACGCGTCGACAAGACGCAGCCCGAATCGCACTCTACACTCTAAGATCCCCAAACCGTGGGCGCCTTTGAAAGGCCGGCATGGGGACCCCTCATGTGTTCCAAGCCTTCCACTGTGTCATGTTTTTGGGATGACTGCTGAACTGCTTCTTTTAAGTTGGTCTACTCAATGTCTTTCTTTGGGACTGCTGTGTCTAGCAGAAAGAGGCAATTGCAAGGATCTCGCCGCAACCCAATCGTTGTCCCGTTTTCGCTGGAGGTTCCTGACAAGAAAGCATGATTGCAAGTACTTCAGTGTGTAGGACGCACCGCTTTGCTTCATCGCCGCGGCACGCAAAAATACCTGTTCTGAAGAAAGTGACTGCGATCTGGTTCCATTCATGGCCTCTAGTAAACCAGTAAACTGATGTATACTGAGGCTTGACTAGATCTCCCAAGCGCCATTCAATAGTGCAGGTCTCAATGTGACCCACGGGATTGTGGGTGGGGGTCTTTTTGGGTGTTTTTTTGTTATTTTTTTTGGGTGTTTGTTTGGTTTTTTTGGGGTATGTTTTTGGTTTTCTAAACCCTAAACCCTAAACCCTAAACCCTAAACCCTAAACCCTAAACCCTAAACCCTAAACCCTAAACCCTAAACCCTAAACCCTAAACCCTAAACCCTAAACCCTAAACCCTAAACCCGTAAACCCTAAACCCGTAAACCCGAAACCCGTAAACCCGAAACCCGTAAACCCTAAACCCGTAAACCCTAAACCCTAAACCCCTAAACCCTAAACCCTGACCCTAAAACCCTGAACCCTGCAACCCTGACCCTGAACCCTGAACCCTGGAACCCTGAACCCTGACCCTGGAAACCCTAAACCCTAAACCCTAAAACCCTAAACCCTAAACCCTAAACCCTAAACCCTAAACCCAAACCCTAAAACCCTAAACCCTAAACCCTAAACCCTAAACCCTACACCCCTAAACCCTAAACCTAAACCTAAACCCTAAACCCTAACCCAAACCCTAACCCTAAACCCTAACCCGTAAACCCTAAACCCTAAACCCTAAACCTTAAACCCTAAACCCTAAACCCTAAACCCTAAACCCTAAACCCTAAACCCTAAACCCTAAACCCTAAACCCTGAACCCCAAACCCCAAACCCCAAACCCCAAACCCCAAACCCCAAAACCCTAAACCCTAAAACCCTAAAACCCTAAACCCTAAAACCCCAAAACCCCAAAACCCTAAAACACTAAAACCTAGAGCCCTAAAACCCTAAAACCCTAAAACCCTAAAGCCCTAAAACCCCAAACCCCAAAACCCTAAAACCTTAAAACCCTAAAACCCTAAACCCTAAACCGTAAAGCCCTAAACCTTAAACCCTAAACCTTAATCCCTAACCCCTAAACCCTAAACCCCAAACCCAAAAACATACCCAAAAACCAAAAAACAGACACATTATGCCGTATAGCTCTCCGAACTGCTTTGAGACATTCGAGTCCATGTTCCACACATGTGGTTCGACAGCAGATGCTGGATTTAACTTTTTGCCCAAGGACAGCGTTCGAGCTATCCACAGTAGTCAGGAGTTTCTTTTGGGAAGGTGAACTTGTGAGCTCAGGTTTGGACTTCTTTGTGAAGCGAGTGGTTCTGCCAGGCGACATTCATGTGACCCCCGCCTGTGTATCGGCGTATGCATGCTTGCAGTAGCCATCCGGCCTGCTGGCATTCAAATTGAAATCCGTGGGTGAGTCGTAGGTATGTCTGCAGATTTGGGACATCGGTGGCCAATCCATTGGCGGCAAAATGTTGAGCAACTACATTTATGGCTCCAGTGCTGCCGGGCTCCTAAAGTATAGCAAATCAATGAATAGCCGCTGAGCAAGAACGGCAGTTGGTCAGGTCGTGCTGTGCTATGACATTACGAACTACCAGAGCTTCCAACATTTGGAGGAGAGTAGAGGATAACAGTGGGACGGTCAGATCCTTTTTGCAAGGCTTGTGGTAGCAGGACTGGCTGTTCCTGGTTAAGCGCACCTTCGACAAGACACCGCTCCCGTGAGCCAGACCCGATCGCACATCTGCACTCAATATGTTTTTTGGAAGAGGTATATTGCGTTAATGGCGAACAAGCACGACCTGGCGCACATCCGAGCTGTCAAAGTAGACAAGCACAATCAGGTGGGTGCATGTGCTTAGCGTGTGTCTACATGTCCTCAGCGAACGGAAGCCTCCCACCTGGCCAGTTTGCGGAAGAGAATGACTTGTACAGCTATTTCGTGTCCGCAAGGACAGGAGATCAGGCCCGGACTTCAACATTCACTGGTAATCCCAAGGGTTTCTTAGTGACTCAGGTTCATGCATCGTTTTTCCGCATCGCCGCAGATCTTGCAGGCAGGATGATGATTGAAAATGACAAGCGAGGGGTTGCAGCAAGAGATGCAAAGCTGAAAGGTGTCACCTTGACGAAGCCCGAGCTGGAGGCGGTAGCTGGGATTTAGGCTTGAGGCACTAGGCTTGGGGGTTCATTGTGCAAGTGTGCTGCACATGTCTGCAGGTTGCGCAAAAGCCAACCAAGGCCGAGCTGGTAAACCATCCCAGCGCCTCGCAGCAATTCTTGGAGAATCCTGCAAGGGTTCCTTTGCTGGAGCACCGAGGAAACGATCCCGCGCATCCTGAGGCAGGGCGAGCCTGCCTACTACCTTCGAATTCCTGCTGAAACTTATGGGTGTACACCTCACCAAGGCCAACGCGGACGACATAGCCAAAGAGAAGAAGTGCTCCATCATGTAAGTGACGATTGCAGCAGTACTTCTCTGACCTTGCGAAGGGCTTGGAAAAAGAAGGACGCAACTTGCAATGAATGAATAGAAACATCCTCATCTAAGTATGGGTCAGGCTTTCAGAAATATCGATAGGTCAGATATTGCTCTGGGACATATCATTAACACAATGAATTTTATATATTCTAATAAATTCAAGGATTTTCATTATCGGTTTAGATCTTTTTTCAATCTTTCGGATTCTATCATTCATGACATATTCGACATTTCTGATATATATATATATATACTCTATATATATATATATAGATCTTTCTATATAAATCTACTCTATAAAACGCTACGGTCAAACCAGCCCTATGCGGTGCGTCACGCCTCGGAGTGCCCCAGCCCCAAAATTTTCCGGAAATTTCTGGACCCCGGCGAGCAAGCCACTTTGGCCTACCCGGGACCCAAAATTTCCGGGAAATTTTGGGGCTTGGGCTGTGCCCTTTGAAAGGCTGGGCCTCTTCGACGGCCGCAAGCCGGATTCGCTCCCCTAAATTTCTGGAAAATTTCTGGTTCCGGGTAGCCCGAAGCCTCGGTCCCTAAATTTCCGGAAAATTTGCTTCATCGCTTTCCTAAATTTTCCGAAAATTTACACACCCAAAATTTTCAGGAAATTTAGGAAACGGATGCAGCCTGATCATGTTCAGAAGCCACGGCTCAGCTCCCTAAATTTCCGGAAAATTTAGGGTGCTGGGTGGCCGAAAATGTCGAAGCATTGTTGACCGCTTGAACCGTTGAGTTCAGGTGTTGATCATTTGCCATGTTGCTGCATGCTTTCATTGCATGCTTTCATTGTTTTCAATCGTGCTTTGTTTTGTGGCATTACAAAGCTAAAATATTAAACAGGACTTTTACTTCACTTCCAAGATGAGCGCATCACCTGGCATTACCAGGATATTACGAGCGTGCTTTGTTTTATGGCATTACAAAGCGCATTACCTGGCATTACCAGTCGTCGTCGTCGTGCGTCGTCGTCGTCGTCGTCGTCGTCGTCGTCGTCGTCGTCGTCGTCGTCGTCGTCGTCGTGCGTCGTCCGTCGTGCGTCGTCCGTCGTGCGTCGTCCGTCGTGCGTCGTCCGTCGTGCGTCGTCCGTCGTGCGTCGTCCGTCGTGCGTCGTCCGTCGTGCGTCGTGCGTCGTGCGTCGTGGGTCGTGCGTCGTGCGTCGTGCGTCGTTCGTCGTCGTCGTCATCGTCGTCGTCGTCGTGGTCGTCGTCGGGTGTCGTCGTCGTCGTGGTCGTCGTCGGGTGTCGTCGTCGTCGTCGGGCGTCGTCGTCGTGCGTCGCGCGTCGCGCGTCGTGGGTCGTGCGTCTTGCGACGTGCGTCGCGCGTCGTGCGTCGGGCGTCGGGCGTCGGGCGTCTTTGTCGGGCGTCGGGCGTCGGGCGTCGGGCGTCGGGCGTCGGGCGTCGGGCGTCGGGCGTCGGGCGTCGGGCGTCGGGCGTCGGGCGTCGG